>VZRW01006913.1:0-13418 GCA_013398125.1 Aegotheles bennettii
TGTTGTCTGCAAACAGAAAGCAGTCTAACCTCCTGCTGGTATTTCTATGCTATTTTTGTCAACTGGCTTTTAAAATAATTTGTGACCCTTTACAGTTTCCACTAAGCCAAAGACAGAACTAAAATTGTTATTATGATTGCATATATACTACCACTTCCTTAATTTCTTCAGTAATTCATCTGAAGGACAGAAACTTTTGGACAGGGATAAAATTTAGTCAGTGAACAATGGATGTGACATACTTATTCAGGTAAGTTATTGCATCTTTCATTCAGAAATGTGCTAACTACTGAAAACAGCTTTCAAAAGTTTACTTAAGCTCAAGCATGTCCTGATTCAGACTATATATATTGCTCATAGACCTTAAACAGTCTCATACAGCAACTCATGCAGAATACTGCTTGATGGATGATGGAGGAGTACTACCCTACTCCTGTCCCACATTATAGGCCTTTTCACCCTGAAAATCGAGACAGAAACATAAACTAGCACGACTGATGTTGAGGTGACATTGATCGTTATATATTTAATCCAGCAAGTGGGAGCTGAGTGTCTTGTCTGGCTGCATGGTGCCCAGTGCACCCTTGGCAGCGCAGCTGTGGAGCAGGGAATGTGAGAGAGGTGCCCGTGCCGCATGGACAAGCTGTGCCATATGGTGGGTGGGAAGACAGAGCAGCAGCATGTTACACGCAGCAGCGGGGGTCTGACCCTGAGCAAGCTCAGCTCTCACTCACAAGGGAGAGAAGCCCTCGCACCAGTGCGCTGGGACCCCTCACAGCCCTGCCTTGCGCCCGACAGAGGAGGCAGGTCACAGCTGCTCAGCTTTGTACACACCGGCTGCCCTCTCCTCCAGCAAATTGTACAATATGTAGCAGTCACGTGGGTCTGGAATAGCAGATTGTTATTTGTCACATTTGTTGCATGTCTTGTAAATTCATGCCAAATTTTGTAATTTCACTTATGGAAAACACTTCCAAAGGCAGCACAGGGACAGCGTATTTAGTACACCACACACCCAGTGCAGCCACGCTCTGGAAAAGGGCATACTGAATTCCTACTTATGTACATTAACATTTTTTCAACACTGCTTCCTTTTACAGTGGCTTTGTGTCACAAAGACTTAATGAGCTTGCTCGGAGTTTTTACAATGCCACAGGGTGGGAGATTTGACAGCAGTCACTACTCCCAGCACCAGCGACTCCTCTTTCTGCCCTCCTGCTCTCCCACTGTTTTTGTTATGATTCTAACAAATATATTCATGTTTATATTGGAAATGTATTCATGTTTACATTGTAGACACCTCAGCTAACCACAAGAAACAACCTGACCCATACAGAACATGTATTTGGGCAGTCAAGAGCACACACAGGTATGAAATGGCAGGCTTGTGTCAAAGTCCATCACCCAAGACACGTTTCTACCCATAAGGGGTCTGGCGGCAGTGTGGATCGGCTGCTGCATCCCTGGCCAGAAGAGGGTTGAGGTGGTGTGGCCAGTGCTCCATGTTGGTTCCCAGCCTCCACGGCTGGGACCGCCAGATATGGTGCAGGTGGGGAAGGCAGAGCCTTGGGAACCTGATCTCCTCCTAACTGTGGCTGCTTGTGCAGCTAAGGGTTATGTCCAAGCTGAACTGGAATACCTCCCTTGCTTTTTGTTTGCAAATGGGCAAGTTAAAAATTACAAAGTTTTGGGCACTGGCCTTGAACAGCTGAGAGCAGGAATTACCCCTCGCTGCCAGGATCAAGAGTAGAATTTGTTTCATTTGTTTAACATTGGACAATAGAGTTGCCCAAGCAGTAAAGAAATCTAAATGAAAAGAGTACTTGTAGAAACAATATAAAATACATAAATGCTTATGCAGTGATTAACTACATAAACTAAACTGATGCTGTAAACTAACAAGCTAACTAATTATAGCCCAGCCATACCTTCTGAAGGCTCTCCTTCATTAAACCTGTTCCTGCCCTCCAAACCAAGTACTGACAAGCACTACCTGGTGCAGTGTCTGCATGGGTTCAAGACCACCCGAGGCCAAGCGACTGAAGTCAGAAATTCAAGGTCCTCTCAGCTCTGCAGGAATGACACGGTCCTGTCTTTAGCTCACACAAAAGTGACTGCTGTTTTTCCACGTTTGCTCAGGTATCCCGCTTCTCCTGTCCACTGCTCCTCTTATACTCACTGAATGTGTGTGCTCTAGGAAGTCTCCTTGACACTGCTCTAACCCCAGAGATAATTAATTTA
The DNA here is from genome assembly GCA_013398125.1 of Aegotheles bennettii. Taxonomy (NCBI): domain Eukaryota; kingdom Metazoa; phylum Chordata; class Aves; order Caprimulgiformes; family Aegothelidae; genus Aegotheles; species Aegotheles bennettii. The sequence continues at coordinate 2,242 of VZRW01006913.1, forward strand.
TATAAGCAGGCAAGCCAGTGATAAAGGGACTGCTTTGGAACAAATCCATGGATACATATATGGTTTTATTTCTGGGCCTGAAAAGCACCCCATTGGCCTGTATCTAACACTGAAGATCACCTTTCAGATGTTCTTAAACTAAGGAATTGTTCTGCTGTAAGCTGTTAGGGTTGGAGCACCCAGGTAAAACTGAAAGCTTTATGTTAGATGTAGGAACTCAGTAAATGGCTAACTCTGTTGCTAGTCCTTGCCCTGTATCTCTTCAAATGAGAAGAGCTCTCTTCTTTTTTTAAATTTCCAGCTTGCAGATTTTATTTATACTCCATTCTTGACATCTCTTTCCTAATACATATACATTTAGCTTCCCAAACATTTCCTCAGATATACCTTCCCCCACACTTCCTCCTGTTTTATTTTCCCCAACTTGCGCTTAACATATTTAATGATGTATGGGAAGTAGAACTAACTGAAATATGCCAGGAGCTGTTGCTTTTAATTTCTTAGAAATGTTTCTTCCCATATTTTACATTTGATCCTTACACATATTTACCCTAGATTAGCATTAATGATTTTTGCAATAGTATTGCATTACAAGTTCATGTCCAGCTCATAGCTTCCTATTACGAATCAGCCCACCTCAAGCCTGGAGAGGTGTCCATGTGATGTAATCTATTACCCTAGCTGTGTCATTTCTAACAACAATGACTTTTCTGATACATTCACACTCTTTGCAAGGTGTAATTTACTCTGTTTTTTCAAGCTCTTCTTACAATGGGCACAATAATTTCTCACACATTGTTTTCTTTTAGAAAAGGAATAAATTGTTAACAAGTGATGTTTGTTATTTGCACATATTAATCTTTTGTGAAATTCAGTGCAGGGATACGAATAAAACAATCAAACTGTACACAACAGCTATATTTAGGAATCAGCCATAGTAATATCCTGACTTACCATGACAGTCACACTGATCATGACTCACTGATATGTCTTCTCTACATTGCTAATGAAATTGTTAAGTAACAGGGGCCCCAATACTTACCCTTCACAGTGATAATATACTGCTCTTTGCCAGTGATGGATTTCTTGTTCATTCCCTGGTATGAGTGTGTCAGAAATGTTATACACCTTGAACAGTAATTCCTTTGTATAGCATTTTTCATATAGGCTATATTCCAAAATATTTTAGAGTTACATAAACCATTTGCAAGCACAAGAGGTTAAAAACAAAGCAGAAGAAAAAAAGAGCGAGGCAAACAGATAAGGGCTCTGGAGACATTCATCCTGAAAACAGATGACGAGTCAACTAAGTGAAGAGATGTGAGATGCTTAGTCTGAAGCTACAGAAGAAAGCACCAATTCTCTGACGTCACAGATGTAGGGTGAAGTGGCCCAGAGAAGGCCAGTGTAATCAGAGCAGGATGGTAATAGCAAAGCAAAGACTCAAGATCCTTCAGATGGGCTGCATCAGGTCAGTAATAAGCTTTAAGCTTAAGAAAGGCAGCTTTTAACTCAGATCCTAAATTAGATTTAAAATCAGTAGAACAGAACCATACAGAACTATTTTCCGAAACTGATGGCCAACACGTGACGTATGGAAATACGTACACATTATATCTATTTGGTTAAGCTAACTGACTTTATAAAGTTTTTATAAAGCTACTGATTTTGATACAGTACAAATTTTAATATAAACTAAGCATTTCTTAATCTTTCATCTCTTGCTTATCTCTCATAATTCTGCTTGCTAAGGATAGCTAATTCCCAGCTCATTATTACTTTTCATATGATCTTACACTGGAATTACTGTGTATGCTACTGCTAGAACAATTTTCAACTTCCATTATAACCTCCCTTTTGAGTCTCAGATAGGCTCCTTTTCAGCTGAAAATTCCTGTTTTTAGCCTAAAGCCAGCAACAATTTTTGGAATAGTAGAACAAGCAAGATCAGGTGTATCTTTAAAGATTGTTTAAAGTAGTAACATGCTTTTTCCAAATAATTTGATTTTGCTCTTATGTGGTTTATTCTGTAGGTTAAAATGGGATTCAAGGAAGTTCCAATTCAGGTAATGCATTTCAAAGAATACCTGCTTAATGATTTTTAAGCTGTGGCTAGTCTGATAGGACTTGCTTTTGGTGTGATTTAGGTCATGCCGCAAAACAGCAAAGGGTCATCTTTCAGCACTTTGGATCTGGAGCTATTTAATGTCTGAGTTTCCAGTCCTTTCAAAACTCTGAAGTCTGAATTCAGAGTTTAACCCACCTAAGCTTTGGGTCAGCCTCATTCAGAAGACAGGTTTCACAAGGGAGGTGCATGTGTGCTGGCCAGTCAGTCCAGCGACAGACAGACAGGAGCTCAGGTGTAGCAAGGGAGGGTATACTGAGGGCATACTGATTCTGGTGGGCTGAGGTACCTGGCTTTACACACAGTAAAGAAACAACTCAAGAAAACCCATGAAAACACAATGAATCTAAATAAGCCCAAGAAAATGTCAAAATGTGTTTTTAAAGTTTGTATTCCACCAGTATGCTTTAACCTTTACTTTCTCAGGGCACATTTAAAAGCTGAACAAAAACTCATCCCAACCTGACAGTGCACAGCCTGACAGTTTCAGTGCCACACAAGACCTATGGGAAGACACTGAAGTGAAAATGAGACCAGAACTGCCCAGGACACATACTGATGAAGGACATCTGCTAGCCTAAGAATACTCTGTGGACTTGTAAATGAAATTTGGGTCTGTTGCCACAGGCAAAAATAGCAACTTACAGCAGGCCAAAATTTTGATACAAATTCCTAAGGATCATTCCAACCCACCACTTTGCAATGCAGTCTAACTTACATATTTATCTGGCACCTTCAGTGAATACAGCACAAGTTGCTGATGTGAACTGCTCACCTGATGAACAGTTTTCCCTTCTCTCTAAATTACAATGATGCACTATAGCTCACCTGTAACTTCTGTGTCAGAGAATCCCTCTGTGCCTGGAGCTCTCTGGCATTGTCGATCTCTTGTTTCAATCCTTCTATTTCCTAATGGAGAAGAAACAACTTTGCTGTAATGCATTACCTAGCTTGACCTCTGTGCAGGTAAGTTGGCTACCACTTTTTCTCCTGAGCAAGCCATTGCAATGACACCAAAACTGGTAGCTGGCTACTGCCCATCACAGCACAGGAAGTTTAAGCTCTGCTCTCCATACTCCCGAATCACAGACACAAAACAGCAGTTCCATTGTGAATAGACAGCAATACAAATAAGCATATTTTTAATAGAAGTCCAAGTTTTCCTCTCCCACACAAAAGACCTGAAATTTTTTTCCCCAGAAAACTACGGGTCATTGTAATTAGATAAATAATTTTGTACTTAAAATTCTATCAGAATGTATTATTCTACATTTTTTCAAGAGAAAAATCCAACTTTCATCACTGAGCTGCTTATTATGTCACTAGCAGCAGGGCTGAGCATCAAAAAACTGCCTGCTTTGACCACTGATTTATGTAAAAATAGAGTCTAAAAGAAATGGTATCTTTAATTTAGCAAGAAGAAAGTAATAACGTATAAAAATAATAAATATAAAATAATGTACAGAAGAGAAACCTTTTCTTAGCTTATTTTAGAAGACAAGAATAGAAACACTTAATGAAACTAAAAGGTATCAAACTTAAAACTATTAGGTACTTATCCCTGAAAGGGCATATTCACCTCCCAGAATTCCTCTCGGAAAGATCTCTTTACAGCTCAGTATAATTCAAAAATGAATGGGCACCAAAACCGGAAACATTACCAATCTAAGGCTAAAAACAACCCCATGCAGCGCTCCAGGCTTGGGTATGTGGCTGGAAAGCAGCCTGTCGGAAATGGTCCTGGGGGTGTTGGTTGACAGCCAGCTGAACATGAGCCAGCAGTGTGCCCAGGTGGCCAAGAAGGCCAACAGCATCCTGGCCTGTATCAGAAACGGTGTGACCAGCAGGAGTAGGGAGGTGATCGTGCCCCTGTACTCGGCACTCGTGAGACTGCACCTTGAGTACTGCGTCCAGTTCTGGGCACCACAGGATGGGAAGGACATTGAGGTGCTGGAGCGAGTCCAGAGAAGGGCAATGAGGCTGGTGAGAGGTCTGGAAAACAAGACTTATGGAGTCGGGCTGAGTGAACTGGGGTTATTTAGCCTGGAGAAGACGAGACTGAGAGGACATCTTATTGCCCTCTACAACTACCTAAAAGGAGGTTGTAGTGAGGCTGGTGTTGGTCTCTTCTCCCAAATTGCTAATGACAGGACAAGAGGAAATGGCCTCAAGTTACATCAGGGGAAGTTTAGGTTGGATATTAGGAAGAAGTTCTTTACTGAGAGGGTGGTTAGGCACTGGAATAGGCTGCCCAGGGAGGTGGTGGAGTCACCGTCCCTGGGGGTGTTCAAAAAACGGGTTGATGAGGCACTTGAGGCCATGGTCTAATGGTCTAATGGTTAGGAATATGATGGGATAAAGGTTGGACTTGATGACCCTGGAGGTCCCTTCCAACCATAATGATTCTATGATTCTATGATTCTAATCTCTTAAGTATGAGGGAGTCTGGACAAGGCTCTGTTTCATTTTGGGAAGATATTCTGTAACTACTGTGCCTCCCCTGCATCCTCCTTGGGAATGCCTAACAACTGCCCTGCTGAAGGCAAGACCCTGCAAGACAGACTGCCCTTCCACACATGCACACCAGTGCCCACCACCTCTGTCATGGAGGGCTCAAGGGATCTGGTTTTACACAGGGCAAATAAACCTTCATACACAGCTCCTTCCACCTCCTTTTTCCCATCCACAAAGGGGTGATTCTCCATCATTCTGTGGCACAAATCTGCTTTCCTCTAGGACTCAAGCCAGTGGAAGTGTCACTCCATTTCCTTTTATTATCTTGCTGCTCCTCCAGCCCAAGGCAGATGGCACAATAAATATCATCAAGGTTCAGGCCAGGGACTTGGCATGCATTTAAGGAAAAGGCTGATCTTAGGGATCATAAAAGTCAGCTATATTAACATAGCCTGAAAATCAGATTGGCCTGAAAAAGGCATTGACTTGTTCCAAACCCTACTCTCCAGGAAAAGGAAAGCATACTTACAACAGCTTCCCTTCTTAGTGAATTTGGACTGCATCAGTGTGATGACTGCTCTGTGGAAACCACTTACAACTTACTTTTGCAAACAGAGATGCTTCATGAAAGGGAACAGGAAAACATAATATTTTTTTGTTGTTGTTCAGTTACCCAGCTCTATAGTGGACTGATGTAATTATATACACAGAAAAATATTCATCATTTCAAAGAAGGTGAAAAAAATTTTACCATGTAACACCTACAGGAAACAACACAGTATTTACCGGCCATCACAAGCTTAACATTGAAAGCGTTTAGAAACAACATAACAGAAAAGCCAGGAATAAATGTTAGCAAATACCTCTTCTTTTTTCTTCAGTGTAGACTCTAACTCCTGTATTGTCTGGTTTAATTCTGTTTTATGTGTGTGGACTGCATTGGCTTGACTGCTCACACACTCTAGCTCAGTCACCTGTTGAAGTAAGTAGAAGTTACACATACAGAATTAGTTTCAATAAATTCAAGGTACTATTAATTCTTTGCATCAATAGCTGCATTTGAAAGATACCCTTAGATCTGGGTGACTTACACTGATTAAAATGGTGAAGGTGTTCTTATGAAGTTAGCATAAAATTTCTTAATAAATTGTTTAGCATAAAACGGTTGCTGTGACTTCCTGGAAACAATAATGTAATACGTTGCAGGCGGAAAAGAACAGTAATTAAAACTTACACTCACTAATTATTGAAAATTTTATGAAAGAAGCTGAATTACCATTTCAGAAACAGTAATGGCTAGACAATTTAACATAGAACTGTCTGTCTAACTAGCCTCTCCATCTGACAGTTTTTAATGTTGCACCATCTTTACCAACTAAGCAACAATGCTCACACACTTCCTAGCAAGCCAATTAACATTTCACAGCCTCAGTTTCTGACTCGGCATCAACAGTGTAATAGCAGACACTCAGCCACCAATGTACAGCTGCCAACTTCTTTCTTCCTCTAGTTTCAAATCTCATCTCTCAGTCATAAAGCCAACAGCTAATGGCACAATTTGGACTTGCACAGTTCATCTTTATTAGCAATAGAGCTCCATCTGCCTTTGGATAAGTTAAGATACCTTGCAGTGGTATGATCTTTTAATTTTATTTATTTAATAGAAGAGATGTTAATGTCCTGCCATTCACAGCTAAACCATTGTCAAAAAATATCTTTTGCATCAAAGAAATAAAATCCATGCAGCTAGAGCCTATAGAGAAAAGTCACTGTTCACGTACCACTCAAATTACAGATCAAAATATTAGAGACCTCTCACACTTCATGTCTGCATGGATGTGTGCACTAAACCCTTTTTGTTTAATAACAAACTGTTAAAATATTAAAAATACTATTTAAATCCTAGTAAGTCCCTTTTTTCCAGAAGATATGAGCCTGACAATCTTAATACACAGTCTTCAATGGAGCTGCAACATCTACCTACAGTAAAAACAAATCTGGCCCAAAAAATCCTTTGAACAAAGTGTTACGCAATTCTGCAATGAAAACCTTTCTTGGAGAAGTAGCCCTTAGACAGAGGGTAGGCATTCTGCAGGAAGATTTTATTTCTTAGATAAATCTCAACAAACCAAGGTCAGTGCGCTCCAGCACCAGTGTAGTCTAGCTAGTGAAGCCACCGTGATGACAGTAATTTCAGACTCTGAACTATTTGTAGGCTCAAGAGGTAGCTCATTTGAGTGCAGAGAGAAGCTGAAGGAAAGCCATGATGAAATACAAGAAAATTAAAACAACACGCCTATCAGCTTCTCCTTTCTGAGTCACAGGGCATGAACTTCACCACTGTAACAGCCGTGACGCGTCTAATTTCTTCTACTGGGAAACTGTGATTAGATGTTTTCACACATCAGGTTTGCAAATTGAGAAAACTAAGACTACAGCAAATTATGGGGAGGGGTAAGGGGCATGAGGGATGAGGATATAGCTTGTAACACAACACTCCATACCTCACCCCAAAGAACTACCTTATTTGCTAGAATTGTTCCAAAAGAAATATCTGTGCTCATGACAAGAAGTAATACCAGTTTGCTCAGTTTTATATGCCACTGACCATTAGAACTGAAGTCTTAGATAGTTTTCTCAATTTACTTCAATTACAAAAAAATATATCTATTTAGATTCCTTGTGACTGCTACTAATTGTGACTGTTACGGAATTCACCACTACAATTACCTGAACTCAAACAAGCAGAACTGGATCACACTGACTGGGATGAACTTGTCTACACAGTGTCTGAACTAACATCAGCAAGTATCATACAGGCACAGAGTAATTTAGGCTGTAAGGGGACCCTGGTGGTCATCCGGTCAAGGCTTCCTGCTCAAAATAGGGGCAATTTTGAAGTCACGTTTGGTTGCATAGGGTCTTTCCCAGTCAAGAACCCTTTAATACCTAGCAGAGCTGCCACAGCTTCCTGCAGGTTCTTTTATTTCTGATACTGCTGGTTTATGCAGAACTCTAGGTCCTTCCTAAGTTTTGCTGGAACTGTCAAACACAATCACTTCACTCACCTTTACCCCTTTCAATGTTTAACTTCTTAGACATTCTCAAGCTTTTCCATTGAACTGAGTCTTGAATTGGAGGTAGAAGTCTCTGTGAACACGGGCCTTAGGGGAACCCAGGATCAGGCCCTCTCCTCCCTGGTGTGAAATACTAGAATGCTGTATTGTAACCTCCAAGAAGGTCAATCTTTTAAAGCTGTTGCACTCAGTAATGCTCACTGGCATCAAGCAGTGGCACAGTGAACACTCGTTTACACCAAGTGCAAGAGCCTCAGCTGGAGAGACATAAGAAAACCCAGTCCTCAAACCACTTCTGACCTAGCATCTACTGCCTTGGAAGCAAGTGTGCAGAGGTGTCTCATCCTGTGTCTAGAGAAGCGCTTGGACCTGCACCATTCTCTGTATGGTTTCTCTGGGCTGGTACACACAGATAGGGTGCATGTGTTAGTGAAAGCTTGGAATCCAAGGAGGCTGGGATGGAACTGCACTAGATAAAATGTTACTGCTCTTGGCTGTGTGTATTGTTGCTGGCTGAAAACACCTTACACAACAGGCCCGCCAGCTGCATGGCTCATGTGAATGCTCCCCAGTACACTCTGGGTCCATACTAAATCAAGACTCCTATTGAAATTGCTTGAGCAAACACAGCTAATTTTGCTTGAGCAGAGCAGGAGTGCCCTTACAAACCTTCCTGCCAACAGAGGCAACTGCTATCAGAAGAACAATTCATTAGCAACACTAAAAGGGCTGCGCTGTCTTACTCTCATCCAGCTTTTTTCTGGGCAAACATCCATCTCCTACTATTTATTAAAGAAAATAATGCACTGTTCAACTGTTTTGTTTACTGTTCATTGAAAAATCAGTAAGTTGGGAAAAAAAGAACTAATTAAATTTAAAAATTGGGGTTACTTTTATCACAGTCTTATTTAAATGCCTATTCCTACAGAGATCTGAAAAGATGTCAAATATATTCATGATATTATCTGCTTGAAAGTACCTGCAAAAAAAGAAAATCATATTGTGACCGTTTCAAAAAAAATCGGTATTGTAAGATGGGCTGGAATACGATGTGATATAAAGAATATGCAATTGAAAACAGAAGAAACAAAAGATAAAGCTCTAGGCAAAAATCTGGATAGCATTTACTTGCTCTATTTCCTTTTTTCAAATTCAGTTTATTTTTCTTATGACCAGTGGTCGAAAAATCATTAGAAATACTGTTTATGCATTATGCACAGAAGGGAGCATAAAATGCTTCAGTTTGACCCTCCCACACACTATTTTCAGGCCCATGTCCTCATGCAGTGTTTCATGTTTAAGAGCAAGGCTCAATAAATCATTCAAGCCTTTGCACAGCAACACTGTGCAATGTACCTGTGATTAAACCTTGTTTCCAGTACAGAATTCAGACTGAAAGAACAGTCTTTGAACAATAACTGATCAAACAAGGTTCTTCTACTATGCTATCTTAAGACTGTGCTGACTTGCATATCTGAAAAAAGTCAATACTGGGGCTTCATATTTGAGACTAAAAAAGAAAAAAATATTGTTGTTGGCCTCTGCCTCTTTATTTTGCATTTATCATCCAGATGGGGTTTGCATGTAGGGAAAAAAATCCTGAAAGGGTTTTTAGTAACTATTTAATGAGCTAACTCTTATAGTATATGGCTGGCATTATACTTAAGTGCATAGTCAATGAGAAATACATCAGTTGAAATAAGCCAGCAAGGCAACTTCTTCTGGCAGAGCCTAGACCACAGAAGAGGCCATTCTAGAGTTTTCTGGAAATCTTTATCTAGGGTCAACAGCCTACAAATACAGGAGGATGCCAGGCAGAAGTTTGCAGCAGACAGCTAGCACACACCGGGCTGATGGGAAGACAGGAGGAGTGAGGCTTTATATCACGTAGCACAACAAAGAGTAACAGCCTTGATGTGTGCTTAGTGCTCAAAGCTTCAGAAGACTGAAGAACCTCTCAAAGAAAACAAATCAAATCAAATCAAATCACGAAGAAACCACAAGAGGAGATTGCATCAAATCCAACATAGACAACTACTTCACAAGTAAAGACTTCAGTTAGATAGAGGCAAAGGAGTGGGAATGACAGAAATATTTTGAGTGGTATGTGTTGCTGCAGGCTGATTCATTTTTTCAAGCCACTTTCTTGAGATAAATTTGTACACTTCTGATCTCAAACAACAAGAGTTTGTATTCAGCATTTTAAATTCAGAACCAACAGATCTCGAAATTCCTTCTAAACTTCATACAGAAATTACTTCAACTGCTACAGAAATGCAAACAAAGACAGATTAGAACATATTTTCAGAATAGCTGTAGCCTATTTTATATACCTGACACTATTGACTTGTTTCCTAAAGGTATTTTTATCCCTTCTATTTATTATGGAATGCAATATCCAAGGTCTACTAGCCCAGGCTACTGTGCAGAACAGACAGAGTGCTCACATGCAAGACTAAATTTAAGTACTAAATTCTGTATTTTTAGCTGGTTGAGTTACATCCCTAAAAGGATCATAACTGCAACTGTGACAATATTATTCCATTAGTAATTCGAGATGAACCTCCTACAAAGAAAAAGAGCCCTTTGTTTTCCACAAGAAGAGAAATTATGTTGCATGGCTCAGCAAAATTAGGAATAACTGCTTAAAGTTTCATACAATTTATGCAGAAGATGCTTCTCAGTTCTTCATGGTGGACAGTAAGATGCAAGACACCATGCAACAAGCTGATCATAAAATAATCCAGTCCAGCTTTCAAGAATAAAAAACTCTGGAAAGATTTTTGGTGCTATGTGAAAATGCAGGAAACAACGAAAATTGCTTTTCAAGATTGCTGCTGAAAGAACAAAATGCACACCATAGTATCATTCATATACATCACTTCTGACAGCAAATTAATTATTGTAGTTTTCCAAGATTTACCCATAGATAAAATGGTAACTTGGGGGAGTTTTGTGCATACCAACAATAAACTACATTTTACAACAGAGGAAACAACTAAAGATTTTGCTGAAAAGGACACATATTTCTCTGTGAGCACTGATGCCTCAAGCCATGGAAATACCAAATTGTTTTCCATAGTTATTAATTTCTACAGAGATGAAAGAGGAATGATCCATCATCTGCTTGATTTTTGTGAAGAATGTAATGAAACTGCAGTAAGAATATTTGAAAGAATCTAGACAGAATCTAGTTGGAGGACTGTGACTAGTGGAGTGCCTCAGGGGTCGGTACTGGGACCGGTGTTGTTCAATATCTTCATCAACGACCTGGATGAGGGTACAGAATGTATCCTCAGCAAGTTTGCTGATGACACTAAACTGGGAGGAGTGGCTGACACACCAGAAGGTTGTGCTGCCATTCAAAGAGGCCTTGATAGGCTGGAGAGTTGGGCGGGGAGAAACTTAATGAAATTCAACAAGGGCAAGTGCAGAGTTTTGCATCTGGGGGAGAACAACACCATGCACCAGTACAGGCTGGGGGCTGACCTGCTGGAGAGCAGTGTAGGAGAAAGGGACCT
>VZRW01006913.1:21735-35720 GCA_013398125.1 Aegotheles bennettii
GATTATTCTCTTTTTAATGCACATGTATTGAGTGAAAATGCTTTTTAAATCTACTACTTTATTAAATACATTGTAGAAAAAAATTGTTAGAGAGATAATGTAGTGCTTTGGAACTACAGCTTAGTTGTCTTAATGCAAGCCTTCTAAACCTGAAATATATTTTATTTATTAAATACTATATATAATCTCAACTTTTAAACTCAAATATCTTGAATTTCAACACCATAATATTGCGTTTCCTCAGTTATATTGGTAAAGACACTGAAGGAGCATAGAGATATTACTGCTTTATTGCAAACAGGGAGTCGATGTTGGAGTTTATTGAAGTAGCCTATGGAGGAATAATCCTTGCCTACAGATTAATTATTCTCTGAGTGCACACAGAACTTTCATTTTCACAGGTAATTAGTTTGCCATCATCCACAGACCCTCCCTTTGCACTCAGTATGCAAGGAAAAAACATCTCAGACACATCCAGTGAATGTATTAGTATGCTAATAGCTCATTAATGTTTACTTCTATAATGCTAACAGAATACGAGGTGCACACCCACATGGGAAACATACAGAAAATCATTCATTTTGTCTAGTTGGCTTACTATTAAAGGCATCATTGTAAAGATCTGTAACTGGCCAATATTACTTTCTAGATAGGTTTGTGATGAATTATGAGGAATTATTATAATATAATTGTTCATTATAATTTAATTATAAATTATTTTTATTTTGCATGTAAGTTTATAGGTTTATTTGAACCTTGTATATAGGAGCAATGAAACATTCTGCCACCATTTTGTTCACCTAATTTCTTTCTTCCATTTCATGCATATGCACAGCCCATCCCTCCTTTGGTGTTCAATATCAACCAGCCACTAAGGGAAATCCATTACCAATTCAGATCACATCTACTGTTTCACTAAAACATGATGTCTGATTCTTCCACGTTCCAGCATTTCCTTCCAAATATGCTGCTTTGTCCCCTTGAACAGGAATACAAGTTCCTTCAGAAGGGGAACAGAGGTTCTTTCACAATTGCTCTAGAATTTCATGATCAACTAACTAGAAGTTTACCAATGGAAATTTTATATCTTAAGTAATTAACTTAAAAGAATGATAATCCTATTTCATCAGAGAACACTGACTCATGTATTAAAGAACATGAGAACAAATTTCTGTAACAATATCTACTCCTCTGTTTCTCTAATCAGATTTACTTTTCATTTACAGTAGAACAGATCAACAAAATATGAAAAAAAGAAAACAAACCTAAAAAAATCTAGTTCATTATCATGCTCATTACTCCTTGAAGTTCTGATCTGGCAAACAAATATCCTATCCAGTCACTTCATGTAAGTGAGTAGTCCTATTTAGTAGTCCTGCTATAGCAGCATCAGTAGCTAATTGTGTGTCTGTGTGTGTCAACTACACATGTTTACAAAATGTACCATACAATTCATCTTTCCCCACAAAAGATACATACACACAAGATTCTATATTGATGTAACATAGCAGATTAAAAGCTTTGGGTCTGGGACAGGTACATGATGAGAACTACTTGACCACTTAATATCCTAATTTAATATGCAAATAGGGAAGTGAATGGATTTTTTTCAGTGTAGTAGTTTGTATACCCACAATGACACAAGGTAAACTTTTAAGCCATGAAGATTCCAGAAGACACACTCTTGGGTAGTGCTCAGTAATATGCAAGGGGTATTCAAGGGGTGTTCCACCTCCACCTTCGCCCAGTGCCCTTACTACCCTGCCAAGAAAACAGTCAGAAGCCCTGAAGTGATTGCTTGTATACTGGAATGTCAGTATTAAATATGAAGCATGTATTTTCTGTTACTGCTATGGCTATCTTGGTTCAAAAACTTGGTTTCTTTGGAGCTGGGTATTTTAAATTGGTTGTTTTCAATAGGCATGCACTAGTATTATATCTAAATTGTACTTTTTATCCCTAAGAGATCTACATACTGGATATGAACATGTCTATTGTAGTGCAGAAGTTATTTGTTTGTAGTATACACTATTTTTTTCTACAAATAATTTCTACCATATATCCTACTATGGCTCCAAAAATAGAAACAGATTACTTAAATTAGTCCAGTTTTGTATCTGATAATACACAATTACTTCCCAACTATTTAGACTTATCCTGTTTCTTCTTACAGAACTCCACATTCTCTGACATAAGCACAACCATGTGATGAATATCATACTAGGAAACACAGAACCAAAGATGTGAACTTTTTGTTTCATAAAATCATAATTTGATGAAAATAGCCCATAACCAATACTGGCAGTGCAGACTCACTTTTTTCAAATACTTTCTTGACACACTAAAGAAGAAAAAAAATAATTAAAATTATGCTTTGTGAATTATTTTGGTTAAAACTGGATTTATTTGGGTTTATATTAATTATTTTAGGACCAGACAAAAGCACAGCGAGAGCAGGCTATTCTTAAACTAGACTAAGAGTATCTGCGCTGATGCCTATATCTGTAGAGCTACATTGGTTGAAATTTATCAACACTTCCAGAGGAAACACTGAGAAACAAATGGTCCAGATACAATGAGAATTCTCCCTCAGAAGAGAAGATGTGTGGGCTAAACACCCTGAGAAGGGAACAGAGCCAGAAGCCAAATTACATGTGTGGAAAATTCAAAGGGCTCCCAACAACTACCAGAGCCTATAGCCAGAATTTTGATGGTGGAACACAGCTGCACTGCAGTCCCTCAGGATAGGTACAGCAGGGCTGCACATACTCTTTCTCTCTAAAGCCTTTTACTTAATTACTATTTGAAAGGCTTTTTGCTAAAAGGAATTAATTTTGCCCTTGATGCATTAGATTCATTCATAGGAAATACACACACAGCTCTGTCAGGTTGTCTTAACAGTTGTTAAGTACCTAAATCCAAGTCATTCCTCATGTGTTCTGAGATTATTTGCTCTCAGAAGCACATGAAATACAAACACTTGGTGATCAAAGTGATCCAAACTGCAATGCAACTTCTACCGGAACACCTTTCAGTTTTGCACTGTGGTGCAAAGAGCAAAACTGTATGTATACATTGGGGGACACAGGCATACACGTTTGCAGTCCTGTGGTGCAAGAATTCAACCTGCAGACAAGATTAATTTTGTTCTAAAAGCCATACATCCCTTTGCTGGCAGTGTCACAATTTTAGCAGTTATTTCTTCAGACCTGTCAGAATTAACATGACTGACTGCCTGGCACACTCCAAGTTTCAAGACAGTCCTTCAAAAGAAGACACATTCTTAACACTCCTGTCAGAGCTGTGTGTGTATTTCTCCTGCTTGTTGTCTGTTTCTCAGCATGAAAAGTTCCACCAATCTTTTAAAAATAACCTGACAGAGAATAAAGACTGGTTGTTTCCCTTGTGAAACTTCTGAACATCTGAAAGTAAGAGAAAAAGCTGTTTTGCATACATCACTACATTAGTGCCAAATACAAGAGGGAGAATCGGCCTCTGATGGGTAATAGCAAAAGATGAGTTTTATTGTCTCAGCTGATCATGCTGTACAAACAAACGCTTTCATAACAGAGGTTTAGGTCTGATTACACAGGAAATTGTCTTTACAATGACATCTGTTCACAAGATCATAAGCACTTGTTAGTGAGCAAAAGGTCAGAACTCTCCCAAATCTCTGATCCTTGGTGCCAGCCACAGTATCTGGTACGTGTGTAACATCAGACATGTCCACAGTCAGAACACCACGTGGTGCTCCACTGTCAAGGCAACAGATTCAAAGTCAGATGCTTAACATCTAAGGCATCCAGTAAGTTGATTACTACCACAAAATACTCCTAGAACAACTGCTGGCTGGTATCATAAATCACAGAATCATGGAATCACAGAATCACAGAATTCTAGGGGTTGGAAGGGACCTCGAAAGATCATCTAGTCCAACCCCCCTGCCAGAGCAGATGTTCCACTCCCTTAATCATCTTAGTGGCTCCGCGCTGGACTCTCTCAAGCAGTTCCATGTCCTTCTTGAACTGTGGGGCCCAGAACTGGACACAATACTCCAGGTGTGGCCTCACTAGGGCAGAATAGAGGGGGAGGAGAACCTCTCTCGACCTACTAACCACCCCCTTTCTAATGCACCCCAGGATGCCATTGGCCTTCTTGGCCACAAGGGCACATTGCTGGCTCATGGTCATCCTCCTGTCCACCAGGACCCCCAGGTCCCTTTCTCCTACACTGCTCTCCAGCAGGTCAGCCCCCAGCCTGTACTGGTGCATGGTGTTGTTCCTCCCCAGATGCAAAACTCTGCACTTGCCCTTGTACTTGCACATGCAGCCTAACCGTGACAGCCCCTGAAAATTAAAGTCAATGTCAATGATATTCCATACTTTTAGGCATTCTGACCAATTAATATCAGGCTGGTCACCCTTCTCTTTGGGGATTAGTTACAAGCCCAGTAAGTCACTGAGGAATAGCTTTGCTATCTGTCCATCTGTGACCTGAATAGAGTGCCAGAGGCTATAAATGCATGATTATCTTTCTCTGCAAAGTAGGTCACTTAAGGCAAATTAATCTGAAAAGCTCCAGTCACCATGTTTAGCCAGTTGGAGAAGTCATGTGAAGGCAGGGGGCGGGGAGTACACACTAATGAGTTGCATTCAGAATGAAGTTATTTTGAGAGATGCCTTCATGAAACAATGAAACAAAGGCAGTTCATATTGAGAGATGTTTTCCGCTTTTTTGAATCATATTGCTTATTCATTGTTTGCTGAGTTGTATGCAGTACCAACACTATAAAACATAGTTTAAGCTTTATTTCAGATTTATAGAAATAAAATGTGCATAGAATTCTGTTTTATTAATATTTTACGGGTTTTAATATTGGGTTCATTGCATGAACTGAATTAATTTTAAAAACTTGATTTCTTACTATAGCGGAGGCATGGTTTCAAAGAACTACAGTCAAAAGAACATATTTTATTATATCCAAGTGTCATTTATTTTCTGCTGTTGTACGGTAAGCAGTGTTGTCTTGGGATAGCAGAATTGAGGAGCAATTCAGCTGAGTAGAGAATGGAGTACTTTCACTACAAAATTTGGCATCCTGTATCGTAACTAAATTTCATAAGACTTGACAAATATGAACAGAGCAGAGTCCCCCGTGGCTGCTGCCCAGATTATAAATAGTGGCATGCGTTGGAAGCAGCCCAAGAGTCTGGTGGAGTGAGCATTACCAATCACTTCAACCAGCTGGTAACAATGAATTAGCTGCACTGGCAGCAGGGAGCGATCCTTTCTGATAGCCTTCCTGGTGAGTCCTATGGAGCAGCTCTTCACACTTAAGGAAGTAAAGGGGGATTGTGAATGATTTGGTTCTGTTACAGTAGTATCGAAGCGCTGTAATGAACTCAGGTAGTGTAGCTTCTTCTCTTTGGAAGTGTAAGGCAAGTGTTTGGGTTTATGTAAAACTCCCTGCTGCATTTGGGAAGGAATTCTGCACAACATCCTTATGAAATCTTCCATGTGAAATAAGCTTCAGATAATGCTACGGTCCCAGGATGTAAGGGTGAGATCTCTGCAATGGGCTATACTCACTATTGCCTACATCAGAATGATGAGACTGTCCTGTTAGATGGAGATGTTGACTCTGCTGACACAGAGGATGGGTGCAGCAACCCTCAAGGTATTCCTAAAAGCTCGCGAGAATCCTCCTCTCATTCATGCTTAGAATGACAGTTAAGCTCCCCAATTAATGTCCTGATATAGAAGACATTTTAAACAGGCATTTTGATAATTTCAACCCTTTTCAGAGATTTCAAAAGGCATCTTCTGTGCCCACCTACTAAATATGTAACATAACTTCATGAGAGAAAGGATTTAAACATGGTGCTTTTAGAGATTGTCCTGTTGCTAATCCAAAGTATCATATGCCCCTGGTAATGATACGGAAATTTCTCCCTCTCCCTTGAACACTCAAAGCAAAATTGGAAACAGAAAAGGGACTTTGTCATTCATTTAATTATAACTAATTAGGAGTCCTAGAATGAGCAGGAAGCTGAAGAAAGAGCAGTGGAGTGGATGAGGTCCTGTTTCACCATGCCAGGAAGAGGCAAAAAATTAAAGCTTTGAGTTGTTCTGCCATTTTTAGTCTTCATACAAAGCTGTCTGCTTGTATAGGCCGAGTAGATTCAGAGACTCAAAAGACTCAGAGCTTATGTGCATGAGGGACACAGTCACCTACAGTATAGTTAAATAATTGTAGACCAGCTAGACTAAGAATGACAGCTTTTGTAAGAAGAAAATTTAAGAAACAAACCAAAATTGCCTCTTTACAGCTGCTACTTACTGTCTTATCTGTAGCTTGTTTAACTGGACACATACAAAAGGAAGTCTTATTTGATAACCTGGAATTTATTAAAAAAAGGGTAAATCCTCTCAAAGTTATAATCAAGAGATAATTACCAGGAAATTGCTTTGAGTTAAATATTTTGAGTAAGGCCAATGAAAAACTAATTAATATTCCAAGAGATCCTTATCCTTAATTAGAGTATTCAAAAGAATTTTTACCAAAGGAGGATAGCTCCCCAGGGGAGAGAAGCAGGAACATTAACAGAGCATGAAAGATCTGTTCTTCCCTTTGGGATATGGGATATCTACATGATCTCAACAGAGTTAGACCAGCACAAAACCAGGAAAACATAGCTGTGAATCAGCTCTTTAGATTGGTTAAATGACAAATTTGATCATAGCAAAAAAGATGAAGGAGGCCCTTGAAGCATGTGGTACTTTGAATGAGGTGACTAAATAACAAAGCCACACACAGGCACTGGAAAGTGAGAAAATCAGCTGAATGGCCAAAATCAGCAGATGAGAACATAACTTTTCTCAGACTATCACTCTCCACAAATCTGAAGGTTTATCCCACTCCAGGATGTATCTGCTTTGTTTTGCTTTGCACACCCTTTTGCTCAACTCAGAGCTACAATATGCTTGAACTCCCAATTTCAATGTCAGTGTAGAAGACACAAATGCAGCAGTTTTTTCTGCAAATGTGGGCACAGGGGTGCTTATGGAGCTATCACAGATTTCCCTTTGAAGGTGTTTCATGTATGATCTTTCAGTTTCATTTAGCCTTTCAGTTTGACCATGTTCTCAGATCCTGAAACACCCAAAGTGCGCATGCAGCCCATGGACAGAAGACGAGTTGCCTTTCCAGTTCTGCTATGGACAGTTCTGCTCTTTGGCATCTCTTGTGATGTGCTTTATCAGCTCTGTGTGGAAGGGTCTGTATCTTTGCAGACTGGATAGATGAGGATGACCAAAGAGGTTGAGTAATGGTACAGAGTCTTTCCAACATATAGCACACCACTATGCAATGCAAATTGGTGCCTATATCCTGTTTAGATCCACCACCTAAATCCATGTTCTGTACCTTGTGATACAGCCTTCATTCATCACAGGGCCCGTAGAAATCACCACAACACAAAACACCTTTCAATACGGAAGCTTATCACTGAGGAATACACTGGATCTTAAATTCTTTTTAATGAAGGAAAATCTCACAGAAACATTCTCTATGGCAACCCAGCACAGTATTCCTGCAGAAGACAAGAAAGTCGGGAGAAAAAAAAGCCCAAGTATAGTGGTGTTCACTGCTTACTGAAACACTGTCAACAGCAACAGAAGACTTCCTGAAAGGTACTCCATGGAATGCAGAAGATTGGGTACTAACACAAAACTGATGCTTCAGCTATGATAATTATCGATCAGGGACTTAGATCCTAGTCCTGACCCAAATTAAAGAGGGGGATAAAGAGAAGAGTCACTTTTCTCCACAAGAAGCAATGAAGTTTTCAAGCTTCTTGTATTGTCTGCTAGTGTATGCTGGATGTGATATGTGACATTTAAACTCCGTCTTTCATTAAACTTACACTGTTAGGAACAGTTTTATGCATGTCTTTTGTACACTGTATCACAATGCTAAAGACTTGTATTTAACCTGAATCATCCCAGCAACACTAAGAAAAGCCTCAATTTCTCTGAAGAGGCTCAACTTCTATTCTAACTCTGTTTTTTTAAAAAGACCTCATTTTTTCTTAGTATTTAATTTTATATAGTAAAGAGACACTAGGTTATCTCTTCAAGAAGGCCACTGCGCATAAACCAAATGTTTTTGCATTAAACGTTAAAACCTCATGGACCTAACATATATCACACACTCTGAAAAATTAAAAAATATTTGCCCTTGCTTCCATACTGAAGTTGTTTATTAGTATCACTGCAAGTATTTCTCATGCCTGTGAGACCTTGCAGACCTAAAATTTTACCACATACTCCGAAAAAGTAAAAAAGATTTGCCCCTGAAATTGCTTGTTGGTATCACTGGAAGTAGTTTATTCTTGCGCCTACAATGTATCACAAATTTTTCACAACTGATACCATTAAATTTTTTTAGTGCATTAAACACTAGGCATAATTCTTTGCTGTTGCTATGGTGCCGAATACTTCAAATACTCCAGCAAAACTACATTTCCAAAAGCAACCTAAGTTATTTAGGGACTTGCATCCCATTTTTTAAAATGACTAGATACTTGGCTGGAAGAAAGTAAAATTGTCTTGAGCTTCCTATGACAACCACTTTATGAAGGCAATTAGATAATGTGGTTATTGGCAAGTCAGATAACAGGACACAGTGACCCTGACACTAAAATGATCTTACGGTCACTTTCATTCTGGAACTCATTTGTGCACACAAGAATTTAAAGCAGTTTAACTGTAAATTCACAGTTCGAATTAGCCCAGATCAATTTTGCTGAGGCCCCTGGACGACAAAGCCCTATGTTTCTTTCAAAAGTCTTACCTATAACAATTTGTGTGTGCAAAGAACCAGTTTCCACTGAGAGGGAGAGGAGAGGAGAGGAGAGGAGAGGGTATTCAACTGCCCTACACTTCTCTCACCTGGGCTCTCATTTATTGAGTGCTATTCTGATTTTGAGTTTTGCTGAATGGTGCTCTCAGAGTTTGAGGAACTTCCCCACCTTCACCACAAAAATGATACAGTATAAGGACAAGGAACAACTTTTCCTGGTGACTGCACCTCTGCCACTAAATGACATGGGGCTAAAAAGCCCTGAGCTGCTTAGGGCCATATGGACTGGGGAGTTTGCACTCTCTGCAAACTGCCCTGCTCTGTGTCAGCTGTTCATAAAAATGTCAGGCAAAGTTCGCAAACAGTCAGATTTAGTGCCCTTCCATCTCTACCGTCTTCCAAGGCCTTATGTGATCTGCAATCCTCCCATGACCATCTGAAACACTTCTGGGCTTGCAATGTACATCTCTACTCGTATGCAAGGAGAATACCATTCCAGTGGATGGCAATGCAGCCCTTAAATCATCCAAAACAGTAACCGTGTCTTACAGCCACAAGGACATTACATGGGCACAGATGGGATCCAGCATCATTGCTGTGTAATTTGTAAATGGTTCAGCTTGCTGTTCTCACTGCCAAGGCCCTTTTTATTTAGACATATAGCTGTGACCCATGAGACTGTTGTGGCTATGTGTCCATTCACTGAAGCTCCGCTGAGATTCTTAGCTTTGCAACAACAGAGTGAAGACTGCAAGGACTGTGCTCTGAGCAATTACAGCCACATGCAGAGCAGTGAGGTGGCTAAAGGTACCTGTAAATCTGACATACACCACAAGCAAGGGGCTGAAGAGCCCCAGCACAAGCCTCTGTTTGTGTTTCTTGGTACTGTCACAGCTTTAACTGGAGTGTGTTGTGCCTCTGCTGAAGACAGCAGCTGTTACGAGTGGCTGAATGTGAAAGATTTGTAAGTGCCTATTTTAGATCTTGGTTGAACCTTCTGTTAGTGATACCACAGGACAGCTCCATGTCTAACACCCCTTAATGCTAGTTTCTGTCTCACTTTCATAGCAAACTCTGAAGTCAGCAGAACAGTCATTACAGCTGCAGGGCCTCACAACTCCACTACCAGCAACAGAAAGACATTCCATTGAATGACCTACAGAAATACTTGATTGTGATTAGGCAGTTGCATAAAGATTCTGAATTATGACTATTTGGCCTCCACCCAGTTCATGCATTAGGTTATCTTACAATCTCAAATAATAACTACTGGTTCAGTTAATTTTTGCATTACAATTGCCAGTTTGCTTATCCCACTATTCAACAAGCATTAATCGCACAGTTAGTGCAGGAGGTGAACCATCAAGTTTACATGCTGACAACAAAATAATTTTATTCTATTAAAGAAACAGAAGCTATGTGAGAGCATGGCACATTCAATTAAGTTATTTATCTCCTGTGGTAGCCATACAATTAGTTAAGAGTCATAGCCTATATGTAAAGCCCAAACGAAACCATTTGTGGAGGCGTTAGGAGAACTTTGAAGAACAAATAGTAAGTTACATGAACTATATGATTACAGTAAAACATTTATTGACTGTATAGGTTTGAACAGAACAACTCGCAGGTGAGTTGAAACACTTATGACAAGTGGATACTGCAACTCGGGTTTTTTCCATCCCAGCTTTTTAAGAGAATGGAAGTATTAAATTTGCCTGGTTTAAACCAAATCTGAATCCACGAAAAGATTAAATTTGTTGCACTATATTGATCCTAGAGGAAAATGTACTAAAAAGAGACTAAATGGACCCCAAAAAAAGGTTAAATTAAAAATTCGTAAGTCTCTAATACTGGAATTTTTTCTATGAACTACAGGTTAACACTCAGAGGAAGCAGCCCCTATATAAGTTTCCCTCTCTTTCCTAATGCAAAAAATCCTAGTTTTTAAGAAAAAAACATAACATGGCACCTTCCTTGATTCACTGGTAGTTGCTAGTTCTTGTTTACTCAGTCCAGACTAAGTGATTTTAGATTTCTTTCAGCTCCTCTTCAGAATAGCACCTAGGTCAGATTATTTGGCTCAAAAATTCAACTGGAAATGAGAAATTGAGTAATTTATATACCTGTTCTTCCCAATTCCACACTTCATTGATGCAATAGTTTCAAAGAAGAATATAAGGTTGGGCTCCCCACTTCTCTCCCCACCTCGCCGTATTTAACTCATCACAAACCCAACAGGAATGCTAGGAGTATGAAGTTGCACATGACTTTTGCTAGTTGTGAATTCACAGACAGCAGAACAGACACTGAGCTCCCATCCTTTCACAACGCTATGCCTATGTGTCATGGCACTGCTTCAGCACGTTTGTTTTCTAATACTGAGAGCTCTATTTCACTTTCCCTGACAAGACACCTAGTTGAGAAAAAGAGAAGGGAAAACAACATGATGTGAGGACATTTAAAAGCAAGCTTTCCTGAGCCTCCTACTGTGCTGAACATAAGCCCATCACAAATGACCCCTGAAGTGCTAAAGTAGGATTAAAGAACACTAAAATCTCTGGAGAGTGTAGAAAGAACATCCTACACAATTGGTGTTGTCATGTAATTACAGTAGTTTTAAATTTCAGAGTATTTCCTAAATAAAGTGAACAGATAAGTAGCATTCATACACAGTGATCAATCAGATCACACTTCGAGCACGTATGAAACTTTTAGCTATCCTCTTAAAATTCAGACCAACTTAATGTAAATGCATTGCCTACATTAAAAAGCATTTGGCTTCAGACAACAAACCTGTATCTTATATCTATACGTATTTTCACTATAGTGAGGGGAAAAAACCTCCTTTTTCTTCCTTTGACAAACCATGGAACTGGATAACTTACTACAATTCAGTTAATTAATTTTTAGGGTTTTGGGTTGGCTTGGTTTTTTGTCTGAGCCATGTTGTTTAAATAAAATTGCTTCTTAATTTCCTATGTGGTTGCAGTCTCCCAGAAGAATGGTTTCCACGATTCTAACTTTAATTTCTTTGCATTTCACAACAGAAAGACAGAACATCATCACACCACAGTGACACAGAGTAAAAAGGCAAAGGCAACAACCCTACAATCGAAGTTCATCACAACAAATGGACCACACATAACATTTTATTGCTGTATACTTGAGAAAACACATTCCTAGACACCCCAGGCATTGCATTTCAGCACCTTCACCCAGCTCCAGCTTCCTTTTTAAGCCAAATGGTTTAAGAGCTGATTAAAAAAACCCTCCTAGATTCTAATTTGTTGCTGATTTGTGCCAACCAATTCAGCACAGACAAAACTTAATAGCTGTTTGGTGTCACTGTGAAATACTTTGATGGTTCTTATGAATTGCCAGTTGTCCACAGCTCACCAAAGTGCTATTCAGCAATTTAAATTCATCTCAACAGAGCCTCCTGTTACATGATCAAAAAACACTGATCAACACAAGCCACTTTCTGCCTGTACTACAAAACATCACTGGCATCTACTGCAGTATTAAAGGAACTCAAAAGATGTGATTCTTTAGGTACAGAAAGCTTCCCTAAAGTATAAAGCTGAGAGGAAACTACAGGAAATGCTGATCTCCATTTAGCTGTATTCCTCATTTTATTCTTCAAGCTAACTCTTACCTCAAGAAAAGAATGTATTAGATACTTCATATTTTTGACAGACAAAATATTCCACTTCTGTGTTTATGTGTGCCTGCCCCTAACCTCTACCCATGTCTGCAGGGATCAGGTCGATTCTACTGAAGCTCCATTGCAAGGGGTCTGCCTCCTACAATGCAACAGAAAATGATCAACATGACACAATCATGTTCAATAACATGACTTGTTCAGGTGGAGCCAGAATAGTGTTTGCGTGTCCAGACACATTCTGAACTGGCATACAGTTAAGCAACTTTAGACACCCACTTGATCAACAAGCTTTTACTTTAGTCTTCTGGGGGTTTATGCTATCTGGACAGGAACCATAACCTGGAGAGTAGGGAGAGTGAATGAAACAGCTCACCATGGAGCTGTGGTGGGGGAACACGACACTGTGTTGCCTCCAAAGAAAACAGGGAGCACAACTCTGGATGATAATATTGGCAGGAAGTACAATTTAAGGCTGGGCCTGGTAAAGAAGTCTTAGTGGGTGAACCCATCTTTAACAAGTTTGGATGTTTAAAAGCTAAGAGAGGTTAAGTATCCTGAGATGGCACTTCATTTGACCAGTCTTAGGTGCCTATCTAGGAGGAAACACATCAGGCACTATGGAAGCCCCCCAGGTGTAATTTTTTGATCTCAGCATCATGGGGATGTGGCAGAATTTGCTGGTTCTCCCCCAGAGGACCCAGGTTACAGCATTGTCCAAAGGAATTACTACCGTAACTAGGTTTACTTCTGAAGCCTATCTCTAAATAAGGGAGAAATCTTTAGCGATCATAACTCATCTGACAAAAATAACACATTCCAGAGAGTATCATATAGTGAAACAGCATGGATCTTTCAGATTAGACTTGAAACCAAGCTTTTTACTTCATGTGAAAATTAAGAGCTCCTGGTCCTTGGTCCTACATCTCTTGCAGGGACACAAAATGATTCTTCAAAGAATATACACCTATACAGCTCTATTACAGAATCACAGAATCACAGAATTCTAGGGTTGGAAGGGACCTCGAAGGATCATCTTGTCCAATCCCCCTGCCAGAGCAGGGTCACCTACAGTACATCACACAGGAACGCATCCAGGCGGGTTTTGAATGTCTCCAGAGAAGGAGACTCCACAACCTCTCTGGGCAGCCTGTTCCAGTGCTCCGTCACTCGCACAGTGAAAAAGTTTTTCCTGATATTCACATGGAACCTCCTATGCTCCAGTTTAAAACCATTGCCCCTTGTCCTATCATTGGTCGTCACTGTAAAAAGCTTGGCTCCATCGTCCTGACACTCACCCTTTACATATTTATAAACATTCATGAGGTCACCCCTCAGTCTCCTTTTCTCCAAGCTAAAGAGACCCAGCTTCCTCAGCCTTTCCTCATAAGGGAGATGTTCCACTCCCTTAATCATCTTAGTGGCTCTGCGCTGGACTCTCTCAAGCAGTTCCATGTCCTT
>VZRW01006913.1:35974-57313 GCA_013398125.1 Aegotheles bennettii
TGTGTCAGCCACTCCTCCCAGCTTAGTGTCATCAGCAAACTTGCTGAGGATACATTCTGTACCCTCATCCAGGTCGTTGATGAAGATATTGAACAACAACAGTCCCAGTACCGACCCCTGAGGGACTCCACTAGTTACA
Organism: Aegotheles bennettii; assembly: GCA_013398125.1. Taxonomy (NCBI): domain Eukaryota; kingdom Metazoa; phylum Chordata; class Aves; order Caprimulgiformes; family Aegothelidae; genus Aegotheles; species Aegotheles bennettii. Next base: position 36,114 of record VZRW01006913.1, read on the forward strand.
GACCTCCAACTAGATCCTGTCCCATTGACTACAACTCTCTGACTTCTTCCCTTTAACCAGATAAATTCTAGAATTTATTCCAGATGGGACAGGTAAATGACAGGGCTATTCCAGATAAATTCTAGAAAAAATAACTTCGATGAATGCTATTTTTTGTATAAGGGATTCATTTAAATATGAAACAATTCTAAAAAAATATACTAAGTATTCATGCTATGTATTTTTAATACAGAGAGTTTTCTGAACTGCTTTTCTCTGCTTTGTCAAACTTTAGTTTTTAAATATGAGTTCTTTCAAGAAGTGGGCAGAGGCAATACATTTGGCTGAATCCTATCAATAAATATCTAAGACCAGCAAGTGCCTTCATCAAGTTCACCATGACTTCTTTGCACCATGCAGGCAACTGTGTGGTTCTGAACTGCAGAAGTCAACAGTCACAGCACAGTTAGTTCTTAAGCCAAATGTGTCTGGGACTGAAAAATATTCCACAGGACAGAAGCACTCATGCAGTTCTATCCAGCCAGTGTGACGACTGGAGAAGCCTGTACCAGCTGCTCAAGGTACAATTGCTAATTACAGTTGCTAATTCTGAAGCTTTAACTACAGCATCAGAGAGGCAGCAAAGGAATAGGAGATGCAGTCAACCCCCATAACACACGGTCTCTCTCTTCTTCCTTTAACCTGAGCAAAATTTGGCACAGCAGCACATCTGTTATCTCGTATCTTCAACAGGAAAAGAATCCGTAACTTAAATATCTGTTGCCAGCTATCCTTGGCTCTGACTTTCATGGTCAATCCTCTAGGAAAAAGTAATCAATTAAATATTAGCTAATTTTTAAGTCCATATGGGCTTCACTAACACCATCTAAGCACTTTATAAATGGCAAAACCTATGGATCCAAGGATCTGTGTAGTGCATTTTAGGTGAATCCAAAATTAATAATTCACCAAGATTTAAAGTAGAAACACTCCACAGCTTGAGACGCTTAGCATCTTGTAACTCAGGTCAGATGTAACGTAAATTCTCCTACCCCGTATTTAATAGCATCCTTATAAATGACAGTAGGAATAAAATGAAGCTTAAACATCCAGAGAAGATGCTGCTAGTCAGACTGCTCTCTGTTTCCAGACTACACCTCTTCTCCAAGGACAGGCAGTTAAGAAGGTAGCAATACAGAAAAGACTAAAAGAAATATAAAAATCCATAATGTAAATTGATCATTTAATCTCTAATGTGAGTTGTTAAAAGATGGAGATATGTTTATTGATATTCTATTTGGAAGCTTGAGAAGAACGAGTTCTACACTATTTCAAGAATAGTAATTGTTTGGTCATTAACATTGTCATCATTGTCGTATGTTTACCATCAGGCCTTCCAGACGGCAGTGAAACCATGACCACACAGCATATATAAGATTTCAAAAGTGGGTATCTATGTACATATACATGTAGCTTCTCATTTGAGGAAGTCCACATATCTCACGACTCACCACTACACCTGAGATAAAACAGAAAGCAGAGTAATTTGCTGGTATCTCTAAGAAGACTAAACTGCTATCAAGCAGATTGCATTCAATGAAGCTTCACCTTTACTAAAATATACTTGCTTACAGATTTATTTTTTTTATTTCCCCTTTTAAAAAAGTATTTCCCTCAACTGGGTTTGGCCCTGCAGTCCAAAAAATGTACATCCTTTCTCATAGAATAAAGCAGGCAGATGAGGTACAGCAACACAAAGATCTTTCAGAAGAGCAGAGTAGCAAGAAAGACACTGTACCTGGTGCAGGGTAGAGAGGCCAAGTGACTTGGAAGCACAGAGACCTTACATTTGAAAAGAGCAACTAATGAAAAGGTTTGGGCTTTTTGCATTTTTTTACTGGAGTTGGTGGTTTTTTGTTTCAGGTGACTTAATTTTAGCTCCTGTCATCTCAGTAAAGCAGAAAACTAATTCCTGGTACAAAATCACAGAATGGTTTGTGTTGGAAGAGACCTTTAAAGATCATCTAGTCCAGCCCCCCTGCCATGGGCAGAGACATCTTTCACTACAAGAGGCCGCTCAAAGTTCCATCCAACCTGGCCTTCAACACTCCTAATGATAGGGCACCCACAACTTCTCTGGGCAACCTGTTCCAGTGTCTCATCACTCTCATTGTAAAAAAGTTTGGGTGAAGATATTGAAGTACTTGAGCAATTGAACAGCATTTGTCTACCCATATAGATGTTTGCATAAGCACTGTGTTTTCTGTCGGTAAAGATAAGTGGACTAAGTCTTGAACTTTAAGCAGTTACACACCAGCTGCAAGGAGCCTTTATCTTCTAACATAAACTTTTGAGTGGCTGTTGGTGACTAATTTGCAGAGGTCTCTTTGGAGAAGCAAAGTATGTGTATGTGCAGATGGGTGCACACTGTGTGATACTCTTACCTGTAGAACAGACTGCCATAGTAAAGTCTTGTTACAAATAGTCAAAATTCCAGGACCTAAAGAAAGCACCCCATCTCCTCATCAAAAATTAATCCCAGGCCTAAGGTATGGGCATGCATGGTTCATGTTATCTTGGTCATGAAATGCTTTCACGCATCAACTTTCCTGACCAGCAACCAGGAGACAGAGTGCTATTACTTCATGAAAACTATGTCCTGCAAAACATCCCCTCTGCCTCTGTTTTTCACAACAGGTTTCTCTTTTCAAGGGTCATGGCTGTTAGAAAATTCATTTGAGACTCAGAGGATCAACAGCTATGTGGGTTTTTTTTCCTCTGGTGACTTCAGGCTTTCTTTTTCTGCTTCTTTGATGGGTGGCTGAAAAATGGTAAGCATGCACTCGGGCTTCCAATCCAAACAAGGCATGACACTTGTCATTTCTAAGTATTAAGTCTTTCCACAGATAATTTTTAAATAAAAAGCAATTCTACAAAGTGGCTACTTCCTCTCATTTTTTTTCATTGTGTTTTTGTTGGAGAATAGTGCACAGTGACCTGCAGCATTTCTTTGGTGTCTATTCTTTTTGATACAAATGACACTTCTCAGTTTTGAAAAAAATATTTGAAAAGACACTGGTTCTAGTTGGAAATGCTGACCTAAATTCAGCAAAATTTACTCAGAGATATCTCTAGTGTACTAAAGACAACACCTTGGACTCCTTCATGCTGTTTGGGGAAAGTTCAGTTTGCAGCTTATCCCTACTTACTGGCTGAAAGATTTCCTATGATGACACTAAACAACATCAGAAACACTGATGGAAGTAGGAATCAACTGTCTACACACGATCTTCTATAATTTTAATTCTTCTTCATGAAATGATTGCATGTTTGAGCTTACAACACAAAAACCAGCATATTCTAAATAATATGCGTACAAATCATCCCATAAAATAAACCTCACAGACACTGATCAAAATTTAAGCAAGCATACACACTGGCATCAAAATGCACAGTAGAAAAAGTTCATTATTCAAGTAAATTACCAGGAAAACCTAGAATAAAAGAGCAGCTCCTTCACTGATGCCTAAAAATGACCCAAAAAGTCACTGTATGCTAAAAGTAGACTCCTAAAATGAGTAATACATTTCAGAAAACTGTATTCTTGAAAATACCTCACAAAGCTAATCATTGTGAATTAACAGACACAACCAAAAAAACCCCCAAAACCACCCACCCTACAGAATCTGATCTAGTGTTAAGTATCATATAACCCGATTTACAGAGCCATATTTACAGTTGCTGAAGAATTAACAATCATCCATAATGTCATCCATACTTTGGGTAGGTTGACCACAATGGATCAATTTTAGAAAATGAAAGTTCATTCCTTAGGCAAGATAGTTCCTTTTATTTTTTCCAATTTTTACTGAGCTTCTTTTTATAGGTATGTAACTAAAAGGGGAAAAGATTATGTAATACAAGTAGTGTGATTTTTATTTGGTTTTATTTTGGTTTTTTGGTTGTTTTTTTAAAAGATATAAATTGTATAAGGATTACATTCTCCTTCTAAGAATGCACTTGACAGATATGTTTCAAGAGTGCTCACTTGTCCCTGAGGACAGTATTTATATAATCTAATTTCAAACACCCAGCTCACATCGTCTGAATCACCTCTTGGAGCTCGCACTCAATAAACAGCAGGAAGCAAGTAATTCACATGCTACAAACTAGAACATGCTTTGGTGCCCAAGGGACATGGTGAAATTACTCTCTTAAGTGTTAGACTATTTTTAGTTTTGGCTCTCATCCATTCCCCCAGCCATTAAATTTGGAGTTGCAGAGTTTCTTCACTTGGAAGACCTTAGCAACACATATATCATAATAGCAGATACAAGTCCTCTCCACCTCTCCTTCCATTAGTAGAGATATCTTATGAAAATGTTACAGGATGAGCTGTATTGTTTGTAATGGTTTATGTTGCTATATTCCAAAGATACCTTAAAGATTCTCCAGAAATAGTCACAATCCAGAAGGGAAGAGACATGAAAAAAAATTACACAAACACAAGGTAAGATTTCCCTTTCAAAATAATAATTTCCTAGCAAGAGCTGCTGTTTTGAAGCATAGCCTATTTGAGATATGTCTCAGCAGCTTCAGCAGAAGTGCAGAAGTGCAGGAAGCAAGAAGAATTGGGTCAGGGAGGGAGAGGAGAGCGACCCCTCCCTGCGTGCTTCTTCCAGAGATCACCAGGCTCTTGCTGGTGGAGCAGAAGAGGCCAAAGAACAGTACAGCTATGACCGTCACAACATCAAACAAACGTTGACTGAGGTGAAGTCAAGACCTACCTCTAAGTTGCTATATTAACCAGTTCTTTACTTACACTAACAGCAGGAACATAATACCTTCGAGTTTCTTCTCCAAGTGTGCCTCAAGATATAATAACCTTTTCCCAACAGAGTAATTGAATTTACCAGAGTTCCTCTGGCGTGCCCTAAAATGTCACAGTTCATTGTAGTACTGTGCAATGTGAAGGCAGTTACTGTCTTTTATGTCATAAAGAAATCTTTTTTAAAAGCCTGGCTTTACCAGCTTCCATCCTAGTTTTCAAAACCCAACTGGATAAAGCTTAGAGCAGCCTGGTCTCATCTCATAGCTGACCTTCTTGGAGCAGAAGCTTGGATTAGAGAGCTCCTAAACTTCCTCACAAGAAATTTCCTACGATCAGGTTAAATAACATTCAAAAACAAGTACTGAAAAAAAAAGTAATACACTTCCCCAGGACTACTTGGTAAGGAAGCTATGCATAACCCTACAAAAAGCATCCAAATACTAGGATTTGAGTATAAATTCAAATTACAAAACATCACAGAAATTATCAACTCAAAAGTTTTTCTCAAAGCCAATTTAACAGTTCAGCATGATCCACAAAGTACCTTTACTGTAACATAACTAAGATATTTAAGCTTGTAGGAGTGAGTAGTTTTAACACACAAAGTGAAAAATCTACTAAACAGATTTCTGGATACAACTTTTAATGAAAACTCAGTAAAGGAACATGAACTAGCAGCAAGATTTTTGTCTTTTTCTTTGTTGTACAGCATTGGATTTACATGCAGCATTATTAAATGGTAAGCTATCTAGACAATAACATATCTAAGATATAAACATCATTTGAAGTCCACTTTCACTAAGGCAATGAGTCAAAATTCCCTATTAAAAAGTTATTTGAATACAAAAATAGGAATTTTAACGAACAAGCAACAAACACACACATATATATTGTCTGATCAAAACATTATGTAATAGAAATTCCAAGTTTATGTATTATAAGAAAAAATGAGTTAGTAGGTTCAAGTCACAGTTGACAGAAAATTGAAGACTTTCAGTATTCGTCCCAGAAGAATCCTCTTACATTTTGTTTCTGAAAGTGTTTTATCAGCTTCACAAGGTGCCAGAAATGGAATAAAGCTTGTTATAAACAAAAGTGTTCTCTTAAAGGGTGAAAGAGCAAGTTCATCAGTTACCAAAAGCCCCAAGAAGCATTTGCAGAGTTCACTGGACACACTATTCAGTTTTAATATTTGAATTAGATTCTAAGGATGAGTAAGCTTGGTATAGTATTTCTTTGGGCTCGTTCAGATGACTGGGAATTGTTTATTATGCACCATCAGGATTAAACTTTTATTTAAAAGCCAGTCACATCACACACAGTAGTTAAAAATTTTTAGCAACATTTTTCTCTCCAAAACTCGTTTTATGATCAACAGTTTCCAGTTGAGAAAAAAAAATGTGAAAAGTATTTTATAAACAAGCAAGATGACTGAGGAAACTAAAATCTACTTAAGAATAAAATACCTATGACTTTTTTCAGCCTTAATAATTTTAAATACTAGTTTTGATTAACTAGCTTCTGCTAGAAAAAAGCCTTCTTGGACTAGCTATTGTTCAGAAAAGGACTGATCAGTGTCACAGCAAAGACTTTTAAAAATTCTAATGCGACACTTAAGCTATATCTTACTTTCATTTGTCTGGCAACAATTACTCAAGAGTAGTGCTCAGGATGTAGTATATTACAGGATGTGGGAATTCCCAAGTAATATTACTTCATAATTCAACATAAACCATCATAGATAATTCTAAAAAAGGCAAGATTTTTATTTATAAGAGCTTATCTTCTGTGCAAGGCTTGTAACTGTTTAACATCCTTGTCTCTCAAGCAGTTGACTAGAGTTACACTGTGAGCAGCATTAGGACTTTCCAGATGAGGATAAATTGAAGCAACTAGACTTCTGCTCTATTATGCTCAGGGAATATGAATGGGATTTTAGACGTATACTAGAGAATGTTCGTTTCAATACTTACAATTATTTATTGAAATAGTAAGAAATTTGATTTCTAATAACGAAACTCTCATGACTTAAGTAATGCTGGTTTTCAGTTTTGGGTATAAGTGGTCAGAAAATAGCTATAAATACCAATGTAGTCTACATTTACACTGCTGAAATAACAGGCTCCAAATACTTACACTAAGACATAAAAAGTGCAGCGAAGAACACTTGCAGAATAGGACATATCTGGCCAGCAAGGATGTGTTATTACAAAATCAAATTGAACATTTTTCAGGTGTGCAGATTAAAAATGATAAGTACTAAGGTGTAGACTAAAGCACGACTTCCACACCTGTGATTACTGACCTTGTTAACTCCTGTCAGACCCTTCCAGTTCATACAAAGACATGAAAACTCCTTACCTATATCACATTTTGACAGCAGGTCCCTTCAAATCTTTACCCCTGTCTTCTGCTGCGGAGACACCTGCATTCAGCTGAGCTTGCCCACCATCTTGGCAGCAATGCAGTTCCCACCTCACCAGCCACATCCTGCTGTGCAGTGTCACAGCAGCTCATCCTGCCCACAAAGCTCCAACACTTGCCCCATGGCTGCCCAGGCTCCTGCTGTGGCTTCCCTGTGCTCCAGCCTACTCTGAGGACCACTCCTTTTAGCTCTTCACAGGATAAGTAAGTACTGTCAATGCCAGAGCAGAATATAGCTTTCCTATTCATGGAAGAAGTGAACTTGCTATGGCAGTGTTATCTCAGTGAAGCATATCCAGCCTCGGTGACTCTCATGTCCCCTACAGCTGAACTCATTGGAGGGAACACCACAATGCCTTTTTGTTTGAAAAGCACCTAGTGACTGATCCACAGCTCCTGGAGAAAAGCCAAATATGTAAGAAGTATTGCCACACATGAGACAACACTCAAATGACCTTCCAGAATAACCCTCTTCTCCCAGAACTCCTCTCCCTTCTCCTGGCTAAACTTTACCCTTGCTGAAATGTTTGGTGCAGGGGGAAGAGGCTCAGTGATCAGCAGGAGTTACCAGGGTGCACAAGGAAAGGGCTCAGTTCAGCAACTCCTCTCCATCACACATGGAGTGTCACCAACACACNTCAGAAAGGCAGGGAACAAGGAGAAGCACAATTCCTTTCTGTACCCGGAGACATGAAATGCCCATGGAGACCCCAGTGATTGGGGTGTAAGGTTTTAAATTTAATTAGTTGTTTTTTCTTTTAAATCGGGGCAAGCAGACTGCCTGCAGAGCCTTTCAGCCAGAACAAGCATCGGGGTATGTCCACCTAGTTGCCAATTTAGTATTATCAAATGCCTCTACAAAGCATGCCCATTTAACCAGGACTAACTCAGTCCTGGAGGTTTCACTTTCCATCTCTTTCATGCATTTTTATTTATTTATAATAAATAAATAATCTTTATTTCTTTATAACAAAAACCTTATCTGGTTCAAAATTAAATTTATTTCAAACAGTTCTTAAATTTGCATTTTCTTTAGTCGTACCTCACTAACAAACTTCAAGCTACCATTAGCAAGACAGAACTCTGGTCTTTTGAGAATCATCATGACAAGTGACCCTCAAAATGCAGAATTTTTGTCAGAAGATCAATTCTAGCTAGTGGTATTTAACAGGACAAAAAACTAAAGCCAGGCATTCATACTGCATACATGAAGTAGACAAAAGAATGACAAAGCACATGGAGGTTTTGAAACCTCTATTCTACACCATCAAAAATTACAACTGGGTAGTTTCAAAACGTATCTTCAGTCATGTTCAATGCAGAGTAAAGTGTAGTTACTACATTGGCATATTAGAAAACATATTTACATTTGACAAAGGAGATCTTGCAGCTATTGTTTTTTAGAAAACAAACAACACTACTCATGTAAGAACTTTATACCAACTCCTTTTCACAAAAATATTGATAGAGAATTTCAACACACAGTTTAAATGAACTCGTTACAGAACACTGGTAGATGTGCAACATTTGTAATATTCCTTCACCATGCACATAGTATTCTTACAAAGCACCATTTCTTCTAAAACATGTAATAGATGCTCTGGTGACAGTTGAGTATAAAAATATACACAAACACTCTGTTAAAAAATTAGTGCAAAAGTATAATTTTTTTCTCATTTGAAAATGTATATTATTTTTTCCAAATATGTTTAATAATATTATGCTCTTACAAAAACCAGGAAGTCCTGCACAGTTCCATCTCTGCTCACTCTGAATTGCATGACATACCTGATGTCCTAGTGTCCTCCAACCTTTAGTCAAGAGCTCTTAGAGCTTTTTGAACTGAATTGACAATGTTTAAAATTATAAATCTACCATATCTAGCTCTGTTCTAAGTTTATTAAATATTTCATTTACTCTCTGTGGTCTCAGTATATTACGTGTTTTATTGAGAGTGACCCATTTACAATAATTTCTAATAGGCAAGATACAGCCATCTTAACTCATTATTTGTATCATTAAATAAAAAGTCCTAGGTTTCTTAAAGAACTACAGAGCACAGCATTCTTAGTGCAATGAATTATAATCCAGTCTGAGGCAGAGCTATGCTTCTCTCATATTTCAAAAAACAGTTGAAAAATATTTTCAACTGCTAGAGAACTGTTCAGTTAAAGGCTGCTTTAAACTTCATAATCCAGAAGTGTTGTAAGGGTCCCTTTTCTTCCAACAACTCATCAACAAAAGGCTGACATCCAGTCTTACTAGTCATTTAAAGAATGTGTGCAAAAATAATTTAATTGAAATATTCTATGAAGCAGTTAATTTTACGAAGACCTCAAACATTGAAACAATGCTTCCTGTTAAAGGGACACCTGCACTAAGCAGTGTTCAAAGGCTCACTTAAGCTGATTAAACTATAAAGCAATGCTCCCCCAAATCTTATTCCAAGAAATTTTCTCATACATGCTCGTTGGTTTTTTTTCTTAAAATCAAGATTATATTGCAAATTTGAAAGCCAGTACAGTTGGTTTTTTGGGGGGTGGTGGTTTGACAAATATGTTTTAACACAATATTGTTCCCACACAACATGGGAGAAGGTCCCTTTAACGAGGAAGGAGACAGGTATCACTTAATCAGGATGCGTGAATGGAATCTGTACCTATGGGTAAATGGCAATGCGTTCTGGGTTGGTTCAGCCCTTGGTTCTGAGTTCTGCGTCACTTCCGGCATCACTCTCTCATCATCTGTCCCATTAATACTCTCTGGTGTTAAAGGAGACTGAATATCCCCTCCAGCTGATTCCTGAAGTAAAGCAAACAATACATTAGAATTACAAACTGACCTGCTCAAGATGGCTATGTGTGTATAAGCACTAACATTAATTCTTCAATGATACACAAATTTTAGGTAGTACTAATGTGAGGCTCAGATTTCCAGTATCCCTCATGGTTATATTTCATCATGTGAATTTAATTTAGAAGTACATTACCTTAAGATTGACATTAACTTGTTCAAAACACACCTGGCCTATGAATTATTTGCAAATATCCAGCCTACTGATTATTACAGACCCCTCTCTCTTACCAGATATTACACTCAGCCTTCAGCATGCTACACAATGGGTGACTACTGACACCCAGGATTCTTGTCTCTTATTTTATATTCTAACACGGTGAAACAAGCAATTCTGGTATTTGTTTCAAAATCTAGCTTTCATATTGTTTATGAAATAAAGTAAACAGTGGAAGGGCCATTGGTGGTGCATTCACAATTTAACCTATGAGCCATCTGTAAAGAACACTTGCTCAGCAGAGTTCTTGGAAAACTTCCATATTATGAACGTGAGCCTGGCTTAGTTCTTGCTGATGATAATATTATCTGGGAAGGAGAATACTCCAGCTACACCCAGGCATCTTCTGCTACTGCTGTGTAACTGGAAACCTGAAAAACTTAATTGCTGCCTCCCAGCAGAAAGCACTATGGTGGTTTTAATCACCCTTTATCACACTGACATGCACACTGATTGGTGTTTTGGCAAACAAGCACTTGCTAAACACTTGCTAATTTCTAGTCACTGAAAAGTACTTCTTTTTTATACAAACAAAGCACACCTTGGTAGTCCACATCCGAAGTTAGAACATTATAGGCTTTTCAGTTCCTGTATATGGTTTAATTTTAATATTTTCTTTCCTACTATATTCAGGTAATGATTTTTGCAGAAAGTAAGCAAGTCTTAAGCTAAGTAGCTCATCTTGATTTTAAAATGTCTTAGTAGGCCTTTAATAATCATGTGGTAACATTTAACTCTAATGTAGAAGAGTTTCATGAACAGAGTTCAATGGGTGTCATAGAGGGGTGTCTATACAGCAGACAACTGGTTGAATTACAGTATTTCCAAAAGCTAAGCATCTCTTATGGCCACAGAGCCTTCTACCATCTGCATGGGGAACTGCTACTTAATGTTATTAAACTGAAGCACAAGCAGAGTCTCTGGAAGGCCAGCAGCTCTTTGACACCCTACATAGGAAGCTGAAGAACAGCAGTCTCAGAAAGAATTGCAAAATATCTGAAGATGGTCAAGACTGGGGTTTAATTTTGAGACTCCACTTGTAGCCTTCAACTAGTTTACAAGGACAATGCTTTTTGAAAGCCGACACTGAACCTAACCCTCCATCTTTAGAAAATGTTATCCTTAACTTCATGACTTAACTAGATGAAAAAACTCAGTTCTTTTAAAGAAAGTAAGATCTGGCTGTCATCATCACCATCCACACTTCCCTGGTGTCTCTTAACCAAAAATATTGTTCAATATTTTCATTGCACTTTAAATTACATTAAGCATTTGCAACACAAGAATTGTCAAAATTTTACTTTTATTCTGCCATATTTCTTACATGGTGAGAGATACTTATCTCACTGTACAGCTTGAATTAGTGGGTGATACAACATTTTAATACTGACTTCAAGTTCTATTATATTTAGCATACAAGTTATACAATGCACATGCACTGGTGTCTCCATTCTGCACCTTCTTATTAAACTCCTACTGATTAAAAAGCAGAAATAATTAGCTGACACTGATTTAATTCCACAGATATAAACTGTTATTTATAAGATAAATGTATTTTTTTATTCTATTAATGCAAATTGTTTCAGGAAGAATCTTGTTATTTTATAACCAAAACTATTATCTTAAGTGTTAATACTTCAAAAATCAAATCTTGATTTTTGCAGAACAATTTTATTGAACTGAAACTGAACTGAAATGGTGAAAGGAGAGTATAGTCTGCAAGATAATCAGGCAAATTTTGTCTATTATTATCCTCTGATTTGATAAACAGATTCCACTGACATTAAATGAAAGCCTTTACTGGACCAAAGAGTTTCTCTTATTTCTTCCTCTTCCCAAACTACACTAGATATTCTAAAAAAATACATACCACACCCTAGAAAATCTGGATGGCTTGTATCTTTAGCTAATATTCCCACAACACTATTATTAGATACATAAACCCAGAGCCTACGCATTAAAATGTTTTAAGTGTAAATGCATAAAAATTATTTCAGTAGAAGAAAAACAAATGTGCAAGTTCCACCTAGGCTTATTTTTCAAAATAGCACTTTCATAGACTTACAATGTGAATTAAATTCAAATGACGAAAAATAATGCAGACAAACATCACAGTCTATGTAATACCTAAAGGTTCACTGCCTGCAAATTGACAAGGGGCTGATTTTTTATGTACAAGATTCTAGTATGTATTTCTTCCACCAATAATATGTAAATAATTTATCTACAGAGAACTATAATGAAGCTGGCTATGAATAAAGCACCAAAGGCAACAGAAAAAGCCACTTACACTGAACAAATTTTTTACAAATCTTTACAAATAATATGTTCCCATCTTATAATCATGAGAGAGCATAAAAGAATTTTAGAAAGATTTTTGTGCGATGTTCATATATAATTAAGTTTTCATTCCACACCCTTGAAGCTTCACATACTCACTTCAGATGCAGAGTTGGGACAGAAACTGCGGTCATCTTAAGAAAAGATTTTTTACCCTTTCCTTCTATCTGGGAGAGCAGGCTAATGTCAGTCTAACATTCAACTATATAGACACTATAAGGAAAAAACAGTGCTTTAACTGAAAATTACAAGTCTTCCTGTAAATCAATGGTATATTTTAAGGTCTGATATTTCCCCATCATGACAGCTACAAGCAGATATTTAATGCATTTGAGAAGAAAGGATTAACAGCTCAGTTGTGGTATAAAACCACTACTGTATCATATATCGGTTTCTGGACGATATTGAACTTGAAGTCACTCACCAGTTCTGGACTTACACATGGACTGAGGATTACTATTTTTCTACATGACAAATAAAAGTGAGAATCTGACTCAGGTATATTTTGCTGTTTAAGAGTTTTTCAAAGATCTGCACTGTCTAAAGGAGCTCTGGCCCTACTAGTGAGTAAGCAGGACTACAACGATGCCCAGGTAGTACAAAAATGGCAGGGACTACAGTATATAAACTAAACATAACAGAAGGGAATTCATCAAAAGATGACTTAATTTCAAAATCTTAAAAACAAAACACATGCACTCACAAGCGTGACTTCCCTGGCATTGCTGTTCTTCATAGCGCTTCTCTCTTCAGTACTAACTGCCAATGGCGTAAATCTGCCAGCTACTGATGTGTGATACCACAACACACACATGTGAAACATTTGTTCCAGAATAGAAAATCACATTAAGATTCCAGAAAGTTACTTTTCCACAAGCTTTGTAAGTAAACTTGGTACTTCTACAAAGAAAAAGTCAACAGCTGATAAACTATGACTGTTTTTGCCAAAACCAACCCACTCCTTGTACTAAAAATACTGCGATTCTGAAACTTTTCTGAAACTTACCAGACAATAGCTATCCCAGTACTTTGCATAGGAGGGGCTCCAAATCACAGACAAGACTACTTTGAGTAAATTACTCACTACAGAATTTCAGAAATTAAGAGGTCTTAATCTTAAATTACCAGGGTCAAAAGAAATATCTGAGGATAGATTATTGCTTAGAGAAAAAGGAACTGAGGTTCAGACCCCAGTTGGTTGAAAGACTGATGGGGTGAGACTGCAAATTGCCCAGACTGCTCTGTTTGGTTCTATTCTCGAACCTCATTAAGGTTAGTTGAGAAGAGGAAAAAAAAAAAGGGGGGGGGGGAGGCACACCATTTTAAGGCTATTCCTTCAGCAGCTCATTGAATTCCAGATAGAAGCGTTGCTCTTTCAGTGCATAGGCAAGCTTGTAACTGTAAACAGACCATGGGTGGCTTGTCACTGTAAGATCTATGAGTTTATGACATGAGCAAAATATTAAAAGATGGGTCTGGGAAATAGGAGGTGGCACAGCAGAGGAGCCAGCATTGAGGCTGTACATAAACAAGATCATTGCAAAGCTGCATGACATAAAGCTGAGTTAAAGGGACACCACACGGGGTACCGATGTGCACACGTGGCCTCAGAAGTACCAAAATAGACAACTTCTTTCTAGACAGAAGCCTCCAGATATACCAGATATAGATAAAGTGTGTATTATATGAATCCATCTTAATACAGATGGGTTGAAAGTACAAGTTTTCTGACACAGAAACAATGCTTTCCTCTTCATTTCAAGAAAGCACCATGCACTCAGCAGGACTTACACATAACAAAGCAGCATCCCTCTTGTAAGTTGCTGGTCCAGGCCACTGTCTTTCTGTGGACAGGTTAAGTTCTTTTTACAGTCAAAGTAAATGGTGATTCTATGTATTATCTGCTATCCTGCGAAATTTAAGCAAAGCCTGCTGATATTTAGGCAAACATGCAGTATTAAAGAAACATTGAGAATACAGAGTTTAAAGTTACCAGCAGCATAGCTTAGGGGGAAAGGAACTCATGATATTAAATAACTGCAAATTAGGCTATGTGTTGTTTTCTTTTCAGTATGTGTTTCATACACACAAAAAAGCCCAAGAATACATGCCATCAGATAAAACCATGTATCAAAAAATACTCAACGTGCAACTACTACTTTCTGGCCATTGAGGCACTTCTCTGGTGGAAATGCATAGCTAAATAGTACCAACATTTTGCTAAAGCTCATAACACCTTAGAGAAGCAGCCTGACTTCAGTGGACTTTAGATAAGATTGTTCTTAAGTTTTAACATGGCTAACACTGGTAAGTACTTGAACTACGAATACATATTCTATTTCTGAGAGATTTCTGTTGTTATCTCTTGCTTTCTATTTCTCCTTGGTGAACAGCAAAAACCTTGTTCAGGGTTTTGTTATACTAGTTGTAAAGATAATTTAATAAAGATTCAATCTGTAGGGACATACTGAATGCAGAAAAAAAGCATATGTACTTTTTCTCTTTTAGAATTGTGTAGCAGAGAGGGTGGGCAATGTATTATATCTAGTAGTGTAATTAACTGGTAAATAATTAGGGTATTTTTTTAAAGCAGTACCAAGAGAAATATAACATTTCATTTAAGTTTGACACGCATATTTTCCAGTTTTGATATGCAGCATCTTCCTACCTATTGTTAATTTAATGCAGAAGGATATCTGCAAGTCTTTCACAGCAGAGGGATTGAGACTTGTAGATAACTGGGTTACCTATATAGAGGTCACTACTCACACTACCTCCCAATGCCTTTCCTGTCAAAGCTTTCTAAAAAAGTTCCTGCAGAGTCTTGACTGGCCACTGAAAATACCTCCTTCCTCTTTTATTCTCCCTCTCTGCAAAAGATCACTACGCAAAAGGGAAAGAAGAGCTGCAGAAAAATTGAGAAAGGCAACACTTGAATTATTTGTCTTGCAGTCACTTTTTGGCAGATGATCAAAATGACAGCAAGTGCTCCTCCAAACACCTCTAGAGTCGCATGTTCCCTCCCCACTATCCAGCACCCATCTTCCTCCCAGTCATAAATCTCTTTGAAGGAGCCCCAGTGCCATGGAAGTGTTGCAGTTTTCCATGAAGCCATCACTTCTCATCTGCTCCAAACTTCAAAGTTCCTAATACAACTCCTTTCTCTCTGGGGAACTAATGAAGAAGCATTAAGTGCATGAAGACTATTATGCTGATGTGTCAGCACTTGCATTAACTGTATCTTTCAGAATAATAAGCTAACTTATCAACACAGTGAAAAGCCAAGAGATGAAAAGTAAGACCTGAATATGAAATCATTCCTAAGTGTGCAGTAATTAAATTGCAGCTTTCAGTGTGCATTATAGAATCACTCAAGGTAACATTTCTGTAGCTGCCTACAGTATAAAGTGTTAGGTTCCAAGCATAAAAAGAAATCTGTACGGGAAAATGAATGACATTAATTGCTCATATAGGTTAAGAGAAAGCTTTAACCCTGGGCAGCTGCTAGATAAAAGCACCTTGTCTCTGAGTGAGAAGTTCAAATTTATGTCCAAACCAAATAATAACTCACTCCATTCAACAGTGTCAGACTTAACTTCTGAGTCCAGACTATTGATTAATATGTCAAAAGACAAGCAGAGTAATTGTTCTGCCTATAATATCAAGTAAGTAGACACCTGGTGAAGCCCTTTACTGTTTCTAAAGCCAAATGTATATTAAGTTGTAATATTAAGATATCTACTTTCATTATCTCTGTATTTATTTATGAATTCCTTCAGAAATTTAGAGACAGTCAAGAAAAAAATAAAAAAAGAAAGACTGCCATATTTTTCTCCTGTTACAGTAGAGCAAGCAGTTTCCCATTAATAGCAAAAGCCAACCCAGCACTTGGGCAAAACACCTACTGGGAAAACAACATGAGGTTGGTTCATTGTATATATTCTTGGGGTTTCCACTGACTTCTCTTGGAAGGACACCAGAGGTAGCTTTCTGGTAGCAATAAAACTATTCATGCAGCATGTTGCAAAGCGTCTGCTGTCCTTGTTTCATCAAAGATCAGGAGCATATTACAGTGCAAAGCACCCAAGAGATGCACTGATTCAATGAATTAAGATTTCCCAGAAAAAAAGATTCAGCTGCATTAATCCCACTCAACTCAGGAATCCTGCTGCAGTTTTAAAGCCGCTTCATCCTCCAAGAAAAGGAATTACCTTTGTCTTCACTATTGCCTAAAACAAAGCAAATAGCTACACACAGAGCCAGAAACACTGGTCTGGGGTGGGGGGAGGTGAGCGGAGGGGCATAAAAGCCTCGTACAATTTCTTTTTTCAAATCAAATTTGAAGCATTTGTTTTCAAATAAATTAATTTTAGCCATGGCTAATGTAAATGTGACTACATTATTTTACCCTCCTGTTAGGCCTATATTATTAACCCAGTTTGTGTTTTGAGACACCTTTTATAAACTCTTCTTTTTCATCATGGCTAATGATAATAAAACTTCAGAACCACCATGTGAATCTGTTATCTTCTTTCAGCACATTTCACAAGTGAATACTACACAGTAGGAAATAAGTAAAAATAGTATGCTGTTTTATCTTTTATAGAAGAATCATTACATTGAAAATCAAAGTCATTTACAGTCCATCACCTGAAGTTTCATAGATAAAATAAGAAAAAACACAAATGGTGTTTACTGTAGATTTACTTACATAACTGCTCACCATGTTTACTGATTTTCTGGGGAAAGGTCAAAGAAAGGAAATATACAAAAGGCCACTTTTATTTTAAAGCAAGCCCCTTTGACACTTCTGTAGGGTATTCTTAGACTTCTTGACACTTACAGGTGACAGTTGAGAGGCTTCAGGGTAACTGGGAAGTACCCCATTCATTTTTAATACAAAATGTGTGTGTAAAATGCATTTTAATACAACATGTGTGTACAAGATAAACACAGTAGGTAGTACAGATATGATGTACTAGGCTTGAATCAGGCAATAAGACTCACTTGAGAGGGTGTACTTGTTAGCTCCATCTTTTCTTGGGATTTTTCCTTTGCTAGCCGTGCAGCTTCTTTGAATTCCTGAAATTTTTCAGCAAACTGAAGGTACATATGTTTAAAAAAGAAAAGAAAGAAGAGAAAGAGTAGGCGTGAAGTAGTACATTACATGCAGAACAGAATGCTGTACTTAACATTTTATAAAGTCAAATTCTGTCAATAGAATTTATTATTTTTTCTCCTTACTAGATACTCATTTAAGTGAGTTATGCAGTGATATAACTCACTGTAGCTTTCAGACATGATGTACACTGTTTATATGTCATGAAAATTATGATGCAACAAAGTTTGATCTGTTGCTGACAGTGTCAAAAAACCTCACCTCAGATACGGCTAATAATAGTGACAAGCTGCCTTACACAGCTGCTTTCAGATTCACGTTTTACTCTCCTCTTGACAACAAGTGATCTGGTTCTGAAGCCTACTGTGGTCACTATTAGCCTAGAGCTTTCAATTGGATTCATTCTTCCATGACTGAAACAATACTGAAAAAACACGAATTTTAACAGCATTTATAATTTCAGTAGCTAATTAGGAAAGCAGTAGTGGGAATATTGAGTCAAGTTCATTTCTTGATTGTTCATTGGCATCAATCAAGATAAAGAACAAATTAATTGAACTGAACACTTGCATATACTGAACACTAAATTCAAGAATTGCACATTGAATTGCCATACGAAGCTTGATTTCTATGCTACATGTACCTCTTCCAGCTAAAGCAGCAATTTAGAAACACATGCACCCTTAAACCCAACAGAGTAAATCTATTTATTAAGAATAGGGCCTAATTTCTTTGGCTAGAGAAAAATTTGACTTCATAGATCTCAGCTTGACACTACACTAATTGCTATACTAGCCAAGAGTTTGGTTTTGTTTCCTACTGCTTTTATACAGAACACTATCTTACTATGATCAGCTTAAGACTGAAATGATTCTGCAAAAGCATTGAAAGCTTCACAAACAGTTTCTAAGTCTCTCAGGCAGCACCACACAAAGAAACTGTTTTGCACTGCATGTATTACTGCTCTGTCTTATAGCAGCCTTTAATACTTAAAAGGGGCGAATAAGATGGATAAGGACAAAATTTTTAGCAGGGCCTGTAGCGATAGGACAAGGAGTAACGGTTTTAAACTTAAAGAGGGTAGATTAAGATTAGATATAAGGCAGAAATTTTTAACAATGACAGTGGTGAACCACTGGAACAGGTTGCCCAGAAAGGTGGCAGAAGCCTCATCCCTGGAAACAATTAAGGTCAAGTTGGATGTGGCTCTGAGCAACCTGATCTAGTTGAAAATGTCCCTGCTTATTGCAGTGGGGTTCAACTAGATGGCCTCTAAAGGCCCCTTCCAACTTGACCACTCTATGATTTTATGGTTTAGAAGGGACAAAAGCTACCCGTTGTGTGACATAATCTCCTCAACTATTTTCAATCAGAACTTCACTTGCTATTCAAAATCTAAAAAACCTTGTTGTCTTTAAACTTCTTGTCCTGGTAGGCAAGTAGTAGTTGAGGAAATATAGTTTCTCTCCACTTGTATCCTGTATTTCACTTGTCAAGTTACTTAAAAACATACATTTCCTAAATCTAGGAGACAAAAGATACCACCCTGAAAGTCTAATCCAGCATCAAAAAATGTCACAAAACAGATTATAAAATTGGCAACAGATCACCAGAACTGGATGATACTTATTTAAGACTTGTACATAGACCTCAAAGAAGCATTCTGTGATGAAGGAAAACAAGTTAGTCTATGAGAGAGGTTTATGCTAAATTCACTGAAATATTAATAGAATTTATTACCACATTGTTAAGCAAGTGGCTCAAGGACTTGCATACCAATTTCAGTAAGTGATAAGGTTTCCAAGTTCACTGAAGCAATGATAGGTACATAAATGCACATGCAATATTAGTATCATTGAGAACTTCCTTTGTTTGTGTTCCTTTGTGGAAATGAAAGCTATCTGATTATGAAAGGAAAAAAAATCTTACAACTGTAACACTTGTCCAAATAAAGCAGATGTACTGATGGTTCTCATTTTAATGGTTTTCTAACAGGCCCAAGCCTATCCTTGGAAGGTGACAGTTACTTTTTCAAAAGGGCTGGTATGACTTACTTTTTTTTAAATAACAAGCCAATCATTATTTCTTACTTAAACATGTACTATGTATATTCCTATTATTGCATTTGGGTTTTCAGATCTTTTGTGTACTTCAAAGACGAAAATTCTCTGCTTAATGTAGAGACGTGTGGTTCCTGGACTCATCTACCTGAGTAGTATCAACAGCAATAAGTATTGTAGAAAAGGTGCTCAGAGGAACTATACCATCACTTTGAGAAAGAGAGGTTACTGCTTTCCTCAGAGTAAGGTGTACTTCTCTCTTACACAAGAAGACCAATAAAACCCCTCACATATGGCATGGTTTCTTTAGTAAACATTTCAATTTTTGTATGTCAACAAGAAAAAGTAGTTTTCTTTTACACTAAATATATTTCCCACTAGCTTTACTTTTAGCCTGCAGATGTTGAAATATCTGTAATTTGATGCACTATGTGGTAGCAAAGTAAAAGTGAACGTGGCTTTAAAGACAAACACGCATCTGAAGACTACCAACATTCTTTTTTTCTAGGAGACCTAAATACAGAAGAAACACTACATTGTCTACTCCTTTAAAAATTCTATCATGAAAAACTGTAATGGAAGAGCAACTTTAAAAAAAGAGAAACCTAACATATTAATAAATAGAAAATGTTAACAACATACACTGAGATAGCTTAAATCTCCCTCCTTTCTCAATCAGTTAAAAGAAAATTTGCAGGTATCACACTTTCTTGTCTTTCTACATCATAAGGATTGATACAGAACATTTTTTTGTAAATTATTTTTAAGTAACAACAGTAGTGAGCACTGAATCAAGATGCAACCAGCAGGAAACAAATATTCTTAAGCTGCTTGACTAGCTGAATAGTTGCCACTGGTCATACTTACTTTTGAAAGGTGATGTTCAGATGAAAAACCCAAGCCATAGACTGTATTTGCTCTGCTGTCTGCCCATTGGCCAAACTTCTGGGATGTTTTAGTAAATGTCATGTTGGGGGTGATAGTGCTATTTATTATTGCCTGAAAAAAAGTAATAGTTGTAAAAAAGGGGGTTTGTGATTTGGGTTTTTAAGACTACTCATAATCAAAAATGCCAGTATTGTACTCAAGTATCTGTGTACACTGAATGAGACACACACTGGAAACTAGGGAACAGTTTTCTAATTCAGTCACAGCTAAAATTACAAAAGTGTATTTTTGCATACATTCTGTAAAAGAAGCAAAAGCTGGGAGGGGCACCTATCTGCAATTACAGAATCACAGAATGTTAGGAATTGGAAGGGACCTTGAAAGACCATCTAGTCCAACCCCCCTGCCAGAGCAGGACAACCTAGGGGCACACAGGGATGCATCCAGTCAGGTTTTGAATGTCTCCAGAGAAGGAGACTCCGCAACCTC
>VZRW01006913.1:57898-69624 GCA_013398125.1 Aegotheles bennettii
CAAACTTGCTGAGGGTACATTCTGTTCCCTCATCCAGGTCGTTGATGAAAATATTGAATAGTACAGGTCCTAGTACCGACCCCTGAGACTGCAAGCAGTCACTTAGTAGTTAGCAAGTCTAAAAAATGTCCTTTGAAGCATCTACACAGGCTAATGAGATCAGAACAGAACTAGTGAAGTCCTTTTTGTCTCACAAGCGTATTTCTTTGACCCCTAAAGCAACACCTCTCAATCCTCACTGTAAGCCTCACTGTTGTACTCCTGCTACCACTGCACTGTTGCATACAAAATTCTCACTGGAAAACATCCAATAAAACAAGAAGCACAACCCTTTAACTCTTCTATATTATACTAATGTGTTTTTCCTTNCCTTTAGATACATGAAAACATGCCTAATAGTGTCAAGGTCATACACCAACTACAGAAGAGCTACTCTTGGAATAAGTTTTCTTCTCTAGTTCATTGTTACATACAGGAGGGAAAAAGCATATCCTCTAGCATACAACTTCTGCTAGTGTAAACAAAAAATGCAACTGTTAGATGATATGTTTGTTCTTCCAGAAGAAACTAAAGTTTTACCATGGATTTCAGCAGTATTCCTATCACATTAAAGTTTGTCTAACATATTCTAAATCTGTGATGTGGAACTGTCCAGCTGACAAAGTATCTCAGGATAAAGTCTTATAGTGACACCAACAGGTTTCATTTAACTAAAAAGCTGACGGCTAGCACAGTTTGTAACTAGCCAACATGAACAAGAAAGACTAGCCATAAGTCCAAAGGTGTGTATGTTTGAAGTGAAATGCCGGCATGCTTTCTCATCTGTCTGGTGCTGCTAAAAGTTTAAGTCACATTTGTTAAATAATTCATAGCCCTTCCCATGAATCACTGATGCTTTGTAACACCCACATGAAAGAGAACATCCTTAAAGCTTCCCAGAAAACAGCACATACTGTGAGCAGAACAATTCAGCAAGAATCTTCCTTACATGCCAGTTACTGTGCTCCAAAGGTTATTGTCAGTATGTATCCTACTGTAATTGCCTTACAGTACCGATTTGGGAATATTTTGAACATCGGGACACATGTTTCCTGCTTCCATAAAACCATAACCTTTGTCTTACCCCTGGCAGGTTAAAGCCAGCGATTGCTGAAGAATCGTAGAGCAGCAACAAAATCCACAGGGTCCAAACCATCTTCTCTGTCGTAATTAATGAAATCTTTGATTCTTTGAATAGTAGGTACCATACAGGTGTGTAGAGAATAACCGCGTTCTCAGGATGGTGACACTGAGAAACTTCTACATCAGAGAGACCAAGTACTGCTCTCCCAAGCCCAAGGTCTTATAGAAGTCAAAATCAGTCTATACTACTTGCATGAGATGGCCTTCTGGGTGGATATTAAAATTAGTAGTTACAGAGTTTATTTAGCACCCTTTGCTTTTGCTGAGATTTGGGTAACACTGGAGCACAGTTACCATAAACATAAAATTTCCTCTGAATTCTACAGGGCAAGCCTGAAAAATTTAGAGCTGAAGGGCCAGCTAAGTCCAAAAACAGCTCCCATGTGCATATAGTGATTCTCAGATGAAGCAGTGGAGAGGAGTACTACAAGAAATTTCAGAATACATTGCATCACAACATGCAGAAAGACAAGCAAAGATTCTACAGCAGAAATTAATTTAACAAAACTGGCATCTTCTGCAGTGGCTTTGGCAGCAAGTGGCTTACTTGCATTAAATCAGAAGAGCAAATCTGGATGTGGTTGAGAATATCACACAGGCAGTTCTCTCTGATACCCTTTGCCTCAAAATGCAAGTTTTGGCTATCATTGTGAACTCCTGGGATATTCTGGAATGCCTGAATGCTTACATTTGAATGAACAAGCCTCATCAGGTCAAGGACAGGATTTGCTGTGTGATCAGAGACTGGAGAACCATCTCCAGCAGTAATTGTTCACAATGTCTCCTGAGATTTTCATATAGGAAAAGCTGGTCAGTGAAGTCACTGGTAATTCAAATACCATTGTCCTTTCTTTAGGCATAAAGTTCAGAGCCCAGATAAAGCCAGCAGACTTCACTTGCACTATGGCCTCCAACTGCACTCATAGAAAATAGCAGGACATAGAAAGGACAGAAAAGATAATGTAAGACAGGGAGGTGGACTTCTTGGAAAGAAGGTGTTGTGAAGCTCTTTTTTTCTTGTATGCTTCTTGTCTTCTTGTGTACTCTTAGTGCTTGGAAGCCCAGTTCTGAAATGACCTGGTGGAAGCTCAGAACAGAGCAGCGCAAGTTCATTTAATGCTCACTCTCTCTATTGCTGTGGAACCTGTCAACAGTAATATGTTTGAAATTCAACATTCTGGGGGCAGTATAGGAAGGAGTCTTCCTCCCAGCTCAAACTCTAGGTATGCTGTCTACCTTGCATAAATCCTAGTCTCAGCCATTGATTGATTAATTTGAAATTACATCACAGATTTGAGAGTGCATGTATTACGTCATGGACGTAACTTCCTCTTTACAGAAGCTCAGTCTGCGGACAGGGACTTCATGATCTCCAAGCAACAGGCAGGTTTAAAGCCTGCAGGACTGGCACTTACAGCAGTGACAGTGGCCTATCTGGTTGCAAATTATCCCAGTGAAAAACCATGGAGAAACCAATCATTTCTAGCTGAGACTGCTCACTGCTTCAGCTGACTACGTGGTTGGCCTCACAAGAGAGAACCCAGAACAGGCTGCCTGCCCCAGAATGGGGTGACGGTCTTGACAGCAGCCTGCATTTAGGCTGGGTTACAGTGACTGTCAAATTGCTTCCCTGCAAGGCAAAAAGGCAGGAAGAAAATTTTTTAAAACATAATTGTATTGAGAAACAGTTGTTGTGATTCTTCCTTTGCTTTTCCAGTAGAGAAAAATAAGGAGGCTCCACTCCAGTGGACACTATTAGTCCAAAGACGGCAAGTTTCTCACTGGGAAGACTACATTCAGATCACAGTGATACAAAAAAAGAGTTCTTTCATTAGATTTATCAATTTTACAAGGAAATTAAGGCTTTCAATCATCTCCAAATTAAAAGCATTAGTACACTAGATCTCTCACATGTTAAATTAATTATGCTTTTAAAAAGCGTAATTAATTAGAGCATACTACAGATACAGTCAGTGTCAGCTACTTTTGGAAAATACTAGATATGAATCCTTCATATCTCCAGCTTAAAAAACCCAAAAGATTTCTTTTTTAAATTAAAATGTATAATGATGCCTGTCTTGTCTACTCAAATAGGTACTGCTTTAACTGCTCTCCTGTACATCAGATTACACTGTAGAGTTACTAATATAGCAAGTGTCAAATATTTCATCAACTTTTAAGAATGTTGTTAGTATAAATGTACAAAAATATCTTAAAAAAACAGAACAGAGTCAATCTGACAGGCAGACATTTAGCTTTTGAAGAAAACTGTTTTTTTTATGTTTAGATTTTGTTGGAATGATAAAATAGCTTTCATGTTTTCCTTTCATATTAGTTTAGCTATGAGAAAATAGGGCATGTGTCTTAGCTGTTCACTTCACTGATTGCAAACCCAACAGCTGCAAGATATACAGCAGTTGTCAAATAAGATTTTATCTTGTGCTAAAACTGATGGCAATAATAATTAAGGCACACAGTATTTTTTTAACTTCTT
Organism: Aegotheles bennettii; assembly: GCA_013398125.1. Lineage (NCBI taxonomy): Eukaryota > Metazoa > Chordata > Aves > Caprimulgiformes > Aegothelidae > Aegotheles > Aegotheles bennettii. The sequence continues at coordinate 61,575 of VZRW01006913.1, forward strand.
CAAAGGAAGATCACTGAAGACCTGTCCTTACAGGACTCACTTAAAACCTGTATTTAGCATTAAACTTTAATGTGTGACTAGTTTACTTTACAACAGTTGTTAAAATGTAAATATCATTCATTGCAGTAACAATGATGGGAGATTTTACTCAGAAATCATATATACAAGTCTTACAGCACCTATGGACTGGAAAACCACTCTTTTCCAAAGTTGTCTTTTGTTTTAGATAAGCACAAGTTATTAGGGTTTTTTTCCTATCTTGCAGCAGTAAAAAAAAACTATCAGAGATTTAACTAGTACTGCAGGAACCACACTGCTTGATCTCCTTTCTAGCTGACTACGAGACTGAATGGAAACGACAGCAGCATTCTGGGAATAATCCTAGTGTCTGTCTGCAGTGTTACCGGAGAAATAATGGAGGCTTCCTTCCATCACCTAGGAGAAAGAAGTACTAAAACACGATTTTCCAAGGAAAGATGAAATTACTATATAATTAATGAGAACTGAAAGCCTTAGCAACAACTGCTCAAATGTTGTCATGTCATATTGCATAAGGAATTTTATTTTTCAGGCTTTCTCTAGATTGCTAGAGTGGTAGGAGAAAAAGGCTGCACAAAAGGTATTTACTCAAGAGGTCTCAGAAACCAGACTCAAGTTCTATCAGATTATTTGCATCAGGGACCCTGCCATGGACAACAGGGATCCAGATACTGCATGAGACCGTAAAATATGGCCTGTACACTGAACACCTTATGGTCCTAGAACATTTTCTGGAGTCAAGTTAGAGGAAGATGCACCATTTTGTGTGCAAGGTATTTTAAGAGGAGACTGTAGCTTCAGAAGACAACATTACACAGAACGCATTAAAAATAAGAGGAATTACTTCCACTAGGATATAGCTTGGCTGAATCTGGCTCATAGACCCATTGATATGGTATGAAGAAAAACACCTTCTCTCTCCAAATACACCAGAGACCCCCACAAGCAAATTCAAGTGGGAATCTGCAATGTACAGTAGCAATCCTCCAGAGGTGAATGAAGATCATGTCTTAAAATGTCCTTTTGTTTTCAAGATTTAATGACTTTCAGACAATCAGTACGGAAGTCAAATTTTATCCAGGAATCCTACTGAAAACCACTGACCTAAAGAGAGGGAAGGATATGGGACAGAAGTAGCATTATCACTCCAATCTTAAAGTATATCTCTCTCAAAGTTTCCTTACTGTAGTCTAAGTGAATATACATGAGTTGCCATGACTTACTGAGCCGCTGTAACTAAGCAGCCACATGCACATCATCCTCTTCACCATACAAACCTATAGGGTTCTGTAAACCCCACCAGCACCAATGTATATAAATATAACCTGGTCAGATCTATTCTCTCCACGGGTGGAGCATGACAGTTTCAAAGTCAGTATGGCTTGACAAGTGGTTTTGGCCACTGGAAACGTGTATTTGAGACATTTTCAATATAAAATTAGCCATTTGGGTTTTTTAAAAAAAACCACAACAAACACACACACAAATTCATCTTTATACAGCTTCATTTCAAAACTTAAAATGGGATAATTAAATTGCATAGCTTTTTCTCCTTTGCCAAATTAATGCTTCTGTCTGGCCAATCAACAATATAAGGCATCGCAACCTCAGCTGCCAGTAGTGTTTCTGACACTCACCTGTATGCCATATAGCAGAAACACTATCTGGATGCACTCCAAATTAAGAATGCTTTATATCTGTATTTAGCCCTTTGTACATACTATATTGTACGTGTGCAGACATATTAAAAGAGATGAGGCTTCAATTAAAAATGTAAAAATTCTCTGGGAATTATGCTAAAAATGTCCTTAAAATTCTTCCATGGGTTCTCCTGCTATTCACCTGTGTATGTTTCAGAGCATTGTTGCTACACCTAAAACAACGAGTCTTTCTAAACCATGATTGGGATCTTTTATCTTAGTCAGACATCTAGTACTTGGATGAGAACATTACTAGGATTGCAGCAATTGCAGAGAGAGTAAATAAAAGTGATAGATTGCATTATCAACATACCTTGCCAATAGTACTGCTAATGTAAAGGAAATGATGCAGAAGACAAAAGCACAAATAAGTAGATGAACAACTGCTTGATAAATTAACTCAGCAGCCACTTTGCAGGAGTTGCAGCTTTGAACAAAGGCAGATGAACCCCAGCGGATACCAGAATAAGGATTTTGTAAACTGTGCAGATCAGTCAAGGTGCTACAGATTACAGCTGATAGTTTTGACTTCACCTAGTTCCAATCCCCAAATCTCTATTTATAAACAGTCACACAAAAGGTATTTTAATTATTTGACAGAAGTAGAATAATCATATGAAGGAAGGCTGGAAAGGGGAGAAAAATTCTGGTAGGCTTTGATACCAGAGCCTCAATCACTTAAAGTGGTATCATACATAGAGATATCTTCAACTATGAGATCTATTTCTATATACTTCTTTATGACAGTAATTCTCCTTCTCTATTTAAAACAGCAATACTCTGGATATTTTTAAAAAATATGGGGTAATATTTTTCAGCTTTCAATAAACAGTCACAAAATCTCTGTGAATACTGCTGTGCTCTAGAAGTATTTCAGTTCTAACCACCATGAATTGATGCATCTCCAGAAGTTGCAAATCAAAGTCTCTTGAAAGGATTACAATTTTTGATTACACTCTGTATATCTTTAATGTCCTCATTGCAGAGTTTTCTGATAAGCTGTTTGTAAAGTTACTGTTTTTATACCCACTTGGGGCAGAACCTAAGGAACAGCCAAGTATTTTCTCCATGTCAAATTAATTTCTTAGACAAGGTTTCTTACAAAAGCAGTTCAACACATTATTCTTACTAACTAAAAAAAAAGAAAAAAAAAAGAAAAGAAAAACACTACCAAAAAACCCCAAACCAATCAAGTTTTGATAAAAGCTTACCATGAAGAGCTTTATTAAGGGGGAATCCTCTCATTCTCTACAGCAAAAATCAGAAGATTACACAGCAAAGGATTTACTAAGTGATTATGGGCACTGAACAGGTGTCCTTCATAATGCAGAAGCCAATGATATTGACAGCTCACTGAATGTGGAGATGAAAGCAGATTATTGTAACCCTATTTGTACTTTTTTATTGCATCTCACAGGGAATATCTTTCTAGTTTGCTCATATTAACTAAGTAACAAGTCATCACTTAAATTCAGCAACAGATTTATCAAAGTAAATAGAAATGCATGGAAAAGAGCATTTTGAAATAATAACTTAGAGCATGCAATAAAGCATTTAAATCATGTAATGAAGCCACAGTACCATTTTAATATGCCAGCAAGATGTTACTCAGATAACGACAAAAGCATCTGAGAAGATACATGAAGGACATCAGACTAGAAAATAAGTTAAAAAATTGATGAAGCAAGCAAGTTTTCTGAAATTAAACTTACCTTTGAGCCATCCAAACTGATTATCCTGTAGACATTTCTTGTGCTGTCATAGAAGTAGGACACAGTAACAGCATGCTTGCTGGTGGGAACCCAGTTCTTCTTAGTGTTTGGGTCAATCTGGAAGACGTGAGCTCGGGTGCTGAAGATGGGTTGTTCCCTGAAGGACAGAGAGTAAAAGCCATTAATCTAATTTGTTCATAATACCATTTCACACAAGTTATCTGCCAGTTGTGCCCACTGGGATTTACACATTCCACTTTGCATGATGAATTTTTCCTAAGAACATCTTAATCTGTTGCTGCATAGGGCAGACAATTGCATTAATATACATATGCAAGCGAAATGCAAGCCTTCTAAGGCAAAAATCATCACCCAACTGTAGAGTCAGATAAAGGCAGACATCCCTAACACAGATTCAGCACTGTACTGTCATCTCTGCAGCCCTCACCCCCCATCTATCCCTTTTAACTAACTGACATTAACACATGTGTAACTTCATCTCATTACACTGCACACTGCAGAATGTCTGCTTTCAAACCCCCACCTTCTCAAAAATCTTTTAATACTCTGATTATTTTAATCAATTTTAGGCCATAATCTGAAACTGAACCAGATAATTCAATGCAATTACTAAAACTAACATTAATTAGGCCAGGAACATGTGTTGTGAAATCCTCACTCTTTGGAGTATCACAGGTGAACATTTTCATAGCAACACTAAATAGGTATAACATACATGGTTCAAAGTTAACTGTTTAGCAAATAAATTTATGTAAGGCAAAAACCCCTACTGTACTTTAGAATTTAAAATTTATTTTCTCCATGATCATTACCAGAACATAAAATATTTTTATATTTCTGTGCAATACTATAATATCACTACAATGGTTGTCAGTTTAAATTTGGCTACATTTTATTGATAAATAGATTGCTGTATTCTTCAGTGAATGTTGCCATCAAACCCCAAAGAAATTAAGAACTTTAAGTGGGATTCAACTTCTTAGATTTTTAGACACTTGTTTTCTCCCATTTGCAGGATATGAAGAAACACATCCTTTGTCCCTGCCCTCATTTCCCTTTAAGAGATAAGTTTTTTCTTCCCAACATAAAAGCAAAAATAAAAATTAGGATTTGGGACAGTTATTATCAAAGGGTTTTAATCTGGCCTCATTACAAAGATGTACATGTGAACTCTCATACATCTCTCTACTGCTTGGCAGCTGAGACCAGCTGAGACCACAATTCTTTCAGAATTGTATTATTCATTTAGGAGTTAAGGCTCTTTGCAGCTCATCTGCCAGAAGATGTGGTGTTCTCCTACGTTGGGTGTTGGGAGAAGTGACAGAATGGATACAGAACAAACCAAAGACAGTGAAACAGAAAGTTTCAGTGAACACTAAAGAAGAAAGAAGGCAGGCCAGGGGGATCAGTACACACGCTAGTCCTCCATACAAATGTCACTGTACCCCCAGCACCAACTCATCTTCTCTTTTTAAATCACAAAGCTACAGGAGGTTAGGCAGCTGTTTTCCACATCCCAATCCCTTGTACACAAAGACTGTGCAAACGTGGCTTTTATAGCCCTTTTGTTTAATAGACTCTTTACACTAATTCTTACTAAAGTTTCAAGTATCTACAATTACTTCTTCCATCATACTTAAGACTTTAGTTCTTGTCTTCAATATTAGATACACTTTGCATAAGCATATCCAAATGTAATGTGATGCAGATTACCACAATGCAACCACTTCTTTAACTCTGGAAAGTTAAAGAGCCCATCAAAACAAAAATCTTAGAATTCTGACAATTATTTGGGTGAAGACTGACACTGAAAGGAGAAAATAACTAAAAAGACACATTAACTAAAAAGACGTAAGAAGAGCTGAATCCAAATTGTAGGTGTGTGGTTAATGAATACACATTTGACCAGCACTGATACACAATTCTGTCACAGTACAGTATATCAGGCAACTGGGACTTTGAACATACCACAGGTTAGGATTTTAATACGTAAAAGGTAGACTAAAACTATACAACTAAACCAAGTGGGAGTGCCAGCAGAAGTCCGAATGTTTAGCCCCGAGTTGCTGCTCTCCTGCACTGTCAGCGGAAAAATTTTCCACTGCCCCAGGTAAATACCTTCAGCTGGTTTGATGAGGTGGCCTGCATATTCTTGCTGATGGCTCAGCAGTGTTGCTCAAAGACAAACCAGAGAACTTTGCATGGCAGGTGTGTGGGTCTGCCATAGACATTACAATTAGGTATGGAACAGCATAAATGAAGCTTACCCACATTTTTTTAATCACTCCTGATAAAACTAGAGTTACAGTATTTTCTTTCCATGTTTTAACTGAAACTACAGCTTTGCTGAATGACAAGCTGTCTACATAAAAATACATGGATCCCTTTGTTGAACTAGTGGGGTAAATCATGATTTCGCCAGATTACTGGGGCAATTAGGATCTTTTTCTGACAAGCACTAAACTTCAGATTCCTCTAGAACTGGACCAACATTCTGACACAGGACATGATGCCCTCCCAGTCTGGAAGTTTCAATTAATTCAGTTGAAGTCCCAGAGATTTGACATCACTGGCATAAGTGAAACCTGGTGGGATGAGTCCTGTGACTGGAGTGTCCTGTTGGAAGGGTACAGGCTCTTTAGGAGGGATAGGCAGGGCAGAAGAGGCCGGAGGCTGGCACTGGACTGGAGTGTATGGAGCTCACAGTGGGCAATGGCACAGTTTAGAGTTTCTGGGTAAGAATCAAGGGACAAACAAATAATGCAGATGTCTTTGTGGGAATATACTATAGACCTTCTGGCCAGGACGAGGATGCTGATGATTCATTCTTTGAGGAGCTAAGGGACACTTCAAAGTCAACTGCCCTTGTCCTTATGGGGGACCTCCACTTGCCAGAAATCAACTGGGAGCAACATACAGTTAGTACAACCCAGGCCAGAAGATTCCTAAAACACCTGGATGACAGCTTTATGGAACAGGTCCTAAGGGAGTCAACTCGAAAGGATGCTCTCCTTGATGCGCTGCTCATCAACAGAGAGGATCTTGTGAGGATCTCTCATGGAGACTGGAGGCCACCTCGGTCACAGTGATCACGAGGCAATTGAGTTTAAAATCTCTGCTGACAGGAGGAAAAGTGCCAGCAAAACTTCAACACTGGACATGAGGAGAACAGACTTCAGGCTACTCAGGGAGCTTCTGAGTCAAGTCCCCTGGAAAAATGTTTTCGCAGGTGCTGGTGTTCATGAGTGCTGGTCACTCTTTAAACATCACCTCCTAAGGGCATGGGAGAAGGCAATCCCAAAATGTCATAAGTCAAGCAGACGAGGCAGGCAGCCGGCTTGGATGACCAGGGATGTGCTCTTGCAGATCAGGCAAAAAAAGAAAGTGTATGCCCAGTGGAAGCTAGGTCAGGTGACAGGGGAAGAATACAAAGATGCTGCTAGCCACTGTAGGGAGAAAATTCAGGCAGCTAAAGCTCAATTGGAACTAAAGCTGGCCAAAGCTGTTGGAGACAATAAGAAGAGTTTTTTCAAACACATTAACGGCAAAAGGCAGTGTAGAAATAACATTGGCCCACTACAGAATAAGGATGGTCACCCCACCAACAGGGATATAGACGAGGCAGAGGCGTTTAATGCATTTTTTGCCTCTTTCTTCAATGCTGATGACAGATCAAGGTAGTCTCAGCATCTGGAACTGGAGGACCATGACTGTAACAATGATCAACTCCCAGCTGACCCTGAACTTGTACAGGATCTGCTGCTACAGTTGGATCCCTACAAATCTACGGGACTTGATGGGATTCATCTGGGAATCCTCAAAGTGCTAGCTAACATCATCGCTAAGCTTAATGATTTTTGGGAGATCTTGGGAATCTGGAGAGGACCCAGCTGACTGGAAGCTGGCTAATGTTTCGGTTTTCAAGAACAGTAGGAAGGAGGACCCTGGAAACTACAGGCCAGTCAGTCTCTCTTCAGTGTCCGGTAAAATTATGGAAAAGATTATTCTGGGAGGGATTGAAAAATACCGGAGGACAATGCAGTCATCAGTCACAGCCAGCATGGCCTCATGAGGGGAAGGTCCTCCTTTTCAAACTTTAATTTCCTTTTATGACAAGGTAATCCACCTAGTTGATCAAGGAAAACCAGTGGATGTAATCTTTCTGGACTTAAGCAAAGCTTTTAATACTGTCTCTCACAGTATCCTTCTGGACAAAATGTCCAGCACACAGCTGGACAACCGGGTTACACGATGGGTGAGCAACCGGCGCACAGGTCGAGCACAAAGAGTGACGATGAATGGGGTAACATCAGACTGGTGACCTATCACTAGTGGGGTTCCGCAGGGCTCCATCCTAGGCCCAGTCCTCTTCAACATCCTCATCAATGACCTGGATGCAGGACTTGAAGGAATTTTAAGCAAGTTTGCGGATGATACTAAATTGGGAGGAGCTGTCAACTCCCTCCAGAGCAGCTGGTCAAGGGAAGTGATTGTCACGCTCTACTCTGCACTGGTGCGGCCTCCCTCACCTTGAGTACTGCATGGAGTTTTGGGTACCACAATATAAAAAAGACATCA
>VZRW01006913.1:70219-88577 GCA_013398125.1 Aegotheles bennettii
ATATATATATTAATTTAAGAATTTACTTTTGCCTATATGGAGTTGAGATAGGAAGAAGGTAACTTCTTTTAATACAAAAAAGCAATCCTGTAAAAAAACCCTGTCAGTTCCTTACTCTTCCCTCTCCTTTTCCTCTTTCAGCTTTCTCTTGCCATTCTTTCATTACCAGAAAGTATTTAGTATTCATTAAAGACACTAATAGGAACTAAGACAAGAACTCATCACTAATTACAAAGAGAAGCCACACATTTTTCCAGGAATATCCTGATGCTGAACAAAAAGAAAAAAACTAACAGGAATACATAGTAACACAGCTTGACTATTAGAAATGTCTGCTCAGGCATGGCAGAAACATTAAGGCTAACACACTGCTGTTCTAAACTGGCTGAGACTGCCACATTATAGTGGTCAAACACAGACTAAAAAGAAGTAAAAGCCAAGTCCTCCTGGACTTGAGTGACAATGTGAGGACTGAAGAAGCACAAGAAGTACCACTTAAGCAGGCAGAGTAATACCAGGGCTTTTGTTTCGTCATTGATTCAGAAATCCATTCATTGATTCGTTATCAGTCCTAGGCTAGGCTTAGGAGAAAAGCCTGTGTCCTAACAGTTGAATCAACAGTGTTTCAAACCACACTTTCCATTTGGACATCTTAAGACATCCTTTTCAAAAAAATGCATACTACTGAACGTAAGAACCTAAGGTTTAATTTTTCCATATGTTAGACTAATAAAAGCTTTCACAAAAGAAGCTTAGCTTAGTACAGAAGGTTAGAAAGAACTTTCCTTGCTAGCCCATATTACTATTTATTTTTTAAAAATAACCTATTCTTGGACATGTTCGGTATTTCTAGATCATGCCAACACTAGTGCTGAAGACCTCCCTCTTACTTCTTTCCCCATACTGTTGTTTACCATGACTCCAAAGTCACTTTCACTGCCACAACATCTACAACTTCTCAAGGCTGGAATTCTGTTGTCTTAGTTACTGTAAAAACAACATGACCACTGAAAAGAGAAGGTATGAACTTCTACAACATTAGTTGATGTTCTACCTGCCTCCCCTTATGGTGTGTTAATGATGCTTAAAAAATTTATAAAGTTACGCCCCTCCTCCTCTTCCCCCTGTGTACTAGGCTAAATTGACGGGGCTTTGGTAGGGAGTGTGCTGCACCATGTGGGATGAAGTCAGGGACTGCCCAGTGCAGACAAAAGAATAGACCAGGATTGGAGCTGAAAAAACAGAGACACGAGAGATGAAAGGCCAGAACAAAGAGCTGTCCAAGCAGGAGTAAACAGTAGGCATGGGAGCAGGTATAAGACTGAGGGAACTGCAGCCCATGGAGGAATTGAGTTAAAAAAAACAAAGGAGCCACCACAAGCACTGACTGCCATCTTCTGAGTGCTGTCTTTGGTGAGGACATGGGAGACCAGATTGGTGTCCGCAGGGCAGATGAGGGGTGTTTTCTGTGTTTATTTGTTTGTCTTTATTGGCAATAAACTAAATCAAATTAAATTTCCTGAATCAAAATGGGTTTGTTGCACATGGCATTCCCTTCTGGCACAAACACAAAAAGCAGACCTAAAACTTTATGTAACAGCCTCTTGGATCCCCTAAATGTTCAAATATTCTAGAAGTTTTAAATCTCTAAGCAGGGCTGTTTTCCCCAACCAGCAGGACAAAAGGAGATGAGTAAGCAGGTCCAGTGTGATGGGGTCCTCCTACTCAGCTCAGCTTTGATAGCTCTAAAGTATCTAGTGAGTAATGAAAAGTTCATGAGAATGGACACTTATGTCAATCATTTCAGCAATTTCTACTTCGCCAATATGCATCTTAAAAAATAGTGCATTATCCAGACTTACTGGTTTTGATGCACATGTTGTCCACATACAAGACTGTTTGCAAGACAAGTCCAACAAAACATGCCTTGGAAGTCCTTTTAGTCACATTTGCAAGTTGCAAACAGAGCAAGATCCCACCCTTCAGATTTCAGTCTCAGAGTTTCATGCAAGACCAGGACAGCATCCCTGTGCTCAGAACTGGAGTACAACTGTACCCCAAGTTCCCTATCGACAGAGGGGACAGGACAAAGAGTGCTGCCCTCAGCAGCCCATTACAGCCCATTACAGCCAGGGGCACAGCAGACCCTAGCACATGGCAGCCTGAATGCCCAGCACACATGCTCTAGCATTACTAAAGACTGCAAACTCTCTCAGTAGGCATCACACACGTTTTTGCAGGTGGTAATTTTACACAGTGAGTTCTGGGCCCCTACAGTATCTGTCATCCAAGGTTATTTCTCCCCTTATCAGACAACATGAATCCCCTGCACAATCTCTAATACATTTGCTGATTATTGTCAGATTCAGGATAGGACAAAGACTTTTTTTGCTTTTTCAAAATGACAGCATACCAAGACTGCAGCTTTTTCTTAATGCCTTGCTACAGTCTTAAATAATACTATCCTTAGCTTGTTTTTAAAGCTGTAGCAAGTTTTTGTTACTCTAAGCAGCTTGAGGAGAGATCTGGAAAACAAATTAGGAGAGTGATTAAAAGTGCAGCTATAGTTGAAATTAATTTGTTAACTATGGCATCCAACCATGGCCAATGGCTTTTCAGGAGCCTGAGTCAACAAGTTCTTCAAGCACAATTCAAAGCAACAGAAAACCACAGAACTTTCCTTGTTCCTTATTATGCTCTAAAGCCTGGTAAATTCTGTATACGGCATCTTGTGGGACAGTATTGCATAACATTGGCTTCTTGTTGTGTAGAAACTGTTCTGAAAAATCTTGTTCTGGACAGAAAGTGACTGATCACTGCCATCTTGAAATAACAATTAAAATTGTAAAGTACTTGAACAAAACATACCAATTTCACAGGTATGCTTAAGATTTTGCTTTTTATATTACATACATACAATAACAACTTTAATGTCTCAAAACAAGCTTTGAGATAGTAAAAATAGTGGAAGTTAAAACTGAGCAACCAGATGTAAATCTCTCCCATACCACCAGAGGTTATTGAGTTTTACACATATTCTTAGACCTGCTTTTGCTGTTATGTTTTGGGTTTGAGTCAGGTTTAATCAAAGTCAGCAAAAGCTTACGATGCTGGTTCCTAAAAGGCTCGGAAAGTTTCCCCTATAGATTATGTTCTATAACTACGTAATACTGCACAGAGCAGTGCCTTCAAGCTTGTTTCCAAACTGTTTTATTTCTTTTTAACAATCAGCTTTCAACATTAGAGCTTTAACCACTTCTGAGTTAGCATATAATCACAAATAACACTACCAATTTTTCAGGATTTGAAAGGAGAAAAATGATCTAGAACCTCTCATTAAACCTATAAAGTTAAGTAAAAAATACCCCTACCTTTGCCAAAAACTTCATTACATAATTAAAGTTAGACTTTCAAGGACGTGAAGTTTCGACCAGTGTTTCACCTTGTAATCAGGTATCACACAGTACTTAATGGATATAAGATACAAGAAGTCAGAATAAAACAATTTAGTGATCTGATCACATTCACACTTCTCTTAAATTAGTTTTTGTCATGGGTGATCAGGAGACAAGGCCTTGCTGATATGCCACAAGACAGCTGCCAGGCCTGCTGGCTTAACAGTTTGGCCAGCTCTAACGCTTTGCTTTTCCAAGGATAAGTTGCAGCCTATGCTTTTGTTTTTATAAATATACAATAGACATTCTGGTGCCCAGTATTGCCTATTTTTCAGAAGGAAATATTCAAATCCTAGCCTGTAAACTTTGTCCCTTTCTCTCCACCTTTGCCCACACTACAGCATCTATGCTTCTTCATCCCTGTTCTTTGCTCATTAACTCCAGACTTAAATGTGATTAACGAAGTTTCAAAGATGGTAGAAATACAGAACATTGCTTGAATTAGTTCCAATCCTATGAAATTACAGATCAAGACTTTTAAAATACTGAAGAACTATTCAAACATTAGATTCTTAAAGTTCCTTAGATGTCAAATAACTTTAGAAGATAATGGCAAACTCCCCAGTGAACTGACATTAACTTCTCAACTTCTGACATTAAATGGTGTATAAATAGGCAAAAGCATTGCTGACCCCCTCTTAAAGTGCACTGCACAATGGTCACACTAATGTTAAACAGATGGGGCACAGCTGGTTTTAGACCTCAAATTGACTTAGTAGCTTTAAGCCAGTGAATGGGAAATCACAACATGCTCTAAGGTACTGTCCAAGTTGTAAAAGCTGTTTACTACTGGAAGTGATGGTGGGATGGGTTTGTGTGAAAGTCCCTGGAAAACAGCCTACAGGAAAGGAGTCCAGAGCGCTGGTGTTACTTATAGTGAGGGCAGACTATCAGAAGTTACAGAAACACCATGGTACCCAATTCCAGTGAAAACTCCATATTAATTCGATTTTACACCTGCATCATTTTATATCATCCTAAAGAGACAGCATATCACAGTCTCACATTGTTCATTCAATAAGAAGCTGTGGGTGATGATGGCAAACCCTTTTCCTCTTCTTCACTAAGTTTTGGGCTTTTTTTATAAGTACTTATACAAATAGCAGAATTATTAAAAATTGATCTGAAAATTCTAACTCACAGTTGGACCTCTGACGTCTAACAAAAGGAAACTTCTATTGGAAGCCTTCCTGCATTTTGGGGCAGAACATCTGACCCAAGAGATTGTTCTGTGACTATTAGTTGAACTCTTGCTTTCTCAACAAGCATTCTTTTCGACCCGGCTCTTTATTTTTATAAAATTCTCAGAATCCTATTATCTTTGAAATGTCAAATTCAGGACTAGCTGGAATTCAAGAGCTATTCAGGCAGGAGGGGGAACAGTTGAACTGTATTTGCATACCTTAAAATCTTAGGCTTTAAAAAAAAACCCCAAACCTTGTAACATTTTAGTATGGATTAAGAAGTACATGCAAAATACTTATGTCTACAGCTAGGTGCAAAGAATATAGTTTTATCCAAGCTAGGCTAAATTTGACACCTATGAGTAAACAGAACTCTAATGAAAGTCAGCAATTATGGACTTTCCTTAGAAGAACAACTGTCTACTTATGAATATTTGTATTGATGAATAACATTTTCTGTATAACACAGAAATCAAGTCAGGAAAGCGAGTATGTAGGACAGAAACATTTCTGAAATTGATTCCTCCTGGTAACATTTTGACGCATCCACTGCTGTGGATGGCAGCTTTATGAACGTGTAACCCTATAAAACAGTCCATTCGGGAAAAAAATGCACCACTCTGTATATGCCAATCTCAACTAAATGCTTAGGAAGCCCATACACGAGACCTTCCAGAAGAGGAAGGGAGAGAAGAAATGCAGAGGAGTATGCTACAGGCAGGGACTGTAAGATAACTGCAGGCAGCATTTAAGATTTACAGTCATCATATCTAGAATTACCATACTTTGGGAAATAGCTCTTGCTATTAAACAAAAGAAAAAAAAAAAAACCACAAGCCCAAACCCAAAAATCATAATTATGAAGACTAATATGAATGTTCATTTGAACCCATTCCTCTTCTGTCTGAGCTTCCCATTTATAAGAGACTACTGAAGGATAGTAATTATTGGTAAACTTTAGAATAGTAAGAAGATTCTTCTGCAGCACAGATTTAAAATTAGCTGTAGCACAGCACAGAGACTACAGCCTCACAAATTTAGTAGCATCAACAGCATGGAAGCTGGTAGAGTTGCAAAGCACAGGACAAGTCAGTGCCCAGGTCCCCACTCTCCACAGAGGACAAGAAAAGCCAGGTACAATGAGCTTATTGTTGGGACAGTGGTGGTGGCAGGATAGGACACTGCCTCCATCTCTCAGACCTACCTTCTTGCCTCATTTTAAGTTATTCATTTCACCTGACCAACTCTTCCTTGGCACTTTCCCTCTTAGGAAACACACTTTTCCAGTTTATTTCACTGACATTTCTGTTCAGGCATCTCACTGACTGAAAAACTACAAAACATCAAAAACAAGTGTCCCTTAAAGAGCTGTCCCCTAAATATTTGTCTTGAATCGTCTTCTTAGTTCTGCTTGCCCTCATGGCCTTAATGTCATATTTATTTTTATATGCTCTAATCAGTGTTTATCCATACACACACACATATATTCACCTCAAAGATAGTAAAAAGTGTGCTAATAATAAAGCTGGTCACTAATGGTGTATTTTGACTACACCAAGCAAACAGATACTGCCTTCAACATCTTGCATTAGGAACAACCCTCTCATAGCCCTCCTTGGCCCTCATGATAATCTCAAGGCACAGAAAATGCAAAAGCACTCACAAGCCAAGAATTGTCTTTTGTTTCACCTCATTTTCAGATGACTAATATGAGGTGGGAAAGGCTTTAACACATTAACTTAAAATTAATGAGATCGATGCAATAAAGTATTTTGACAGATCAGTGTTCACTGCGTAACAGATGTTTTATATTTTTTGTTTTCTTAATTTCCAAAGCAAATTTGAGATATCAGTAGAGAAAACTTAAGTGAATTCTCTATTTGCATTACTATTTCTCAGAATATGGTGAAAATCTGAATGACAGTGTCTGCTTGTTTTCCTTAAAAAAAGCAATGGATCATATTCATCCATGATACAGTGAAATCAGATGGGTCTTACTAGATACACTCAATGTCCAGATCAACAACAAAAACTCATGTATTGCTTTCTCACAAACTGGAAAAAGCAAAAACCGAAACATGAAAATATATGTGCAATCTTCAGAGAAAGAACAGGACACAATGCACAGGATTCTGCAGTAAAATTCAGCTTACTTCAAGTACGTCACAATTACACCTGTAGCTCATGCATTTCATCCTACTGTCTAGGTAGTACCTCCCTAGTTGCTCGTCCTTGTCACACTCAACCTTTGCTAGAAGTCTACCTCCTAACTGCACAGAACAGCTTGCAGTCGAGCATTGTTCTCTTCTGGGGCTCAAGATGCAAATTCCTATATTTGGAGTAAAGGAAAAAATACCAACAAAACTCTTAAATTTTTGGTATGTCAGTGAACATGGGGCTACTTGTCCCAAAGAGTGAAAATGGTACCTGGAAGATATGTACAGTGTAATGTTAACCTGATTTTTAAAAAGGGAAGAAAAACAGATAAACATTGGATTTGCGTTCACTTCTCTAGTTGTGTGGGTTTTTAAGAAATGCCTGTTCTCCAGTGCCTCCAGCTATTACATGCTGCTCAAGTTTTGCAGGTAGGCAATGAGCTGAAGTGTTGTTACAGGAAACATCCATACCAAGATTTTATCACTGACTATGAAAACTCCTCCAATAGCTGCATGAAGATCCATCTTTCCAAGGTTTTCGTTTTTTGTCCTTCCACCCAACCTTCAAAAGCGCATTTTCATACCATGAATCAAGTGAGAGCTTTGGGAATCAGATGAGATAACAAAAAGCATATTACCAGAGACAAGTACTCAGATTTATCTTCATGCTTTTCACTTCAGTTTATTATTTCCAGGGATATAGGCATCTTCAGAATTTTTCTAGGTACCTAAGTGATTACTCCTCTAAATCATGCAAGTAAGCGGACAAAGGTATCTCTGAATTAACCTTTACCATAAATTTGTTATTAAATTACAAGATTAGAGATAACTAATCATCAGCTTTTGATGATTTATGAGCAGCTAAACTATGTTAGGTTGAATTTTAGGCTAGATATGTACCTATATGAAAATACTAAGCAATCATGATAGCAAAAACTGATCCAAAGTTTTATTTTACTCCTGGATTTAGCTCTGTCCAAAAATTCTTGTCAAGGAAGTCAAGAGAAGAGTTCTTCTATCTTTATGACTAGACATTTAAGTTTAAGATGTATAGCTGTTTTTCACATCTAGTCCCCCAAAAGTGTTAAACAGATGCAAACAGAAAAACAACCTAATGTCTGGTTCTATTCTGTGAACAAAGAACCCTGGAGGGACAGGCTAAGGAGACAGTTCTGAAGGTAGTCTAGATGTTAACTTCCCTACAACAGCCCTGACATACAGTAAACTAAGTTAAAATGCATGTGGAATAAGAAACAGGCAGGCAATGGTCTAAAAATGTTAATTTTTCTCCAGCCTACAGCATGGAAAAGCAACTTTGCCACACTTGCAACGCAAGCAGAAATGAGAGGAATGAAGCTTAGACAGCACAATGTAGCAAATGAAGAAATAATGTCATTCATAGATGTTAGAAAAAAAAACACCTTTAGAAAGATCCAAAAGCAATTGTTAATAAGGTTTTCTTCTTAATTCCTCTAGTTCCTTGATAATCTCTGTATAGAGGCAATCTTTCCTTTGCAATATACATCAAAAATCTCCCATGCAACAGAGTTGTGTGTCAGTCTCATGCAAATATTTTGAGAACATAAGGTGGCTTAACTCTTCAGCTGGAACTTCTACTGTTACTTAGCACAGCACTTGAACACAGTCATACGACGAGCAAGTTACAGTTTCCTGCTCACTACACTACCAGTTTTCTCAAGTGTAAATAGACACTTTCTAGACATCGTCCTCAGGGACAATATCTATAGCCATCAGAACCATTACAAGATCTACTGTTTCAAGGAAAAAAAAAGAACAAGCACAACTCTCCAAATACAGATGCACAAAGTGTGTGAGCACAAAGTTGCTTTGGGATAGAGAGGTGATGCTGGTGAGTCAGGACTCTGCTCTGCTTTACAAACAGGCTTAGCAGCACTCTCCTTTCGAGGGGCATGAAGGAGGAGGACAGGAAGAAGGCTCCAGATGGGACACAATTTTAAATCTACTGCAATCTCCAGAATGCAAGCTTATTCTCATCAGTATGTTTTCCTTGTCATGTACCACAGATACCCTCAAATTAGTGCATGGAGTCTTTGAAATCTGAAGTTCAGTAGCTACCTCTGCAAACCAATTTTCAGTTTGTGAGAAGGGTCATTAATGCCACTCAAAAATAACTAATTAGACCAACTGATGCTGACTAAACAAGGTGAGAACTGAGCCAAATCAGAGGGGGGCACTTAGGTGCTGTTGCTGAGGCCGAGATGGGGAAAAACAGCACCCTGCAAGCACATGAAGACTCTTCAATGCTACCGTACTGTTTGGTGGAATATAAGGGTCATAAGACAGCAGTGGTAGATGGCCACCCAGAGTAGTGCATTAGAACAACTGGCAGGCTGAAACTCCTTGTTTTGTCCTGGCATGAAAGCACAAGACTGTCCCAAAATCAACACTGCTGTTCTAGAGTTTGGTTAGATCAATTTAGTTGCTCTAATGAAATCCTTCAGCAGTATTGACAAGTGTCACTGTGCACAGCCAGTGCAGCACAAAGGAACCAAGAACAGAGGGTTGGCACTATGATACGCAGTCATGCAGAGTACTGAAGTAACAGAGTGGCAATCCTATATAAAGCATGGCAGAGTTCAATAAACAATGTAAATGCAGTATTTTTTTTTAATTTGACATTCAGTGTGATTTTGTGCTCTCCATCAAGTTTCATCATTGCCTATGACAGGAATTTCTGTTCTGATGGCTGTATTTCACAGGTTTGAGACAACAGAGACAAAGCTGGAGCATTTGACAATAGAGACAGATGAGAATTTTGAAACCTAAAAAGGAAGAGAAGGAAGACAAAAATAATAGAATCAATTTATCATGTGTTTCCACCAAGATAATCAGCAATTATATGGTAAACAGTGACAGTATTTAAAAATTAGTATGTTTAGATGATATTTTTTCAATCATCTTCAACTTTGAGAGACAACACTCAACTAGTATTAGTCATAATTTTGCTATTCTGAAGACTATATCTCTCAGCAAGTTATTCACAACAGAAAAAACAAGGAATACGTATCTTCCTTGTTATCAGACACTTGGAATTTGTCTCAAACATATTTCTGTAGCAAAATAAGGTTTCTTCACTTGGCATCACAATCTTTAGCAACTCCTCATTGTAATGCTTCTTACCATTTGTCTTTCGTCACCCTCCTTATTGGCTTTGAACTTCCATTTTGCTCCCTTGTAGGTCTTCACGATCACATCTCCTTGCAGCTTCTCACCTCATCAACCAAGTCCACCTCACCTTTTTCTGCATCTCCAAGTTACTTATTTTGACATACCTCCTACATGTGAAAATGCTTTTCATTTTACTGAGCCTGGCACGTGTCTCTCCTTTCATTTCCAGCTTAAAGCCCACAAACCTCTCATTTTACATTAAGGAATTGTCAGTCAACAGTCAGTTTTACGAGCTTTTACACTTAACCCTCAGAAATGCACACCCTGAAATAAATCATTAGCACGATCTACACATTAATCGCAGACATGTCAAAGCTGAAGTCATGTTTCCACCAGCACCAGTGGAAGCATCAGAACTTACATATGGAGCAAGCAGAATGAACCAGGCTAAGTAAACATAAATTTCATCACTATCACCATCAACTGATCTTCAAACAATTTGCAAACCCATGCTAACTGCTATAGCTGCACGCTAAGTTTCAAAAAGAATCACCAGTCCACATCACAAGATTAGAATTGGATTATTTCACTTGAATCAAGGAACTGAATTAAGACTCCTAGAAAGGTAAACAAATTAATTTGATATTCATAAGTAACAAATCAATTTGAATCATCCCACTGAGCACTGCAGGAACTATAAAGCCTCTTCAATTCACTTTGAGCATGCCATTAGCATGCCAGCAAGTCCCTCCCTTCTGGTAACTTACAGCCTTGTAAACACTATTGCATTTTGTAAGCAGTGATTGTATCTATACTGAGCTGTAACTGGAAGTGACAGATCAGTGTCCCTGACGGTTCACACCACACATATGTCAAACATGTTCTAAAACTCTTCCTAAGGCAGGACACCCAAGTACCACTCCTGACAGGCCTCCAGAGCAGTTTGCTTGTCAGATCCCTGAAGGCATTCCTAGGATTGCTCCAAATCCTGTTTTCCTTAATGACATGCCTTGCACTGTCAGGCGTTTTCCCACTGTAATAGTAAGATTCACAAGCATACAGGGCACAATCCGTTTCTAAATGTACCAGTATGACCACACACTGTGCATGGAGCAAATGGTGCCCCACACAGCCCGCTACGGGGGCTGACACAGGGACAGGTACATGGCTCTGCACAGTAAATGTCAGCCAAGGGATTGTGCCAAGTGCTGTGCATGGCAATGGGCCCACACAGCTGAAGAGGAATGGTCATCCCTGGGCTAGGCTGTCTCACTGATGAGCAGCTCATTGGGAAGACAACTATGCCCAAAACACAATGGCTACATCAGTACTACCCTTGGGTATTGCTATCCAAGTAATGTAAAGAAATATTTACTTATTGACAGCTTAAGCACTTGCTTTGATTGCACTGATGGAGGCTGATAAACCTGAAGTTGAACTGGAACTAGATTACCAACCGCTTTGCAAAGCATACTTCAAAATGTAGCTTGTATTTCAGAAAGACACCTACAATGACTGTAGTCCTAACTCTGAGATAGCAGGTAGGTATCAGGGTAGAAGTTACATTACTTGTTGGAAGTGTAAATACAGAAAAAAAAACCCCCAGATCTCAGGAAACTGCTCAGCATTTTGACAAAATGAGTGACAAAATTCACAGCGCGCAATTTGTGCAGTGTTGCTTCAAATGCCTGTGTGACAGATAAAACTGGAATTCTGTTATCTATTTCACATGGAATTGGAATTGCCTACTTCAGAGGCCTACACTTAACAGCTCGACTAAAAATACTCAGCAATAAATACATGCTAATACATCCAGTTGGTGGCCAGTCACTAGTGGTGTTCCCCAGGGCTCGGTGTTGGGGCCAGTTCCGTTTAGTATCTTTATTGATGACCTAGATGAGGGGTTCAAGTGTACACTCAGTAAGTTTGCAGATGACACTAAGATAGGTGGGAGTGTTGATCTGCTTGAGAGCAGGAAGGCTCTGCAGAGAGATCTGGACAGGCTGGATCGATGGGCAGAGGCCAACGGGATGAGGTTCAATAAGGTCAAGTGCTGGGTTCTGCACTTGGGCCACAACAACTCCAGGCACTGATACAGGCTTAGGGAAGAGTGGCTGGAAAGCTGCTCATCAGAAAGGGACTTGGGGGTGCTGGCTGACAGCCAGCTGGATATAAGGCAGCAGTGTGCCCAGGTGGCCAGGGCAGCCAATGGCATCTTGGCCTGCATCAAGAACAGTGTGGCCAGCAGGATCAGGGCAGTGATTGTCCCGCTGTGCTCGGCACTGGTGAGGCTGCACCTCGAGTGCTGTGTTCAGTTCTGGGCCCCTCACTTCAAAACAGACATCGAGGTGCTGGAGCATGTCCAGAGAAGGGCAACAAAGCTGGTGAAGGGACTGGAAAATGTCTTATGGGGAACAGCTGAGGGAGCTGGGGTTGTTCAGTCTGGAGAAGAGGAGGCTCAGGGAGGACCTCATCGCTCTCTACAACTACCTGAAAGGAGGTTGGAGTGAGGCAGGGGTTGGTCTCTTCTGCCGTGCCCATTGTGAAAGGACAAGAGGAAACAGCTTTATATTGCAGCAGGGGAGATTCAGATTGGACATCAGGAAAAATTTTTTCACTGTAAGGGTGATTGGGTATTGGAATAGATTGCCCAGGGAAGTGGTGGAGTCACCGTCCCTGGAGGTGTTCAAGAGGCGTCTGAATGTGGCACTGGGTGATCTGGCTTAGTGGTGATAGAGGTAGGTGTTTGGACTGGATGATCTTGAAGATCTCTTCCAACCTCAATGATTCTATGATTCTAATACAGTTAAGAAGCATCTAATCAAAGACCAGGAACCAATGCTTGTTAACAGCTAATTACTTATTTCAGTATGACCTTGTCTTATGAACAGGAACAGTTTTCCTTACATGACACTTGAATGAACTGGTAGAGTTCAATTCAATCAAAAATCTATGTATGAATCGAGAACTAGAAAAGCCTCCCTCACCCACTCCTTGCATAAATACCAGAACAGATGTAAGAAACCAAGCTCTAGTGTTTCTGTATCCATGAAATAAACAGTGGCCAGAAACAAGCTGCTTTATTAGCTACTTAGAGAATGCCTGCATTCCATAGTCAGTTTTAAAGAGATTTAAAAACATTTTACTAGTGTATGATAAACATGTTATAGTCTTCCCAAAGTGGAGCACTTCAGTGCTGACATGTTTACCTCCAAAACAGGCTTAACTGCAGCATTAAACACAGGTCCATGTAGCAGAAACTGCCATTTCCCACTCTCTAACAGGTTTTGTGTTCAGAAACAGAATACATACTGTGATATATGACTGCTTAACCTAGTAAATAGAATGCCATGAGTATGAAGTACTAATACCACACTTAATTGAAAAAAAAAGTCACTGTTTACAAGCAAATGAAGAGGAACGGTTCTTCAAGGAAGATGAACAGCATACATACAAGACAAGATGATTTAAAGCAAATTTTTTATTTGTCAGGTAAAGTTTAAAGTATGTTTTAAGCATTACTTAATCAGCTCTGTGTGACATTTGACTGTGACCACTAATTTACCAAACCTCTCGCATACAAGCATATTACACTATAAACATAATGGTATCTGAAACCAGAATCTTTGTCTTTTTTCTTTTTTTCTAATGGCCTTCACTAAGGTGTCAAGTGACATAAGCTGGTCACTATGACTGTCAAGTTTCAATGAAGGTTAACTGCTGTTGTGCCACTCTGGTCAGGAATATTTCTTTTCCAGTACAAGCTTCTCATAGAAGAATACTAGCTGCATTCTTCAAATGTGAAAGATGAAATTTCATTTTGTGATCATAACCAGCAATGCTAGTCATAAACTGTGGGTTATCACCAAGTTCTTAATAGCAGCACACAGCCATGTACTTTGCTGCAAAACTGGCATTCATATGAGGCAGCATTCAATGATCTGGTTTTCCAAAAATGAGTTAACTTACCCACAGTCTGAAATTACTATTCTATCCCTGCCCCAGTATTCTCTACAATGAAGAAGCTGGCAGGACTTGTACAGGCTGAAGACAAAAGTCTGTATTTTACTAACTGGGTAAATTCCACCCATTTTCTTTCTGAGGGACTTCAGAAAAGCAGTTGCAGGATCAAGACAGTGATTTCTAAGGTCTAAATAGACTCATCAGGATTTATCTAAAGTCATACAGGACATTAAATCAAATCTCCGACCCAAGTTCCCACTACATAAATAGTATTTTCCGAGGTTGCAGAACTGTTTGGATGATTGGATTTTGCAAAACCACTTTGAACTTGAACATTGTGTTGACAGTAAATATTCTTCCTTGGCAGAATCCTCCTGTCAGGGCACTCAGCTATTCTCTTCCAAATTATTCCAGAAACATATACAACACCCTACACATGTTGCTGTAAGTGTCAGCAAAATCCTCTGAATCAGCATAGTATTGAGTTTTACCAAAACAATATCCAGCAGCATAAGTAGTAAGACAAGACAAGCAACAAGGTGGAACAGAAAGTAACCTTTTATAAGACCTAGACTCGGGCCCTATCTGTAAAGGCTGAGTTAGTGCAAGGATTTGAGGCTTACCATGTCCAACTCTGAGCACCCAAAAGCATCAGAATTTTTTAAATCTAGGCTTTATGGTTGTTACTAAGGAGCAGAAGAGAAGAACTCTTTAAATATCTTTTTATGCTAAGCAAAACTGTTCTTTGTAAGAACAAGCAGGGAGCAGCACACCGTTTTCCTTTGCCTAAGAACTTCACTCCAGAATAATATTCTCAAATCCTACTAATTTTAGAAGTTGCAGATGTTATGGGAAAAAAAAAAGGTCCCTATAATGCCCTTCAATCCATCCCAGTAATAAAACTGTTCTAGCTTGTATTCCAACCTGATTTTAAAAACTCGTAATTAATGTGGACAAAAAGGAAGGATTTTTAAAAACATGTATGTCACATTTAAGGTCACCAAATACATAAATCTCCATTAAATAATCTGAGACCTTGAGTGGCCCATTAAGATCTATTGTAAGAAACACAAGCAGCATTTGCATTCAGATGTGATGCAGCTTAGGGAATCTACAGTTTAGTGCTCAAGTTTCACAGAAATCCCAGAAATAACCTGCATAATTGCAGGTCAACTCTTAAGTCACACACCAGTCAGTGAAAAATACGGCTAGTGCAACGGCACAGGTGTTCCAGTTTCAAAGCCAATTGGCCAAATAGCTGCTTAGGACTTCAGTTACTACATGCGATGATTTAACCGAGCTACACAGCATATATTATCCTTTATGCATATTTTTGTTGGCATGGAAAACATTTCATACACTAAGAAGCCCTGACATAGCTGCACACTCCACAGTAAGTCATGTGTTTGAGAAAACACTAGCTTCTCCAATATTACATGGTACATGCTTTTCAATTTTTGTACTGACAAGCCAGGGCTAGCAGACTGTTGGAAATGAACAGGCACAAGAAGCAGGAATTGCAAGAATACATGTCAAAGATGATTTATTTCACCAACACTTCACTGTAAAGTGTTGACCATTTAAAGCTCATTCTTCAGTTTTCAAAACTCAAGGAAAACCTCATTATATGTCCTGGTACAAGAATAGCTTCAAGATTAACTATGGATTCAAGACTATAGCCTACTATTTAAATAATAAGTAATTTAAAAAACCCAAATTCTAAAACCCGGCAAAATGACCTATTATGGTTTTTTACTACAAAAGACACTATCAAAAGGGAAAAAAATGGCGTTTCTTAACAAGCTGAGACTCAACTTAGCGGACAGTCTCAGAAAAACCTTTCCAGACTCAAGCTACAAAACTGAGGAACAAACTCAGACAGGGATATAGCTTTGAGTCTGAATCTTTTTGAACACTTCACAACAGAATAAACAGACGCTGCTGTAGCCAAAGGTAGGTCTGACATGTAATGACACTTCCCTTGTGTTAATGGCTGTATTTGTGAAGCCATAGCAGTTAGCTAAGTTACAGCAGTGATGTGGCTCACTGCACAAATGTTTGTGCTGCAGCAAACAGGAAAAATCAGCCCCTGTTTCTGTTGTTCCACTTTTTGTTGCCAAGCTCAGTGAAAACTTAATGATCAAGATGTCGACAAAAAATACAGGCACAAAGACGGACAAAACAGTGACTGTGAATAATTTGCATGTATATGGAAGAAGAAGAAATACCTGACAGGAACTATGTATTTCAAGTTCTTCCCCCGTTTCAGGTTAAAAGTGACTAGTCAAAATGAGTGATGCAGACTGCCTTAGTTAGCTAACTTGATATGTGCTGCTAAAAAAAAAATAATAAAATCACAACTAGATACAGAAAATATCAATATATGCTTGCATGTGGCAATCCATTATCACCTACTGCATGTTTAAACAGTGTCTCCCTAAACTAATTTTTTTAATGATGACCGGCATTCACCACTACTTGCCACCAGAGAAGCATGTCACAATGCAGTGTGTTGCCAGAAGCATACTTGTGATGCAGTTCCAGAAAATCAATATCCAAACACAGTTCCATTACTTTCCAGAACGGAGCAGATGATATGAATACCACTTACCAAGCCTCTTGTGTAGATACAACAGAGCCCAGCACTGTATGGTGCAAGGCCCGGATGGAATAAAACCACAGCTTCCTCTAACCTTGTCTCCCTTCTAACCTCCCTGTCCTGAACACGATATTCATTTTGGTAGATCCCACACAGACCACCCTTGGAAAAAATAAAACCTAAAATACTCACAAATTAAAAGAAACTTACTACCAAAATTAGATCTGAAAGTGGATTTTTTATAGTGCAATGCGTCCATACCCATTGCACCTTACCTGTAAGACTGAATACATCTGAAAAAACTTCACCGGGAGAACAGCACAAAACTCTGAACTAGAAAGCATGCTCTTGCAATTTCTTTTTACCGAAGGTTTTCACCTAAGAAGAGCTTTTAAATACACATTTCAACCTAATATAGTATCTTTTTTTAAAAAAGAAAAAAGATGGACTGAGTACTCAGATTGTTGTTTTTACTTTAAATAATACAGAATACTTTGTCCCTTTGTTCATTGCTATGGTTTCTTGTTAGCCTGAGATTAACGAGTGCTCTCAGATACTGTCTCAGATACAAAGGGTACATTGTTAAAACACAAGCACACTGTGTGCATACATATACTCACCGGAGTTCCATTCCAGATCTGGTCTCAGTCTCACTGGGTACCTCTACATCACACTCACCCCCTTGCTAAACTCCTCTTAAGCTATAACTTCTGGACTAGAAGAGGCATCAGCTTTTGGCAACTACTTTAGGCCTCAGCAGCTTCAAAATTAAAGATACTTAAAAGAGTAAAAGAACTAAATTTCTAATATATATGAAGTGTTTGCATTGTTCAGTTGGTCACTGATCTGGTCACTGGAAAACCATAGGCTTGGCTAAAACGATGTCCGAGGCAGCTATACAAATGAAAAACTACTAGTGAATTAGTGTTACATTGACAGAGAATGCTCTTTGTAATACACTAGATTTGGAAAGCTGTGATTTAAAGAGTGATCAGCTAAGGAATTTAAATCAAATTACAGTCTTAAGAGACAATCATAAAGAATAAGTGTTTTCCAACAAAACTCTCATAAAAGTGATGTCTGCATTCTACTTATTCTACTAATTCGCACACAGAAACACTCTAATGCCAGTTAGGTGTCATTGACACACACGCCCGCCCGCCCCCGATTAGAAGTGCTGGCCTGTTACAGTATTTCAAGCTATTGCAATCTGTATGGCTTCAAGACTGCATATTTCCTCAAGTATTGGCTTGATGTCTGGTTAGGAGTCCTGCAAAGATAACAGGAATTGTGGTAGGGCAAGCATTGTTTGGAATAGAGAAATCACAAGAACAAACACACAGAGCATTCATCGATGTTTGCCTTGAGACATTGAGAATAAAAATAATCTCAACGCTATGATGGTGAAGGACTGAATTATTTTTAGTGGAACTAGCTTTCCACCCCAAGAACTGGTCTACGTAATCTTTATAATGCATGGATATACCAAAACAGATCAATTGCAACCTTAAGGCATTACAAACACCTCCACAAGATCAGAGACAGAGGATATAAAGAAGGCAGAGGTGCTGAATGCCTTCTTTGCCTCTGTCTTTACTCCTGCAGGCTTTCCCCAGGAGCCCCTGATCCCTAAAGCCCCAGAAGAAGTCAGGATAAAGGAGGAGTTTGCCTTGGTAGATGAGGATTGGGTTAGGGATCAGTTGAGTAATCTGGACATCCATAAATCGATGGGTCCGGATGGAATGCACCCAAGGGTGCTGAGGGAGCTGGCAGAGGTCATTGCTAAGCCACTCTCCATCATCTTTGGTAAGTCGTGGGCAACAGGAGAGGTGCCTAAGGACTGGAGGAAAA
>VZRW01006914.1:6899-27057 GCA_013398125.1 Aegotheles bennettii
CATAGATAAAAAGTTATGTGAATACATGTGTGTGTGTATACACACACGCGCGCATACAAAAAGGATTACTTTATTGGTATTATTTTATCCACATATTTTTCAGTTGCTTTTTCAACTCTTTGTTTTAATATATACAAAGACAGGCTGCATCATCCAGCATCTTCTTGTAGTAAACTGCAATTGAATACCATAATACTTACCTTTTCATCTGATAGCCATAAAACAAACAAATAAAAACTAGAGGTTAAACATAAGCAAACCTCTCCTGCTTCAATTCAGGACAAACCAGTGCACAAATACAAGTGATGTTATCACTAGTGCAACACCCAAACTTTCATTGCAAAAGATATTTAAATCCATTATGATGCCTCTCCCTACACCACTGAGAACAAATCGACATTAAACACACTTTTCTGGGGACAAAATCAAGTCTTCCTGTCACTGACTGTCCAGGAGTCTGACTCAGCTCCCTTCTCTTCTGACATATATGAACTTCTTGGATCAACCTTCAATTGTACTAGAAAAAAATCTCAAATTAACATGAAAATCAAAATTAACAGAATGTCACTACATTCTTCCACAATCATCATAATGGCTTTGGTCTGCTATGTCTCATTTTTAACTACCAATGTTTTATTTCACAGCTATGTTTGAATTCTCAAAAGTCATTAGAAAAAGCAATTGTATTTTCTTTTTTATAGCAGCATAATTTGGCAGTAGGGAAAGGCAACATGAAAGAAAGTGAAATCAGTAAAACATTATTTTCCCATCTCACAGGAGACAGAATTCTCCTTCTCTTTCACTATCTAAACCATTAAAGAATCTTTTCCCACTGGTAAAAAAGTCATACCTGAAAATGATGTTCCCTGCACGATCGGCCTTCCATGCCTTCACAAGAGCAAAATCTCCTGTAATTGACTTCTCCAGAATAAAGTGACGACCACCAAACTCTCGCACCTACAGAGACAAGCATGCTATTGAGATGTAGATTTCTTCAAACAGATCTCCCATGTAATATTTATTTTATGGGGTTAATATTACATTTTATTATATTTAGATTTCTTTTTGTACTACATACAGTTTTACCTGGAAAACTGTAGCTCAACTGTAAAATAACAGAGAAGCACGGAAAGGCTGTAAACGTGTTTTTTCATAGTGTCTCAGTTTAGTGAGACAACAAGAATCAGATCCATATACCTGCTGCTCCATCTACTGGAATTAGACATGCTTCTCCCTGCACATCTATCAGCTCACCAAAAGCTGAAGTGCTAAAGCAGAGCTCTTGAAAAAAGTTCCTAATCACTACCAGAAACCCCAAACCTAAAATGAAGTGGATTTGAGACCAAGTACCCAAATCACATCATCTGACAGGCTGAATTTCATTCAGTTTTCTCTGCATTTATGATCAATACTTGTGATCATGTCATGCATTTCTCTTAACAACATAGAAGGTTAGAGTATACACAAATACTACTTGAGAGCTATTTAAAATATCTGGAAAGGGGAGGAAGTAAGATAAGATTGTCTCAGAAGTCAGTTTTTTGATCCTATAGAAGGAGATCTGAGCTTTTATAAGACGACGTTCGCATTCAAAGAGGATTTGGGGAATGGATTTGATCAAATCATGCTAGTCACATTATTAGCCCCCCAAAAGACACACAAGAGAGTAAGAGAGATTTTTCCACAAATGACAGAAGAAAAATGTTATAAAATTATAAGCTATTAAATAAAATAAACTACATAAACCTATTCCTTCAATTGGTAAAGCATCATCATAACATATTCATTAAGAAAATTAAGGCAAAAAAAGACTAGGTTAATGATTAGATACTGAAACTAGCCATGTATAAAATACACAAAAAACATACAGAGGGACATTACCTCAGAGGTGCTCTTGAGGTAGAATTTAATGCTGTTTGCAGCATAATTGGAATATACAACATTAGGCCCATTCTGGAGTACTGTGTCCAGTTCTGGGCCCCACAGTTCAAGAAGGACAGGGAACTGCTTGAGAGAGTCCAGCGCAGAGCCACAAAGATGATTAAGGGAGTGGAACATCTCCCTTATGAGGAAAGGCTGAGGGAGCTGGGTCTCTTTAGCTTGGAGAAAAGGAGACTGAGGGGTGACCTCATCCATGTTTACAAATATGTAAAGGGTGAGGGTCAGGACGATGGAGCAAAGCTTTTTACAGTAATGACCAATGATAGGACAAGGGGCAATGGTTGCAAACTGGAGCACAGGAGGTTCCATGTGAATATCAGAAAGAACTTCTTTACTGTGAGAGTGACAGAGCACTGGAACAGGCTGCCCAGAGAGGTTGTGGAGTCTCCTTCGCCAGAGACATTCAAAACCCGCCTGGATGCGTTCCTGTGTGATGTATTCTAGGTGACCCTGCTCTGGCAGGGGGGTTGGACTAGATGGTCCCTTCCAACCCCTAGGATTCTGTGATTCTGTGATTCACTTCTTCAAGTACAATTATGGCACTGAGAAATCTCTTCACTTCTCCAAATTATACATCCAATTTCAACATGAAGCCCTTGTTTCTCACTTTGAAGCCACACACTATTTTTTTTCTTTGCAATTTCAAGTATTCAGGCTAAATTCATTTGAACTGCTGGCAAATGCATTTCCTGAAAGTTTGTGTCAACTGAGCTCTTCTGTGTTTAACATGAAAACATCCCACCTCTTCTAATACTAAAGCTTCACGTACAGCTGCAGAGCTACTTACTCCATACCACAGTATTTAAGGAGTACCTGCTCCACTAATATGAAGTTGTTCTCAGTCTGCACTGTGCACTGCAATGGCCTTATACAAGATTTTGTTTGAAAACACATCAAACCTGATCAGAGGACTGTCAACTTAAGAGTAACTCAGCAAGGAGAGTTTTCACTTGGACCAGTTCTTGATGTTAAGTCACCCTAAAGCTGTAAAAACTTTTCTAACACATCACATAGGACAGAAGTGATCAGTGGAGGAAAAACTAATGTGTCTGTTCACACACCCAACCTGTTAATCCAATATACCAAAGATAAACTTGGCCAGGAGGTGCTTAAACTACTGTTTATCTTGGAAATATGTAAGAACTTCAGTTTTCAAAGCAGTAGAGTTCCAAACAACAAACTGACATCTTACCTCTCTTGGCTGGCTAGCAATGGCAATGGTGCCATCTGTGTTGTATTTGATAGGCGCACCCCCTTCCTGCACCAGCGTCCCATAGCCAGTGCTCGTGTAAAATGCTGGGATTCCTGCTCCTCCTGCTCTAATACGTTCAGCGAGTGTACCCTATGGAAAAACACATTTAAGAATTAGTCATTTGGAAATAGCAAATCAAACTTTGATGAATGACTGGCATGAACTTCTTTTTATACCCTGTCATTTGGAACTTTCTCTTCTGAACTAAGCAGATAACCACATCTATCTCTTCCTCCCAATTTAGCTCTCCTTTGTGGGACTGGTACTGGATATGGCAAGAAAAGTTTCACACATGGCCATAAACTGCTCAAGAGCACACCATCACACAACTCCCAAGTCCCAGAGCTTTTGCTGTGCTTCCTCTCCTTCAGCTTGTTTCCCAATCCACTACTCTGAGAAGAATACAGAGTTCTTTTACTCACCTAGCTACACATGCTAGAAGGTTTTTCTTTTATAAAAGTCCTACATATTCATGTTTTGTGAAGCCGCCATACATAGCAGATCAAGAAAGGATCTGGGTTGTCTGTGCTAAGAAGAGCAAGAAGCCGACAGAACAGGATTTCTACTCTATTTGACCGTCCCATCTGTACTCTGTTCTATGTCCAGCTGTACCATGGATATTCACAGGCCAAATTCCTCATCAGCTTTAATTATGGGTTTATGCCAAAGACACATCTGCCTGCTTTTCATTAGTGTCCTTTCCCAATTCTTTTTTGGTATTTTTCAGGATTCAAAGCAAGACAAGACTGTCATGGTCAATTATCTAGTTTGATGGCCTCTAAAACACAGGCTGCATTTCACCCAGTTATCCTGCAAGGAACACAATGACTTCTGGTCGGTTTACGAAACAGTGTGAAAAGGCAGATGTGAACCATACAATGATACAAAGTCCTGTGTTCCAAGAAGCCTTAGCATTTCCACGTCTCTCCCTTACTGTGTAACAAGGACACAACAGTTCCCCATTCTGGCTGAAGTCATACATAACTTGAAGAAAATTTTCCAATAACCTATTTTACCTTGACACAAATATTTCAAGTCCCTGTATCTCCCAGCAAGTCATCAGTTCACCTTACTGTTTATCATTGCACACTGTAGACCCAGTATTTTCATGCTGGATCAACACACCTTGCCTGTGCAGTCCACAAAGCCAATCACATGTATAAAGAGTTCAAGGTCTTCTAGATGAAAGCATTGAACATTAAGCAGGAAGAAGGAAAAAGTGAACTGTGAGGTGATAGAAAGGCGAGATTTGTGACTTTTGAAATATGAGAAATGACAAGGGCTCAGCTATTTCCATGTCAGCTGACTGGGTATAAAAGGAGCTTTTCTGCCCACCTCTGGGATTTCAAGAGACATTTCAAAGAGATGGAGCTCAGCATTCTCTTCTCCATAAAAATGTAGAGACTGCTGCTTTTCCCAGAGACTTAAATTAATAGCTCTTGAAAGCCCAAAGGTTATGTGTCACTTTTGGAAATGCCACAGGCTAACATGCTGTAGGGTTTAAAGTTAGAATAGCAATTTCATAAAACTGGATCTCAGTGGAGTGTGACTTCAGGATCTCAGTGCGCTCAGGGTATTTGGATAGCTTGGAAGTCCTCAAATAGTTAAAACTATGGTGATAAAAAGCAAATATGTAAATATTGGATCATAACACTACACAGAGATTAATTTAGTTAAGATTTAATGAACAAACCCAAAAGAGTTATGTCTCACAATGAACTGAAATCTCCTAATTTGGTTCCTACCCACTAGATGTCAGACAGTGCACACACAACATGCCCAAAGCACACACGAGCTGCCACCAATACAGAAACTCAACAACTCCCCGACTTTTTTCCCCCTACATAGGCCACGCTAGTGAGCATACTTTGTGTGCTTTTCTACAACCTGGGAGGAACTACCAAAAATCAAACATTGTACAGTAAGGTGTGCAGATATATACACACTAAAATTAATATAATGTAGCAAACCACAAAAGCAATTCACACAATACAACCAGTCAGTTCTTAACAGATGACTTGCTGTCTTACAGCCCATGATCCTAAGATGGGAAGTGCTATCTGTCTTTACTGCACATCTGCACAGAAGGAAAGCATTCAGATTGCAAAATAAATTCATTAAGAGCACTTACGCATTATCCCACTCAGTATTTTAGATGAAAAAAAATTTAAAAATCACCAGTCTCCTAGAGACACTCCTTACCTGAGGTGTAAGCTCAACTTCAAGCTCGCCAGATAAATACTGGCGTTCAAATTCTGCGTTTTCTCCAACATATGATGATACCATGCGTTTTATCTGCTTAGTCTGAAGCAGAAGACCAAGTCCAAAATTGTCAACACTGTGTAGAAAAAGCCAGACAATACTCAGCATTTATAAGAAAGTTTTGTTGTAGTCAAAGAACTTGATAAACTCCAATTACTTAACAAGATAGGGCAAAGTTATCTCCCCTCACTTTAGGTGTAATTGGAGACAAAAATCAAATTCCAGCTTTTAGCTGGAAAGCTCAAAGCTACAATTAAAATTTAGGAGTCCAGTGTTCAGACCTCACCTCCTCCTAGGCACTGAATGCATCAAAAATTGCATTTTAAAGACATTTCACATGTAACAGTAACATATACCAGCTTACCAAGTGGTGTTGTTTTACATATCTGCCCCTTTAGAAAGCCTTTCTAAGTATTAAAAACTCAAAGATGGCACAACCTGGCTTTGAGTGAACAATTTTAATTTTTGTTTAAACTCTTCATCCCCAGGAAAAAGGCAAGTGACTGTTTAGCACTTCAAGGAGAAAGGCACATTCACATTTATAGTGCTGGTTTGGATATAAGATAAGAAAATATTTGTATTTACATTTTCTTATTACAGTAAATAATTCACTTTCTTATTAAGAGATTGCCTACTCCAACAAAAGATATTAACACTGCAGTCAAGATTTTCTTGCCCCTGTCATCAGTTTAAACTGCATGTAAAAAGTAATATGCAACATTTTTCTTGTGCCAGTGCTTCTAAATTTTGATATCTTAAAGACATTATTGTCTTTGTATGTCTTAAGCATTTTTGTGATGTTTGTCATCCTATATTGTGTACTGATGGGACGAGAACATATTTCAAGAGTTGTTGTAACAAAAGGACTCTGCAAAAAAAGCTATGTCAATTTGAGAAAACATGAGGTTGAAATATAAAAATGGAAATAAACAGAGATGATATTACAAAGGGAAGTTTCTCCCACATTTCCAACCCATTATGCAGGATATTGGCAAACCAGTACATGCACACACTTACACTTACATTTATGTTGGTTTCTGCAACATATGACTGGAGAACTCAGATCTTCCACTCCCACTAGGGGAAAGATGTCATGATCCACTTCACAAAAAGCAATGTATATTTGCCACTAGTTGTTTCAATTAATTATTATTTAATTACATACACAATGGCTTGAGATTTCAGAATAAGAAATACTGCAAAATATTAGAAGAATTCTTTAAGAAACCAAATCCAGTACCCAGCATGTTGTAATTCACATGCTCATGAGCTTACAGTATATGCATCCTACTGAAAATACTGAAGAAAAGCTCCAGAAAGGTTGTCTGTATTTTCTATTCCATTAATTGCTTGAATGAACTATATCCTTTCCTATGTAAATCTCACCCTGTTGGTGTTCTTATACCACCAGATCTACAGTACTGCATTCCTTCCTTAGGTATTATCAGAAATGAACTCTTTCCACCAATGACCAGATGGAGAAAGTACTGCATCAGACAGTTTTCCCTCTATTCTCCCTCCTTACACTTTACCCAAATTATCTGTAAGCATAACCGCCAAGCCTGGCTTTTATGAACTATAGTGATGGGGAAAAAAAGAACACAGAGGAGACATGTAGAAGTACCGTATACAAATCTACACTCTTCATACAAAAAATACTATCTTACTCAATAAAGGAAAAAAAACCAAACACTTTGAAGTCAAGATACAATGCTAAGTGAACTGAGAGATATTATTTTGCTGAGTGAATCAATGTAGATTCGAGGATAGAACCCACTGAGACACAACCAAGCCTCATTTATTGTACCTTAATACTGTATCACTTCAGGATCCACGTCAGGCATCCCTGCTGCTACCTCCTAGCATCCGTTCAAAAAGTCAGAATAAAAAAGTTTACTATTATACAGATTAATTCTTAACTATAAAAGTGGTAATGGTGAACTCACTTTTACAACAGCACCACTATCCTCTTGTCAGTACTGACATCCCATAGCATGTGCTGCAGTGCTGCATGCGAAGGGAGAGGGGTTGAGCAGCACAGTACCAACACCAGATCTACACCTCCTACTACAATACTCACAATAGCTGCATGGACAGGTGTGCAGTCAGAAAGACTTCTAACTGTATGGATAATGAGGACTACTTTAATGTTAAGAGTATTTTAAGAAGATAGTCCACTTCCACGCATACTCAGGCATTTTGGAAACTGCATGATAGGAAGTAAAAGCAGCTTCTCTGATCAAGTTCTATGTTATGTTTATTCTATGTTCTCTAAATGTAAAAAACTTGACTTACTATAAAGGCTTTC
Organism: Aegotheles bennettii; assembly: GCA_013398125.1. Lineage (NCBI taxonomy): Eukaryota > Metazoa > Chordata > Aves > Caprimulgiformes > Aegothelidae > Aegotheles > Aegotheles bennettii. Next base: position 14,663 of record VZRW01006914.1, read on the forward strand.
TCCACTACCCAACTCTGACCTATTAAAAACAAATAAAATAAATCTAACTCTGATACAATGATGAAAGTGTTGCAGTGTCAAAGCATTGACGACAAAAAGCGTGCTGCCTGGCAACAACCTGTATTTCTAACTCCCCAGAGGAAAACATTCCCGTAGTTTGGAACTAAAAGAGTTGACAATAGAACAGGAAGAGAACGCAGCCCGTCGACTGGTCCATCGTATTTTTTTCTTCCCTCCCACTTAATGATCCTTTTCTCTGTCTTTTAACCCCAAAACTAGAAGGTTCCCACCCTCAGGTGACATGCAGTATGATTTGGGTGGAGAGACGAGTGCTATAGTCATACATGTATAGCATGTTCACTAAAATCTTCATTAGCATAAACAGGGGTGTCAACTTTAATATGCATTTCACAGGCAATGAGGAAAAAGTCACCCTTTGGACAACATGGCTCCTTTAACAACGACTGTTACCAGTTAACAAGGTCTGTCTTGTTACCTTGCTAGCCAGAGCAGAAGTCCTTGCCTTCACAAGGGCCTCTGCTAGGGAGCATCCTGTGCTAAATAAGAGAGGCTGATCACCCCCAGGTCACACAAGATTTATAGTAAGATCATCCTTTGAGGGTTCTTTGTAGACAGGGCTGTCCTGGTTTTCCTCAAATTCCACAGAAGTCACTGTGTATGAAAGAGTAACATGAATATTTGAGTTTTGGAGAATTAGAAATGTTGGCCAAAGAGGAGCTAACAAGATGCCGCATCTGATCTTTCTCCTCCCATAATTTGGGCATTGGAAGGGTGAAAGGGTAGCTACATCACCCCTGAAGACAATGGTTTGAGAAAGAAAAGCATATAGTGAGACTTATGGGGCAGGGTTCCACCTCAGGCAGAAGCTAGCATTTCCTGTAACTTGCTGCAAAAAAGCATATTTATGGTTGATCCTGCTCCTGGAGAATGCTTTATGTAAAGGCAGTAGTCAGCTCCTGAAGACACATGAGCAGCGTCTCCAGTTATGTGGCAGGTCTGAAACTATGCATGAAACTTGATGACAGATGGACCTGTTCCAGAGCTAGAAATTTTCCTGGCAAGAGGCTAGGAATGGGAGAGGGAAACAATTTCCTGTCATTGTTCACTTAAAAGAGGTTTCATATCATCTGTTTAACTTTGTAACATCAGCTTTTCAGTCCTCACAAGGATCTGCTCCAAGTTACATTCAATTGTGTCTCCTGATAGGTCCACACTTCCTAGAGAAGTCCACACATGCCCCCCAGCTAAAAGGGATGCATCAATAACTACCCATTTGGTATCTCTTAGTAGCACAGCCTTAAGCTTTCAGGCACACAGGGGTGCCTGATTATAACATGAAACTTCACCAACAGGAAAGAAGGTGTGTGGTTGAAGATATCATCCGAGTTCTTAGTGATGCACATTCTGATAGGTCCACAAAAATAATCATAAAGGATAATCCTGGCAGCACCAGGAAGTGGTCCTTTATAGCTTTTGTACAGAAAATGAGTTTTAAATGCCTACTAGATGGTGTTTGCCAGAAGACATTGAGCAAAATTGGAGGTACACAATAGATAAAATAAATGTGAACAATCACTCACGTAACAGTTCCTGATGACTCATCTTCCCCAGTCATCTAGTTGGCTCTTAACAGTGAGACTATGTCCCACAGTAATGCCCCATGTGTTACACTGGAAGGTAACTAAGGAGTCAGTTCAGATGATCTTCTCCTTCTCCTCTATTTCTGTCCACCACTTCCAGCAGGGTACATAGAATGAGGGAAAGATGAGGAATGGGAGTCAACTCACAGGAAAACAGGTTCAGCTCACAGAAGGGTAAATTAGACAGAAGCATAATGTTATTTGCCCTACTGATTCTTGAGACACTGTCTTCAGCCACCTTTTTTCTTTCCTTTTTCCTAGGACATTTTCCCACCTGTCCTAATGGGAACTGCTTAACAGAAAGCAGAAAAAAGAGGTAGAAGTTCTCTGAGGGAAGGTGACTAAGAAAAGAGGAGGAAAAGAGAAGTACGGGTACTGCCATATGCTAAGGCAGTCCTGATCAAAAGAGGTAGGACTGAAAATAGGGCAGTGGCTCACAGCTCCCAGAAACCACAGAAACTGTCTCGCCAGCCTTCCGGCCCATGTTAAAGGACAAAAGAAACAATGCCCTGAAATTCTCTTACATCAGCAGCCTGAGACTTCTTCCACTTTGAGGGGAGAAAGAAAAAAGAAAATAAGGAAGCCCATAGTTGCTGCAAATCACAAAGGCCTGTATGCAAGTTGTCATGACTGAGCCTTAAACTCCCTCTGTTCCTTCTCTGCAGTGGTTGCACTGCACTCTTCTCCCTCCGCTACTAAAGCTTTCTTATGGGAACTCTGTCCTCTCTGTTCCATTAACTTCATCTCAGCTCCAGCTTCACAGAAAAATGGTGGTATTCTTCCTCCAAAAACGATCCTCCACTCCTGTAAGAACAGTGGGTGCAGGCATATAGGCTAAGTCCATCAAAAGGTTGTGAAGGTAGGTAATACCGTACATTGCATGGTTATATCAGCAGCAAGATGTCCTCTTTCCACATTCCTTTCTGCCATGAAATGGCATATTGTGGTTTTATTACAACAAATCATAGAATCATAGAATCCTTCTCATTGGAAAAGACCTTCAAGATCATCGAGCCTAACCATCAACCCAGGACAGCCAAGTCCACCACTAAACCATGTCCCCAAGGGCCACATCCAAATGTTCTTTGAATACCTCCAGGAATGGGGAATCCACCACTTCTCTGGGCAGCCCATTACAATGTCTGACAACCCTTTCTGTAAAAAATGTTTTTCTAATATCCAGCCTGAACTTCCTCTTGTGCAACTTGAGGCCATTCCCTCTTGTTCTATCATTTGTCTCTTGGGAGAGGAGACCGGACATCCCCTCGCTCCAACCCCCTTTCAGGTAGTCGTAAAGAGTGAGAAGGTCTCCCCCGAGGCTCCTTTTCTCCAGACTAAACAGCCCCAGGTCCCTCAGCTGCTCCTCATAAGCCCTGTGCTCCAGGCCCTTCACCAGCTTTGCTGCCATCCTAATAAAACATTAAAAACAAACAAACAAACAAAAGCAAACAAAAAACCCCCAACTCTATTCCAAACATCTAAAATTTATTATATTTTTCCTCCACAGTGAAGTCATATGGTATAGATTTAATCTAATAAATATTTGAGTTTCATCAGGAATGCATCACACTTCAAAAGTCTCCTGGCTGAAACTAAGTTTAAATTTTATTGTTGCTTTTCTAAAACCAAGCTGACAATTCCTCAACACAGTGATTTCTATACCTATTTTGTCTTCCTCATTGGTAACAACAACCAGAAAGTCATCTGCACAGCTGATTTCTCAATAGCTCCATGTAGTCCAAAGTTTAGTACAGTTCACCCTGCCAAAATCCTAAATAACCTCCACATTAAAATTAGCAAGATGACTGGGTCAGATTTTCAGGGATTTGCCGTTCACACAGTCGCCAATTTGACAGCTGTAATAAAGCATCTGAATAGATTATTTACAAAGAATGGAGAGGATTAAAAAAAAAAAGTAAATTGCTTCAAATAATCAACACTGAAAATACCTTATATTCATTTCTTCATTATTTTGGCAACTTGCCATTTGCAGGATTTTTTCTAACTCTACTCTTATCTGTCCACCAAGAGACATAAGAGCTGCTATTGGTGACCTTGCATTTCCCTTCTGAAAGTATATTTAGTTTGAGATGTATAAAGAATTTCTTATGCATTTACAAAAATGACACACACAATGGAAGATACACTGAGCATCACATTAATCATATATTTGTGTACATACAAGCTTTCTTCCCAGTCCCTGTCAGACTTTTTCAGTTACATTTCAGCTCTCTGAATCAAGAGATAGTAAAATCCATGCCATCAAACCACCTGATACCTTATACTATGTGAAAAAGCTCCCCAACTTTCTGCAAATTTGTAATGCAACTTCCACTTGATGGTATTTTTTTTATTTTGAAATGTATTTTAATACATAAAAATAATATAATATATATCTATACACATATATATAAAAGTAAAGATAAGGATGGAATTAAGCCATAGAGGTTACATATGCAAGAACAAAGAAGGAGTCTGTGGCAGATGGCAGACGTGTTTTGTTTTTAATGAAAACAATTCAAAGCAATGACTGAAAAATAAGATAATGCAAAAATTCAACATCCATAACATCTATCTGCCTTAAATTAAAAATGTTTAAAGAACATAAAAATACCTTTTGTCCTTTAGAATATGGGATGCAGTAAGTTTACCATTGCATTTGATGCCACAGACTAGCGCTGACTAGATCTGGAGATCTGGTAACTGCAAACAGCCCATCAGGAAAACAGAGGTATTACGTTCAACAGAACAGAGTAACAGTGTACTTGGGCACGAGGAACAACAGTTCTAAATGCTTATCTCAAAGCTCTTTTCTCCTTACTAATGCATAGCATTGTAACATAAAAAGAACTTATTCAAAAAGAGCAGAAAGACCAAAGGTTCAAAAAGCTCAAAATGCCTTTTAAGCAGTCAGTCCAAATCTGTGATAATCTGGCAGCATGATTTCAATCTCCTTTTAGATGATCAGCCAGGTGATTAGTAATTAAGATATCAACAGTGACATCTATTTTACAGTAAGTTCAAAGCTACCGCATTCAGAAAGAATGCATATTTAAGCCTCAAAAGCAGACAAAGTCCAGAGGGAAGTAGCTCATTTGTTACTGCAGGTAACAAACTTCATTTTTACCTAGTACAAATACAGCCTGCTGAGGTGGTAGAGCGAAAGTGTTGATCTCAGAATGTGATTATACTTAAGATCTACTGACTTACGTGGAGTGAACCGAATTTAAACAATAATGCAGTAAAAATTTAATAAAATGGATTTTAGTAGCTTACTGAGACAGAATACTCTAAAGGACTTATAATAAAATAGTGTAAAGAAATACTTTAAATACAAACAACACAGGCAAAATAGGCTATAAAAGAAGGTGCAAGATGTTGTATTTTGGAGGCACACCCACCCATCACGGTATCTTTCACTATTGCCACAGTTCACAAGCTCCAATTTCCCCTGCAGCAAGTTGTGCAAATACCAGAGATACTGGATATTTGTACTGCTTCCCTTTCAACCACTTCGCCTTGTTTGGCTTGGCAAAAGAGTAACTACTCTTAAAGGTGTCATTTCACTAGCTACTACACAGCATATGCACTAGCATAGAGCACGGCAACAGACAGTAAGTTTAGCAGTATGCTGTTTCTAACTTGGGTGCCTAAGAACATCCTATGCACTGCTTGGTTAGCCTTTTGAAGGCCAAAACAAGGACTCTTCCTGCCAGCAATGTAATTTGAACATGTATTAGCAGAAGGAATCTCCTCCATATTACCCTGCAACACAGAACTGTAGTGTGTGAACCTGTGAACAGCCTGCTCCTTTAAAGTTGTTTCCAGACACTGACAAGCATTTCTAGGCTTTGTCGAACCTCCTAGTGGAATGTGGATTGGACTGAGATGATCTTTAAGGTCCCTTCAAACCCAAACCATTCTACAATTCAATGATTCTTTCCAGCTAAAAGAGAGCTGGTAAGAGCGTTTCAGGACTTCCTGATTACAGCTTTCACCCAGATGCAAGTGAAGCGCTGTCTCCATTGCTGCTATTTCAATTACAAACCGGTAGCTCTGTAATGCTATTTGTGCCTCATGCTATCGAAAGACATGTGACTTAATCCATGTAGCTGCAGGTTCGCCAGAACAGCTTGGCTGCCTACGTACTTCGCTCCTTCCCTGCTCCAATTACAAGTTGTGTGCTAACCCCATTGCAGGATGAGAAAACCTAACCACAACCAATTACCTCTGGCTGCTGGAAGAGCTAGAGAAAACAGCTGCAGACAGGAAGAAGAAACACAGCAGGGCATAAACTGCTGCACAACAGTGCCAAAACAAAACACACTTAATTCTAAAACAACTTGGAAAGTGGCAAGTAACTCATCCTACAAAGTATTTGACATCCTGACATTACAGGAATAACTCACGTTTTGAATACTATTCCTACAAGGTGTATGATTGCTGTGTTACCTCAGTTTTCAAATCCATTTATTAGTATTGCAATACTTGATATCACTGTAATTCTGACATGGTATTAGAAGATGCCAATCACCATGATGAGGGTTCCAGCTTTATTGATGACAACATCTGTGCTTTAACCTGGCTCACAAACCCCACTGAACTATAGCAGGTTAAGTTCCATGTAACAGTAATACAATAAATAAAAACAATATATCAAACTATATTTTATTATGAACGTAAATTCAAAATAAACACTGTTTTCTCCATTCTATTCCACAATGCTTCTTTTCACTTTTCCTCACATTCAAACCCCCACCTCACTCCCAGGGGGATCTGTGCCATCTCTCTATCTACATATATGTGTGTCATTCAAAATAAAAGAATGAAGAAAGTGAATTATCTCCAAGTGACTGATCTTTTCACTCCAAATTATTTGTCTTTTTCTCTCTCCTTTTCTTGCAGAAATTGCTTCCCCTGAGAGTCTAAGGAGCTTCACCTTGACTGTGTATGTGCCAAATACCAACAGAAACCATACCTTTTACAGAATTACCTATGAAAGTGCAGTGGCAAGCATGAAGCACTGGAAAAAATCTAAGATCAACATAGTGTGAATTTCTAGCCTCAGAAGGTGGATTATATATATAAACTAAATCTGTGGGTTTTGAATGTTATTCTGGTTTTAACTTATGTTAAATACAGTCAGTTTAAAAACAAAACAAGGTGGGATACAAAACTATGGACAAAGTACACGGGTGATATAATGACACAGCTGAAAATAGCACAGAGCATTATTAGATAAATCCTATCTAATTAACTTCTTTGGCAAGGCTACAGGGATTGAAGGAGGAAGATTTGACATCTATTTTCATTTTGTATGAATAAGAAAGTTTTTTATAACCAAGCTACATTTCTGGCTCACATAAACTTCTCTCTCTTTTATTCCAACACAGGTACAGAATAAAACAGTTTACTGGTGACTTTTTTTTCCTGTACAGCACTTGATCTGCAACTGGATAAAGGCTTAGCTTCTACAGAACAGATGGGAGACTTCCAACCCAAGGGAAGGGCTCATAATTGCAAGCATTAATGAAGTCACATGAAAACAACACAAAATTCTCATTATTATTTCACCATAAATACAACATTCAAAAGTAAAAACTTCGCAGAAAATATAGTAACACAGATGGTCCCATTTGCTGATAGTAAGCAACTTTATAAAAAATAATTAAAAAAAACCAAACCAAAGAAGCCCCCAAAACCCTGAAAGAATGCTCACAAACTATCTTCCTTAACATCAGGGGTGTGTATCCCCACTACATCTAGCTGTAGATGACGAGATGTACAAGACAATAGAGGTTAGGATGAGCTCCCTAATCAAAGAAAAATTGCTAAAGAAAGTACAATTCCACTAAGAGACATCAGCTTCTCAATATTCTTTAAATCTACAATGAACTAAATTACACTGGAATTAGTATGTTGCTGAAGCAGATCCCATTTAATAGGGTAAGTCACTGAACCACGTGCAGATGCTAGTCTTCCAACACTACTGCAAGGAACAGCATTATCAGTATTATTGACCTGGCTGATTTCAAATACAAGTCATTATATTCTGCATATCAATATTTTTATTTAATTTCATTTCTATTTTATCAATGCACCTTGACAGAAGTGGCTGTGGTTACTTCTCTTTATGAAGATTGTTAGGTATTGTGGAATCTACTACGATTAATAGCTTGTGTAAAAATTAGCCTTAATGAGAAGCTGAGAAATCATATGTAAAAAAACTATCCTCATTGTCAACAGCAAATTCATTTCTTAATGGGCAAACATTTAAAAAAAAAAATAAAAAAAATTCAAGACCTATTCAAGAGCCTCTCCCTTCTGTCATCATAAATATTCTCCACTGTTTTTGTGTTGTTTGGGGTTTTTTTTAACTAATAGAATTACAGTAAGGAGGTCAGAAGGCATTGAATTGTAGTTAAAAAAAATTAAATATCCTTATTTAAAACGTCACACACACAAAAAAAAAAATCACTGATACTACATTTAAAGACTCTAAGGCAGAATTTTCAGTTACAGTCAAGTTAAACATGTATAAATATACATAATTGAAACATTCTACAACAGTGAAAACTGCTCCACAACAAAGCCCAGTATATATACAGTGCTGTACTTTCTGGGCTCATTTCAAAAGTTACACTTTCAAACAAAGCTTAATATGAAAATTCTTATGATGAAAAGTGAGACTTTTTGATACATATCAGTCTTTTCACATGAACGGAATATTTAGTCTGTACTTATTAAACCACAGAAATATGAATACCTACCCTGCATTATTACTGACTGCTGTTATTCCCTTTACTCCAGTCTTCAGTAAACCCCCAATGAGGTTTTCAGGAATCCCACACAACCCAAAACCTACATAAAAGAAAAGAAAATTGAATATGTAACAAGTGTTTGAAAGAACACAGAGTAATCAGATGTGCATTGTTCAATTAAAAATCTCTTCTGAGTAGAACAGGCTCCCTAGTTGAGTAAATAAACCAACACTTTTGCAAAGAGCTGCACCCTAGGACCAGAATCTCCCAGTCACTAAACGCTTCCCGGTTTGGATAAAAGCCATTTAACTATCAGAGAGGTCTGCTCACACATAAATGGCCTTCAGAGCAGGGCTCCAGGACCCTGGTTTTCCTGATGTGTGTCCTAATCATTCCTCCTTCTCTTTCTACCCAACTCACCTTCAGTTCTTTGCTGCACTGTCAAACAGGTAGAGCAAGGAGTTCTCCCATAAAACTTAGCCAATAATTAGGTGATAAAAATCTGGGAATACTAATGCTCTCAGGAAGATGTGTAATTGGAAGCACAGTAACCCAGATCTCCACCCAGTCTGAGGTGCCTGACACTCCCACCTATTACACCACAATCTAATATGCCTAAAATTAAATACCATTTCACATTTGAGGCACCTAAGTCTTAGGCCAGGCTCTAAAACTAGAAACGCTAACATTTCCTTCCCAGCCACTTAGCCTCAGATCTTCTTTTGTTCCAACAACACCAAAACCTCCCAGTAATTCTTCCTAGAAGGCATTTTGCCTCATTACACACCTCTAGCAAGGCTTCCGATGTTGTATTATGATACACTCATTACTTCTTCAATATTAAAAAACGCTTATAATCTACTAGAGACATCGTTTTTCTTTCCATAGATTGAAGAGCACAAAATTGTGGAAACCATCTTGAACACTCAAAAACGCAAGTCACAGTGAAAGTCAGTATGGCACAACTTCTCAACTCTTCTGGAAATGCTACACATAACCATTTAGTGTAACGAAGATAATACTTATCTTCACTTGCTACAGCCAGAAGCAGGTTAGGTGATTTGGTCAAGGTCACAGGGACCCAGCAACTAGGCAGATACAGAATATTGTGAATGCTACCATGAAAATAATTAAACCAAATGTTATTTCTTCACCATCTGAAATAACAATGCTAACTTGAAAAAGCCCAGGCCGATTTTCTACATTCAAACTGGCACAAGAAAAGTTTAACACTTAACCAGCAGGGAAAAAAACCTAATTATTTTTCCAAGACTTTTTCCATCCTCTAAGAAACAAACTGGGATTTTCTCACTGAAAGAGTCTGCCCCTCATTAGAAGAGTAGGAAACCACTTGTTTAAAATACCCATACAAAGTATATTGTTTCTCAAATTAGTTAATATTAAAAGAAACACAGTAAAAAGTATCTCATTAACAGAACATGTGATTGCATCCATAAAGAATTTAAATATTTACCACCAACAAGTATAGTTGCCCCATTGGGTATATCTTTTACAGCTTCAACAGGATCAGAATAAAATTTGGTGTTGCGGTGACAACTGGTAGAAAAATAGCATCCACAAATCTGCAACAACATTAAAAGAAACAAATGAATGAATAAAAAGCATTTATGTAATAGTTTTACAATGATGACCATCTCTTCGGCTAGATAAGGGGGTAAATACACACAAAAAAATATTGCTACTATAAACACTGCAGGGGGGAAGAAATGGGTTCAGATTTCCCAAACAAGGACTCTACTATTTCTCCCCCATATCACCCATGTTTTATGAGATTCATATGTCTCATTAAGGCTTTATGGTTAATATGAGCTGCATCAATTTGACAATATCCAAACAGACTTTAAATTTCTGAATGACATCCTAAACTGCTGACAATCTGTGACTTACTTTGAACAGATTCACAAATGCAATTCCTCAGCACGAGTTAGAGCAACCCAAAGACTGCTCTAACCTATATATTGCTACTTGCACCTTCAAAGATACCCAAACATTAACCATAGCCTGAAATTGCTGAAGCTGAGAGCCAACACCACTTCAAAATTTGAGTGGAGGTCAGGGAACATATGTGCCATACAATGTACACCACTGTGCTGGCAGTACAGTAAGCAGGGACTCCAATGGAGCGAACCCTCCCCCAGCTTCCTAATGTAGCCTTACAGCTATTTATGTTGTTGGTGAACAGCTCACAATCAGGGAGACTCCAACTGATGAAATAAGGAGGGCAAGAGGGAAATCAATACAAATCCCACCCCCAATACTAGACTTCACAATGCAAAGCCATTGCACAGTAACCTTCACAACTCATCTATTGTATTCTTAGGTCACAGTTACTGGTTTTTTTTTTTCTTCGTTTAAGTATTTCACACATTAATACTAATTAAGTACTGTCAAGGCACCAGGAACAACTAACATTTAAGTCACTACATTGACACAGTCTCCATAAATTCAGAGTATTTGGAAGTTAAAATACTACCTACTGGTGTTTCCACTTCCCATAAGATAGCAGAAATGAGAAATTTTAAACTAGGAAAAAGGAAAAGGAGTAAATAAATAATAAACAAGCTAATCTATACATGTTTTAAAGATAATTGCCTAACTCTCACCTAAAGAGTTGCCTTAAGATCCTGTTACAACCAGGGCAATAATTTTTGGCTCAGTTTCAAGATTACACAACTGCCTTCTTCATAAAGTTAAGCCTGCACAAGTTTATTCTGAATATTAAGAAAACCTTTCTGAACAGAGGCTTATCTCCTTCCCAATGGAAACACTGATGTTCCTCTGCTTAGATGGGCTCAAAAAAAAAAGATAAAAATAATCGTTACATCAGTCATAAGGAACAGTGTCAGGTGGGAAACTTTTCCCACATTCAATTACACTGTGCCTGTTTCTTTCAGAAACGTTTTTTTCATAATGACAGTAAGACTGCAAAGAGTCTCTTCTGGTCACATTCAGTAAGCAAACGACATTATGGGTATTAAGTGCTGGCAGCATCGGGAGCCCCTGTGCAACAGGGCTGCAAGCAGGCATGAGGGCCAGGGCTGGAGGGAGGCCAGGCCACTTCTGTATCCCATACACACTCATCGGAAAATATTTTCAACTGACCACGTTAGCTTTCCTTTCACCTCCCCAGCCGCCTGTAACAGCGGGGAACACTTACGTACATGTGCCTTCCCCAGTTGGATGTGTCTAGTGAGGGTACCTGCCCTTCTGTACTGAACGTGTCTTCTCAGCCCCTTTCCCACCCACTCTGCTGTCTGACAGCGACGGGCTTTGGGGAACCGAGGTGCCAGGCGTCACCCCCCCCTGCACCTCAGGAGCCCAGGTTTACCAGAGAAGCAGCGTGGGGACAGATGAGTTCCTAGAATGATCAACAAACCGAAGTAAATTTCATAGAAGAGCAAAACATAAACTAGCAAAACACAGCCTTGAAGAGCTGCAATTGTTTGTCCATAAGGACGTCAGGAAGAGCCAACACGGGCACGGGAAGGAGCAGATGTGCATTTTCAGCGGGACCAAAATAAGAAAAGCCACAGAAACCATCCTGGCTGCCAAGACAGAACAAAACGAGTCCGCTGTTGCTGGTTACACGTGGCTGGCAGCGAGGGCTGGCAGCAGCCGCACGCCCGGGGCTGGCCCGACACCTGCTGCGGCCCCGGAGGTGGCGGCAGGACACCGGCTCGCTGCGCCGCCGCCTCAGGCAAGGGGGGAATTAAAAACAATCATACATACTAAAGCTCAAAGCCAAACCTCCGGGCCCGGCCCCTCAAGGTCACCGCATCCCAACCCGCAGCCGGGCCGCGCTCTGCCCGCCGCCCCGCCCCGCCCCGCGGGCCCCCCTCGGGGCAAAACCTTCACGTTAACAGCGAGAATGGAACCAAGTATCGCTGCCGCCCTCGGGGCAGCGGGGCGGCTGCCTCCCTAGGGCTCCGGCCGCCCGGCCCTGCCCGGCCCG
>VZRW01006914.1:48930-61900 GCA_013398125.1 Aegotheles bennettii
ATAGAGAAAAAAGATGCTTTTTTCTCCCCTGAAAATTCGATAGCATAATGGTAAAAAGAAAACAAAAATAATTTCTCTCTTTATTCAGAAGGATAAATTCAATGAACATTTGGGATAAAATTATAGCTGCAGTGAATTTATGATTAAATTTGCACAGTGTCAGGGGGATCGTTCTGTTCCTTGTACTTCTGTTTAGATCCTAAATTCCATGTCACACCTGCTGTGCTAATGGGTAAATGCAGGCAGCATTTACTTTAGATGCTGTTTACAGTAAGTGGCTAAAGTTACGCTTGTGCTTTTATACAGGAAGTCAAGACTGATGCCTTATATGATTCAGTCTTGTGGTATTAAATGGTGTAAAATTAATTTAGGAGAGTTTTAAGAGCAGGTGAGGGATGTTTTTTTCAATGCTTAAAAGCATAGCTTTGAACATCTGTAATTTCACTTCAGTCCAAACCAGAGACAAGAATTTGTTACTTTTGAACTAATGTTTATTAAAGCACTGCATAATTGGAATAATTAAATTGTATTTATAGAAAGTGTGAAAATACGATTTTTTGGTGTTGATATTTTTTTCTCTCTTTCATCCTTTTCAATGCAACTTGTTGTAAACAGACTACAACCCCCTTCCCTCCCTTCCTCTCCCTTCTCTTCCCTTCTCCCTACCACTTAGTTGTATTCAGTAACCAAATAGTTGTAATCTATATACTCATTTTTTCCCTGTAGGAATTGGATCAGGAGTCACTTTTCAGTTTCATAACAATCAAAAATTCAATATTCTGACATTGTATTCAACCACAAGGTAAGATTCATTCTCCACCAAAAAAAAAAGGAAAGTTTCTGTTATTTTGTACCTTTGCTCCTGTTTTTGTCATATGATTTCTATGCATGCATTCACATGCATAGATATCCATTATAAACTGAAGTTTCAATGCGTATCTTCACTCTTTCTTTCTTTCTCTGACAGCTAAATTTTCATGTGGAAGTAATAAACCTTTTCCAAACCTTAGGTATAGCAAATGTGTATGACAAATACGTAACAGGTGCTTCTATCCCTCTTAATACCTTTGTTGATTTCCTTTTGAAACACTATAATCTCATCCTGGGGTGTATTTTCGTATGCGTCTTGCAGATTGATAACCATCTGTATATGTACACTAGGAAAGAAGGAGGGGTGGGGAGAAATTAAACTATTTTGCTGGCTCAGGCCATTTTCCTATCCATTTCTTGTCTTGCCTAAACTCTCAAAATTGAGTTTTTGCATTCTCAATTAACCTGACTACTGAAATATTGAAATACCTTTCAGTGTGGAAAGGAGGAAAGCAAGGGAAGAGCAAGCTGTTGCTGTGAATAAGATGTTCTACCAAGAGAACAGCGTAGTAGGCAATCAGCAAGCTGTGCACTACAGTGTAATAGATCAAGTGAAAAAGGTGTGCGAAGTAGCTGATGGATTCATATATGTTGCTAATGCAGAAGCTCATAAAAGTAAGGGGTTTCCCTTTATTTCATTTATTTGTATTTTGTGAATGATTGGAATGTCGTAAAAGAACGCAAAGGATTTGAAATGCATCAAAAACTGTGTTCTGATCCTTTCAAGATCTGCTTCATTAGCGCTATTTCTTCATGGCTTATCCAGTTGAAGAGGACCCCAATCCTAGACACTCTCCCTCATCTCCTGGTGGTGGGTTAAGGCCTCTTCTTTTATTCGTGGTGGATACTGATGTGGTTGCTGTCTATGCTACATGTAGGAAATTAACTGGATTAAAACCAAAACAAAACCAAACAAAAAAAATTGCTGGGCATAGGTAGGAGAAGAAGCTTTCAAGTGCCTTGGTGGTGGTGTAACAGCCTGGAAGCAGAACCTTCACCAGGAAAACTGCAGTAAAAAGTGCAATTAGTCCAAAGCAGGGTAGTCGTATAAGAGGATAATCCAAATACGCGTTATGGTAATTGTCTTTACATCATCAACTTTAAATGGAGGGAAAGGGCTAGCTCAGAAGAAGGTAAAAAAATGTGAAGCGATATACGAAGGAGAAAAATATGGTCAGTAGGGAAGTCTGTTGATTGTACAGTGTATTTTTTAATGGCTTGTTGCAGTTTTAATCTCGGTAAGGTACTTGGAAAATGTTTGATGCTGACTGAAATAGGCTGTCTGTAGAATCTATGGAGGTCCTCAAATAGCATCTAAGTGTGATACTGACATGAACATAAGTGTGATACTGACGTGAACATCTGTATGACGCAAGTGCGGATAATCCAGCCTTGTGATAAGCAGAACTAGATAATTTGGCCATATCCCTTCCAGCTCTCTGTTTCCTCATCTCTGAATTCTTAAATATTTGAAAAGTAAAAAAAAATGTTCTCCTTGGGATTTGCGTATCTTTAATACTCGTATATTAAAAATTGTTTCTCAGATCATGATCGTCAAGAAGAACTGGCTCGTATGTTGGCGATGATTGATCCAGCCCTCCGGCCTCCAAACAGACCTCTGCTAGTTTTGTCTTGTGTCTCTCACACTGGTGTGAAGAGAATTCCGTGTGTTTACATGGCACATCAGTTGCAACTAAATCTGCTGCGTCAGCCTTGGATGGTACTTGCTTTAAAACCTTCATTTTCTATTCCTCTGTGGCTTCACTTTAATGTAGGCTCATGGTAGTTCATGAACTGTACCTACCTAAACAAGAGTGCAGCTTTCAATACTAGTACCTGAGCTCTCCGCTTGAGTGAGAAATTTGGTTCCTTTGGTCCTCTAAGATGAACCAGTGGCCTGTCTGAACAGAGGGGAGCTAAGTGGCTTGCCCAGGAACACACAAGAAACTTCAGGTGGAACCAAAATGTGAGGAAGGACAAAATGCTGGTCTTGAGGGGAGTAAGGAAGATTCAGTTAATCTAAATTTCCCAAGTCACAACTCAAGGCCTTGGACACAAGGTAGATTTTTCTGCCATAACCAGTAGGCTGTTAATTATCACTTGATGTATTGAGTTTTTGACAAATCATTTTTTTTATGTAGCACATGAGGATCTGAACCTGTTCTTTTGTGCTTGTCAAGCACACCATATGTCAGTATGGATCAGCCAAACACAGTTTATTTTTGGTGATGTTGTGTAACCAAAGAATAATACTTTAGAAGTAAAACAAAATCTTGATTTGCAATAATTTCTTTGTTTTCATAAAAAAATATTTACAAGCTTTTTAAAAAATGTACCACTTATAATAGCCATTTTACAATATATTACAAAATCTGAGAATGATCCACATTGAATTCTAAAGCTAGCAGCATTTTTGCTTTAAGAGTTAAGAGTTTTCAAGTAGATTCTCATCTGTAAAGTAAGTATAATGTTCCAGAATAGCTGATGGAGCAATTAAGGTAAAATTCACCTAAATACCAAGAATCCAAGGCTTTCCTAATGGGTCTTACAATCATTTTGTAAAGAGTAGTTTTTTCTTTTTTGTACCTTACTCTTAAGAAACCTTTTCTTTTTGTCTAATGGACCTTTAAACCAGTGGTAAAAATTTTGATTTGATATGAGTATTTCTGACTTTAAGGATAGGCATGAAGTGATGCTAAAATGCTGTCAGATCCTGTTACCTCTAATACATTAGCTTTTTTATTTTTACAGGTGCAGGATACTGTAGCTGCAACTTTAGCTGGATTGCTAAGTGGAATTGAGTGGCTCCTGGAAGAAGCAAGTTGTAAAAATGCACAGTAGCAGAACTGTTCATTGCTTTACTGTATACAGATACCAGTGTTTCGCAGTTCAGATGAAGTGAGAATCTTGTCTTGACAGAGCACTATCAGAAGTGAGATTTAAAAGGCAAACCTGCATTTATTTTACTGCAGATATATAATAATTAACACTCTTCCAACTATAGTCCTGAATTAGAAGTACAAATAGGGTTGCCTGGATTCCAGCAGCTGAAGAAGAAGTGATTCTGGGGGACAATCTGGGTGTTTTGCTTTTTTCCTTTCTTTCAATCCAGGTCTTTAGGATGCAATCTTTTCTCAGTATATCTGATAATCTAATCTCCTCTGTAAATATACCTGACATTAAGTTAGTTCATCAGCACACTCGTGTGGCACGTGTCACACATTTAGTAAGTATATTCGGGGGAGATCTTGACAGTGGCATTTCACAACCAAAGAAAATATGCTGTATATTGTACTATAGCACATAGACAGAAAGACAGTATCTCTTTCAAAAGAATAAATTCCCCTGTGTTTTTTCCAGAAAAAGTGCCTAGACCGGAAGTAGCACCTGCAGAAGAATTGTCAGCCCAGACCAAAATTCTTAGAAGCAAACAAACTACCATGTATAAATTAGTTGTTTCTTGTTTGTGGTCTTATTTATTGACTAACCATGAAAGACATCAGCGTCTTCTGTTTTCTGTTGCAGTGAAATTATTAGCTTGAACTGGATATACCTCTGATGTCGTGAATCAATGTTAAATAGAATCATTAGTACTTCACAACATTTATCGAATATGTAGGACCTATCATTTACTAAAATGGTTGTGGCCCTTTGCAGATGAGAAGTTCGCTTGGCTTGAAATTTTCTACACAGTTGCAAATATTTTTGTAAAAAGGGAAACAAGATTTTAGAGCTGAATTGCATTTTCCGTATTAATGTCATTTGAGATGGTTGTAGTCTTCCACCTTTTTAATGTTTTTTTAATTATTGGATGAGTGTTCAGAAACTTCCCTTGGATTTCTTGCCTCTGCATGTATTTGTTTTGCTCTGGGTTTTTTGGCTTTTTCCTTTCTCTCTCCATTGAAATGCAATAGCTTCACAATTTTTTCTTGGTCTCTAGATAGATGATTACCTGGTGCACATTCAGCTGTAATTGCCCTCAATCTGGTATATGTATGTGATTTTCAACACAGCTATGTCATAAACATTCAGTTTGAGAATTTATTTTTTAATGAACTAGGACAGACACAGAAAGTGGCTTTTTTTTTTATCTTTGCACACAATTATCCCAGCTTTCTAGTTGTTACTGTTTTCTAATCAGGACATGGTAGTTTCAAGGGAAAATCCATGGGAAGCTTTACTCTGATTATTCTGTGTTTTATCCTTTTTTTTTTTTAATAGGGGATGTCTGCTTTGCCCTTTAAAATAGAGAAAACACAAGAGATTTATGCGTGTTTGGGAGAAAATTCCAAGCTTTGTGACCGAGTGTATGTTACTTTCCTGCTAGTCGTAGTAATTCTGTAATAATCTACCTGTAGAGGGTTGAGTGCAGCAACCTGTTGCTATGGTAGCTAGTACATATGTCTATTTTCATGCATTGTTTCATGCAATGTTTCATTCATTGTGTTTTATTCACAAGGAGTATATTATTTTTTAAAGAACAATATTTACAGTCTTCTGGTGTGTGTTAAGCCCCCCTGCATGTGTGCACATGTGCACACACACAGACAATGTCTGTGGTCATGGTGTCATAACAGCACATTATCATTGTCGTCATTAGTTATTAATGAACAATGTAATTGTGTTACCTGTTTAATGAACATACTAATTCACTGTAATTTTAAAAAGTCAAGATGATGTAGGCTCCCCAAGGCAGTGGTCATAGCACCAAGCCTGACTGAGTTCAAGAAGCGTTTGAACAACACTCTCAGGCACATGGTGTGACTCCTGGGATGTCCTGCACAGGCGCAGGAGTTGGACTTGATGATTCTGATGGCTCCCTTCCGACTTGGCATGTTCTATGATTCTGTGATTCCATGTAGGGAATATAATTTTTCTTAACCTAAAGAACATAAGTTATATTCATTTAAAGATAGGATAACTTAAAGAATTAAGAATTACAAGTTTTAAGGATGCAGCTTAGAAGACAAGTGGTAGCAATTGTAAGCCTGTGCAGCCAGAGCTCCAGCACCACTGGGATCACAGAGTTGGTAGTGTGATTGTGTACTGTGGTCAGTCAGTACAGGCAAGGAAGATGAGCCTGTGCGCTGTGTAAAGCAACAGCTTGGATGCACAGAGGTATGCTATGGAAGAGGCAAGCAGCATGTAGAGAATTCATATACCAAATAGTTGCAGAGATGTACTGTGGATTTCATTTGGCACTACCTTTTAGGTTTCACCAAAACCACTTTCTATTTTAAATTCCTGAGCCTGCTGAGTTTAGAAGTCGATTAAGCTTGCGACTTAAATTGTTACAAAATCAAAATTAGTTAGATATGAAGTGTTAGATATGAAGTGTTAAAACATCATTAAAATGTATTTTAAGAGTTTTTAATATAAAAAGTAATTATTTTAATCTGTCTGGTTTTGTATTTGTCACAGTAAATGCAACTGTGGTGGGTTTGTGAGAATCGATGTCTGGGTCCCAGAAATCTTGCTCTTGGCAGGAAGGATTCTAACAGTTCTAGAAAGAAAATCACTTCCCTGCCCACTGAGGCAGGATGTTCCTCTAAACAGTGGTCACAAAATAAAAGGTGAAAATGGTAATACATGTGGTACTGAGCCTTTCCCTGAGCAACTTTCCCAAAAAGAAAGTGGCCGTGGGATGCTGGTATCCTATTCTTTGAAACTTAGAAGTAACAACAATGCCTGCCGCCAGCCCCAAAGCAGTAGGTGAGGGTACCTGCCAAGCTGGCAGTGTTAACAAAGGAAGCAGCAGCCTGACAGCGTCCCTGGAGCTTGCTGAGGTGTCTCAGTCGTTTCTAGTGGAGCGGCCCTGGGCAGTCGTGGAGGCTCCAAGCGGGAAGGGCAGTGGAGACCCTGCACTTCCCCGCAGCTGCTGAGAGGACTTGTGTCTCTCCTTGTGTCCCACTGGATGGCACTGCTGATCCACGTCAGCCACTGACTTGTCCGGGCAGCATCCTTACAACCGTTGCCAAAATTGCTTCAAGTAGTCAGTTTTACTCCCTTCTCAGATATGGCCGCAAGCAGATGCAATTATAGAAAAGCCTATGAGAAAATCAACATGTTTTTCAAAGTCTTACAGACAGGGGATACACTGCCTCCTCTTTTAATCTGGTGTGTATCAATATTGATCTGTATGGTAGGATGAGCATTGTGGCTAAAGAGTATAGCTGGAGCCGCTGTCAGGAGGAGGTATGGAAATAATTGGTGGCATCATTGTGAGATGATTAGTCTGTGATTTAGTTTGTCTTTTGTGCCATTTTAGCACTACTGGTTCTCAATAAATTGTTTTCCTTATGTACAAGAGTAAAGAAATAATGTTCTTTGGCCAGTTACAGAAGACGCTATTATAGCTAGAGCTTGTGCTTAAATCTCAGTCCACAGGATGTTTGTACACAGGCTTCCCTCAGTTCCCTCAGGAGGGTGAAACTACAAATCAAGAACGTAAGTAGGCATATGGCAGAGATGTTCCATGGGTGAGACAAAACAGCAAAACATGGTGGATCTGGATAGAGGGTTATAGCAAAGAACCAGTGAGATTAGATTATCTCCTACGCTAGCTCGCTTCCCCTTCTGCATTACATTCACTCCATCTACCCTTCCCAGCAGGAAAGTCAGAATTTGTTCAGGGTCAGGCAGAAAGTCCTGTTTGTGCTGTGCAACTGGTCACAGGTACCAGGTCTGTACATTACTGGCCAAGGTCCCTGGGCAGGTCCTCCAGCCTCTTAACTGTCTTAGTGGCCCTTTGCTGATTCTCTCTGGTTTATATCACACAAACTGCCAGCTTAGAACTAGACAGCCAACTCAGACCTACAAGTCCTGGGCGGAAGGGAATGAGCACTTGTCCTCAGTGTAACCCAGTATGTAGTTAGCTTTTTATCACTGCATGGGCACACTGCTCAATACAGGTTCACTGGCATACCAGGAGCTCAGGTTTCTTGCAGAGCTGCTCTCAAACCAGTCTGATGCACACTGTTCCATCCGGTATGCAGGGGTTTGCATTTGCAGTCTTTGCTCAACATCTGGAGGTTCCTGAATCACCTGTTGGTCCACTGAATGCAAACTTGCAATATTTCTTTCTGTCCTTGCACAAGGACCTATCACTGGAAACACTGGCCCTGCACATGACAGCATGCAGACTCAGTCACCTGATGGGAGAGAAAAAAGGCATTCAGTCTTTTCCTGAAAGCTGTAATCAGTTGAGCCACCTGCTTCATCAAAAAAAGTTGAACAATACTAGTCTAAGAGACTCAAAATAAATTCCTCCATAGTTTGTCAAACCAGTGGAAGATGAGAGCTGTGAGTGTGAAAGTGAACTACTGTCCCAGTAGTACATTTCACCAAGATCTGAAAAGTTGCATTGTGATATGATTCCGGTGACAACTCAGAAACACCTACTGTATTCCTTGGACTATTTAGTACTACTGTCTGCAAAGTGATAACAATAAAATAAAATCTTCTGTTTGTTCTCAGGAATGACAATCAAGGAACTGAGGCAGGTAGAGAGGGACTGAGAGCTGTATTTCTTAATAGTGTTCTGTTTATGAAGGGATATAATTTTGGTGTGGCATCTTTCATGTCTTCTCCACAGGCTTGAATTACAAAGTCAATTCCACAGCCTGATGTTAGAGGAGAATGTTCCAAAAACGTGCACATACAAGGGCTACTCAACAAGAAAAAAAACAAGCCTTTTCCTCCACTTTAAATCAAATCCAGCTTGTCTTTTATGGGAGGTTTTTGTACAAGTTTCCAAAACAAATGAATCTAGAAACAGCAGTTTCTTAGAACTTTCTCCCATAAGATGATAATATTCACAGCCAGTTACTTTTGAAATTCATCTTAAATTTTGTGGAGATTTGAAGAAATGTACATCCCTTTATATGAAAGCAATAGTTTGAATTGGACCTGCATATGTGCTATACATGAAGTTCTGTGGGATATATGATTTTAAATTTTGTCATGAACCTGAACCATGAGGATTTAAGTAAATGAATTACCTGGGAATCCTCTTTTTTAGAATATAACCTTCATTCATCGCATGTCCAAACCTGGAACAGTATAGCATACAGAGGCACTGATACAGCTGAACGTTATGCTTCTTTTAAAAAGGATGTGCAAGACAATAAATGCATATTGCAAGTTTAACTAACAGAAATACTAAAATAATGTTACGTTTTCTTCTGAAATTAGAGACTCAATTTTTGTAAAAACATAAATTATTGAAAGCAAAGAACATAATTACCTGATTACTGCTACATTCATGTAAAATAAGAAGGACAACTCTGAGTATAATCAATGTGGTTGAATTGTGCACTTGAATTCAAGCATCTTTCAGTCTTTTGTTGAAAAGAATTGCTGCTGAGCCAATATCAATATTATTCTTTTCATAGACCAAACTGCTTTTGGACTCAATAAAACAAAAAAACTTCTACCACGTATTTCTGGTTTTTAACTTGCTTTTCATCGCAGGCAGTGAGTTGATACAAGTTAGCTGGTGTACAAAGACACAATGAGACCTGTTTCCCCAGCAGTTCTCTGATCACTTGTTCCAGTCACAAATAAAAATTTAGAAATTTAGAATTTAGAAATAAATGAAAAGTAAATAAGTTAAAGGAAGTATTGGTGTAAAAATTTTTATGAGTGTCATGGTATGCTTGTGGGTGAAATAGCTTGAGGGGCCCAACTTCAAAGAAGGCATTGGAAACTGCTGCCACAGTGACCAACAAGACTCACGAAAACCACCAATAGTGGAAAGTTCTCGCAAACATAAAAAGACATGGTATTTTCACAGTGGTCTTTGTCTGAGTGTCCCTCCTGCCAGCTGAGTCACCCCAAGTCTCACATGCTGAGCATGAGACACACGGTCAGCTCCTGCCTTACATTCTCCCAGGGTTATGCTCCATGTGTCTCTGGTCTCTAAGCAGTACAGCACAGCAGTTCCCTTCCTGCTCTGTTATTCTGTGCACCAAATTGATTCCATTGGCCTGACCTGTGATTTCCTGGACAGATGATTCTGAAGTCAGAGCTGGAAGAAAATGCAGAATCTCATCTGGAACCTGCTGCCCATGTGAGATTCTGCACTCAGAGGTGCAGCCATATGCCAGGAGCCCTCTCCTGATCACAGTCCCACCCCAGGTGTATAAATTCACCCCATACTTGAGCACACAGAGTTGCATACACTGGGAAAAAAAGTTCTTAGAATATGGACAGAATTTCAATAGCTGTGGCATGATATACAGTGAAATTCTTGAAGTTCAGTCCTGTGTTCCTGGTGAAAATGCTGCTTAGATAGTTCTGTGCATTTATATGCTGCTAGTTTGATTTCCTTTTGTGCATATCAAAGTGGAATGAAGATATTTATATACTGGAATGTCAGTGTTGTCACACCGCTCCCTGAAATGGCAGAAAGATTAGGTTGCTTCAGAGTGGCACTTGCAACATACCCAGAGATCATCGGGCCATGGATTTATCTGAGTCCATAGCAGCTAGGGTATCACTCCTCAGTACCCGGGATTTATGATCAGGTATAAAATGTCAGAAAACAGTTCCAGAGTAACTGCAGAGAAGGTAAGACTTAAATGGTAATGTCCTTTAAGATAAATAAATACTGTATTTCCAAAATACAAATGCAGTGAGTTAAATCTTTGATTTAAATCTCTTTATTTTTTCATGCATTGTTGTTTGACACACTGCGGTCACAGGGTCTCTGTGGAGCACACATCCTGGCCTCAGTAAGATGTGGGTCATGCGGGCACCGTACTTCAGGCACAGCACATCCCGAAGAGATTCACTGCAGCACTGTTTGCACCTTGACAGCTCCGTACGGCTGCTTATTGCCAAGAAGGTGCATTGCAAGTTGTATGTTTGTGGACCCAGGTCCAGAAGGCACAGCTTTCACAGTCCATCCAGGGTGACAGCAAGCCATAACAAGGAGTAACGTGGGCTTATCTCCTCTGAGGTGCCAGTGCACTGGGCCCCACCCAAAACCTAAAACTTGCCGCCAGTCATATTGATAGTGAGCCAGAACCAGCTCCCAAATAGAGCATAGATGTAGCATGAATCCAGAAAAATCACATTCCTGCTGGCTCAAGTTAAGAGGATTGGGACCTCTAACTCACTGCTCTAGATTAAGGAATCGCTAAATAGCCTCTCTCTTCCCCACTTCCTCGTGTTTATCACCAAGATTTCTAAAGATAGGTTTTCATTATACAACTGTTCAAGGGTATTTAATTAGGGTGTTTAGAGTGTCTGAAGCTAGGGACCCAAAGTCCCTATGGAGACAGAAGGAGAGAGATATACCCCCAGAGAGCATTTTGGAGATCCTGTGTTACTTTAGCACATTGCAATATCACTGCTCCTAAAGAATTTGGTTTATTATATTTTTTTGTTTGTTTGTTTTATCTCTTTGAGACAGCCTGAAATTCTTGGATAAAAAAGTGTTGGAGTCTCTCCCAGCTAATACTCTGCTTTTGTCTGGACACTGGCAATACTGTGTCTTGCTCCTTGCTATCAATCACACACAGAGGTCACAGTACTGTTCTCTATGGGAAATTACCCCATTGTCTGCAGAATAATAAGAGCTTCCTGTGCAGACTATTTATTTTAAAGTCTAGGATGTCAGGGGACATTTCTGCCATAAATGTAGTAGGTTCAGTGCTATTACTCCTTTAGTATGCTTAATATGCTTTAGAACATGACTACAGATTCAGATCCTTCAAGTACCACATATCACAGAATCACAGAATTCTAGGGGTTGGAAGGGACCTCGAAAGATCACCTAGTCCAACCCCCCTGCCAGAGCAGGGTCACCTAGAGTACATCAACAGAAGTACAACAGAATATGTAGCAAGGGTCATCAAAGTCAGTGGGTACTCACATGCCTGAAATTTAGCATGTGAGTCTTTGCAAAACGAGTGTCTTGCCTTTCCTTTAGAAATTACAAAGAATATTATATATGTAGATCTAATAATTCATTAAATTTGTTTCTTATTTTGTTGAAGTATTCTAATAAAACTGATTTTGAAGCTCTAGGTTTATTTGATTGTACAGATGTATTGCCTGAGTTCATTGTCAGAGACTGAGGTCTGCAGTCTATCTAGTCCTATACTTGCCAGTTTCTCTCTGTATGGAGCAAGAATCACCCTTTTCTTATGTTGGGGTTGCTGCAGTGATTTTCCCTCATTTAGCAACACTCTACAGGTATGTGGCTTAGTTGGCTACTAGCATAACTCAAACACTCTGCAGCATAATGAAGAACCTGCCTAGCCAGGGGAGACTAGAAGAATTTGGCTTCATAATTAAACAAAAGTGAATTAGTAGTATAATTTTCTGTCAAAGAAATAGACAATAATCAACAACAGTGAGGAAAAAAATCTACTGAAATCACTAGTGACTATTTACTTCGATACAACAGTCAAATTATTTTTTCTTGGTCTGTGTATGAAGCCCTTTTCTAGTAACCAGATTTCTCGTCTTCCTTCCTTCCAATCCTGCTTGCAAAGGGTTTGACCAGAATGGACAGAGGTGCATCCACTCATATTCTCCATATCCTCAGCATATATACCATTCCAGCATGTCTGTGCATTGCACCTGGCCTGACAACTCCTCTGGTTGTCTTCTGTCTCTCACCAGACCCAGGGAGAACTTCAGTTATCCAGGCTGATTCTTCTCTATCTCCATACAGAGTCTAGCTGACTTTTCAATACCGAGGTGGGTGATATCCAGTGGGGCTTGACCTGCCGGTCCCCAATCGCTCTCCATTCTTCCTCAGATATCTGGATTTTTTCCCAGTTCTAACGGATGCATTTTAGCTTGACTTCTCATTTTTTACCATTAACTGTACTCAAAATCAGACCTTCCCTAGGGTTTCAAGACTTTCCAGTCTTAGAATCACAGAATTATCAAGGTTGGAAGGGACCTTCAAGATCATCCAGCCCAACTGCCTACCTACATCACCACTAAACCAGATTACCTAGCGCCACATCCAGACACCTATTGAACACCTCCAGGGACAGTGACTCCACCACTTCCCTGGGCAACCTATTCCAATACCCAATCACCCTTACAATGAAGAAATTTTTCCTAATGTCCAATCTGA
>VZRW01006915.1:3968-38588 GCA_013398125.1 Aegotheles bennettii
CCCCTGCAGTGAAATTGCCACCTAGAGCGAGTTTGCAGTGACTTCACTCTTCATACACAAAAGTACAAGGTGGGCATGTGCTAAATCAGCCTAGTTAAAAAAGAAGGCCCCAGCCAGCTGCAAGCACTAGCACACCTAACTGAGTAGAAGAAGCTACACACTAGCTTTGGACTCTGTTTAGAATAAAAACTACAAGAGCTGCCTCTTCACCCCATGAAACCTGTGCATTTAACAATCATGATCTGCAGAAACCAGAAACATAAATACTTCAACTTTTAAAGAAAAAATAATGAATTATTTTCCCTAAAAAGCAGCAGCATAAACATAAATTAGTTACTAATAGTTAATAAATTTTTTCTTTATTTGAAAAAATAACAAGACAGATGCACATACCCATACACATGGTTTCATGCTGCCTGTTATATTTCAGATTTCATATACCTTGTTTTGGGTCTTCCCCTCCAGCCAGATCTACACTTGGAACACTACACACACACTTGGAACTCTACACTCTGCACTTCAGCTCTGCCTCCACTGACTTGGAAATAGTGAGAAATAATTAGATTTGTGAAAGGAAAGAAAATACAATTTTTATTTTTGTTAATAAATGTTTAGCCTGGCTAAAGTTCTACCTAGCTTTTTCAAAATACTTCTTATGGGTAGGTTATGTGAAACAGATTGACCAATCAAAACAAAAGCCCT
Source organism: Aegotheles bennettii (assembly GCA_013398125.1). NCBI lineage: Eukaryota > Metazoa > Chordata > Aves > Caprimulgiformes > Aegothelidae > Aegotheles > Aegotheles bennettii. Next base: position 4,671 of record VZRW01006915.1, read on the forward strand.
GTGATTTTCTTGGCAAGCTTTCTTTCAAAGTTCTACTAGTGGCATAGCAGTGAAGTGGATAATAAAAACATCAAAGGCAAGCACAGGGCTTTAGGGGATGGATGGCTGGTTAATGAGACACCGTATGTGTTTTCATACAGCAAAGCCGGCCTTGTGCTTCAAAGGTGAAAAGAATGAGCAGAGCATGTTTTGTTGAAAGAAGACATGAACAGGGGAAAGCATGATTCCCTAAACAGTAACTCTCCGATTTTTCTATTCCCTTTGCCTCCAAAGTGTCAGGGCAAAAGGTTAATAGCTGAGCATGATGTGGGTGCACAACACTTGGATGCTGCTCAGTCTATCTTAATTATTTCTACAGGTCTGTCTCACCATAAAGAGTCAAAAACTGCAGCATTTCTGCTACCAGCCACTACCCTCAGAAACCATAACCTAGATCTGGCTGGTGTCTTCATACCCAGCATGATTTGCCAGCAGTGACACATTCAGGAATGGCGGACAGTGTAACAAGGGTTTGTCTCTAATTGAGGTATTTCATCTGTAAAACACTGAAAAGAGGGGAAATAATCCAAATCTTAACCTGTGCAATGAATGATTCATGTGAATGGCTGTTGTTCTATCCGGTTTGGAGAACAAGCTAATTAATCCATGCAAAGGAGGTCTTGCTGCTCCCTTTGGCACATATCTTAGCAGAATAGTGCCAGTGAATGAAACAAAATATATGTTACCAGAAAGTGATAGCCTTTTATCTGAAAGGCAGTGGTATGACCAGTGACTGTTCAGTTACAAGCTACCTTATTATCTAAAAAAGGAAGAAATCTGTTGTTCCCATAGGAGTCACTTTACTGAGAAAACTTCTCTATTTTCACAAACATGTTTATTACATGCTCACAGATGTCTTTGGAAATGCATTTCCTCCCTGGGAACCAGAGGGATAGACAGCATAAGGGAAGAGCATATGGTGAAGTCATACCCCGCGGGGGGAATGCAGATTGGAGTTTGCTCAGCATTTTTCATGATATATAATTCTTCCTATGAAAACAAGTTTGATTTAGGCGAATGAAGGTTTTCTATTAAAATTTCAGAACAGACAACATTCTAAAAACAACTAGTTTTTCAGGAAATTAATATTGCCTCCCCGTCAGTGAAACCCTTGACTACAGTGCAGAATAGGGTCTTACCTTTTTGGCAACAGTGGAGTAAGATCAGTGAACTAGACAAATGTATGCTAAAGGAGGCAGTAGTAGTCTGAAGAAGGTTTATCTATGGAGACACTCTCTCTATTAAGCAGAAAAGAGAAAATACATCTGTTCAAAGCTTCTGCAGTAAAAGCTGATAGAAATTTTTGATACAGCCTTTTAAAAATAGATTCAGCATTTTTTTAAAAACAATAAGTCTTTGATTTTGGCACAACTTGGACAGACCCTGTGTCTCCAGACCTGAGCACAACCGTCAGATGGACAGTCTCTCTGAGCCTTGAAACCCTGTGAGGGATCAGAGGCGCTTCTTTGGTGCCACTGCCCAGCACTGGCATCCACAAGAAACTCAGGTATGTGGAGGAGGAGTTCAGAACCTTTCAACGCATAAATGCTCATATCAAAGGTTTCAGGCACATGGAGGCAGACAGCACCCCTCCACATATAAATGCTAAAATCAAAGGTTATTGTAACAATCATGTACAAATTGGTATTTCTTAAGGTTTATAATCAGGCAAAGTTCAAAACAGATTTTTTTCCTTGAGACAGATAAATAATATGGATTTTTTTTACCATGGATGGTTTACATTATCTAACATGGAGACTATTATTATAAAACATTTAGGAATTTCTCATTCCTGCTGTTCAATATTAATGCAATCCAGCATTCATGTAAGCCCAATAACAGCAGAAGATACTCTAATTTATTTACCTCAAGAGAGGAAAATTTGCTAATTAACAATAGGAAGCTAAAATTTACATTTAATTAAAAAATATATTTTAAAAAGCAATATATTGTACGTCTGATAGTGAAGCACAAACCAGTGAACACAGCATATGTGTATGAATTTGTAAGTTAGATTCTGTATATGCGAAAACAACTTTCTTTGTTTAGGCCTCATCTAAACCTACAGGGACTGGATTTCACTTTTGTCAACCTGACCTGAGGTAGGAGCTGCAGAGCAGAGAGTGAAACACTGAATTTACCAGATAGGCTAGTAGTTTGCACTAATGGAGCAGTGCTGGTAGGGAATTACAGGATCTCATTTTGGGCAGTGTACACACATCCATTGGATTAAGGACGAGATGTTGTTTAATTTGCATTTACAAGTTAAGCCAGAGTCTTAACTTTACATGGCTTTTAAAATACCATACATCACCAATGCATAAAAAGGTGGATTAAGATTTTGCAGCTGAATAGACGGTATTCTTCAACAAAACACTTCAGTGTAATTTATGTGTATTCAATGTACTTCCAGAGGAAAAAATTATGTATACAACCTTTCAGAGCATGCACCAATAATCCTGAGAACCCCAAAGTAGTTAAAAACCTAGATTTATATTAAAATAGTTTAATATCATTACTAAACAGAATGGAGAGTTCAGGGAAAGGACTAATACAAAGCAAATGCTTGAAAAAATAGCACTGGTAGAGAGTGACAGTATAGAAACATGTCTATAAGATCCTAAATGTTTGTAAGCTGCATCTGGCAACACAGAATGCTAGTGAGATTTCAAACTACAGTATGTCAAATTTATGAGGTGTAGAAGGACATGTCCCTTACCCTTGTAACTATATATATATGTAAAACAATCTGCAATAAAGAAGCTTAAAACATTCCTGAGCCGATCTGAAATTTAAAGTTATACTCTGACTGGATTTTATGAGAAAGTTTTATGAGAAAGTTTTTTTTTTCTTGTCTTCAAAATCTATCATTAGTCACTATCATTCTTAGTATTTCCACAGTGCCAGTGTCTGGAGCACCTAAGTGCCAATGTATCTTCAGCAGTATGAGTGTGCCACTCAGGTGACTTGATATTAGCTGGCATGAATCTCATACCAACTTTCAGAAGTGTCTGTAGACACAAAACTACAAAACACTATGAAAGCAGCCACTCCAAAAAACTGCAATTGTGACTTTTTCTTTCTTCCCCTAAAAGAACAAAAAAGCACTATTTTGTTGTACATGTAAATTTTGGGGGTTTCTTTTGTCTGTGTTATGCAGTTTCTGGCTGTATATTGTTTCACTGTTATATGAACAGTTCTGCTTCAGAAATATGCCATTCTTGATGTATGAAAAGTGTAAGCACATCCTCTAAGAATCAGAGCACTCACCCTGAGCATTTGTTTTTCCTTTAAGTTACAAAAAATCCCTATAAATACATGGAGTTAAAGTTACCATAAAACTAGTGATTAAGTCTGGGACTTTTCAAGCTGCATTCAGTTCCTTTTTCTACTACAAATTTAAGTTCTGATATTGACCAAACCAGCTTCTTTCTTGCCTGCAAAGAATGAAAGCAACATCTGTCCTGAGAAGTTTCTGATGCAGCTAGTCATACTAAAGAATGTGTAAAATCCTTAAGACATATAAAAGAAAGAGATTTAACTTTTTCAAAAGAAATATATTATTCCTTTCTTCTGAATGATCTCCATTATTCACTAACCGTATACATAAGATCTCTTTACAACAATAACCCACAGAAATTGTGTGAATGTGTATCATAAAGTGTGCAAACTAATCCAGACAATTCTAGAACCTGTCAGGGTTTGAAAGAACAAATAACAACTGTAGAGTCCTATTCTGAGGTATTATAGGTTACATTTACCAAATAGACAAAGCATAGTAAACCTGAGAAACTCAGATTTAAATTTAACTACTGGTTTGTGTTGTTGGTTTTTCTTCCTGTTAAATTATGTAAATGAACATTTGGGTTATTCAAACAGCTTTTGTTCTGCTTTAGGCAGGGGCAGGGAGGAATCTGCCTTTAAAACTGTTTAATCTAATTTAGGGTTGTAGAGACCAAAATGGCTTAATCATAATCATATGATAGTTACCACAGAGTATCCCTACATGTAGGTTACTGTATGAATTTTATGGACTTGCAATTTTTGCTTTAGAATAATTCTGCTAACTGTATGTTACTTTATACTGATGTCATATACTCTCAAACTCAGTTTTCCCATAGCTTTTATCTGAGATTGGAACATAAATTTTGAAATTGGAAAATACATAAGATTTCACTTGAACTGTTCTTTTATTCCCTCCTCCCTGCAAGATCATGCATGCCATATTGTCCTTGGAAATCTCAAGCATCTCTTCATAGCTTAAGAAGTCTCACTTTCATGAAGGCATTTCTGGCAGGGGCATTTTTCTTCTTCTAGTTTAATTCCACAGTTCATAATTTCATCCCTGCGTCTAATTTCATCCTTGTATCCCTTAGCATCTCAACATGCTAAGTGGCTGAGTTGCCCCTACGTTGGCGTACAGCTAAGGACAGTGTAAATTATATATTGATTCCTGCATCTTTAAAAACCATGGGAAGGATCCATCAGTGTTTGGGTGTCATAGGAAACGAGAAGGTGCTTGAGGTGGGGATTGTGCTTTGGGAACCTGGAGAACCCCTCACTCTATATGCAGACAACAATTCTGCAGCACAATCAAACACTGGGTGTGTTTTACACAAAAATGGAAAAGGGCATGCCTGCAGGTCTCTAACTTCTTTGCCAAGCACTTTACTACTTTTAAGGGAATTTTTATTAAAAGATCTACATAATCCTGAGGCTGAGCTGGGAAACCAGCAAGGGATAATTCAACTAAACAGTAAAAGGATAGCAAAGCCATAAGCAAAGAAAACAAGGCCGTGTGGTGTGACCAGGTGTTGTTCTTACATTTCGGCTCCTATTGCCTCTATCTCATCTGATTCTTTAAAAGTGAGGGGAATTGCCATGCATGTGTGAAATCCAGTTGCTGACTGCTGATCTGTCATCTCCCTCATTGTCATTCCTGAGCACCAACAGAGCCTATAGAAACTGTTTTTAATCTTTCCTACACTTATCTTTTTCCTGGAAGCTTCTCCCATCATGTGTTCTGGGAAATGTCTGACCCATTAACGGCAATCACAGCTGACTTAAGCAGTTGTGAAGCTACGCACTTGTCAATTTTAATTTGGGATGTTACCACAACAAAATCCAGTCATGCTCTGCTAGGAATGCATGTGCTGCACACTATTAAATTTAACTCTTTGTTCAATGTAAAATACCTTGCAGCTTAAGAATGACAAGAACAAAATATCAAAATGAGTGTTAGGCCCTCTTTAGGCCAATATCCAGGCATGTTTAGTACCACCTTTTTGCAGCATGCAGTCAGGGCTAGTGGGAACTGAAGCAGTGAAAGTGGAGAAAGGGATGGACCCACAACTTTCTGAATAGTGACATTTGCTTGCAGAAGCTTGTGAGTTTTTCTCTGTGGATGCTGACAAAGCTCTGAATTGTGTAATGGGAAGGGGAAGAGGCTGAATGAAAGCAGGGATATACAAAAGATGGATCAGGACCATTATGGTGCAGGAGTAGTATGTGTGGTGGGGTGTGGGGTGTAGGTGTATAACTAGAAGCATATGCATACATATATATACATGGGTAAGAGAGAGAGGCAAGTGCATACATTAGATGTGAGCTTCATGCCTCCAGGTGCACAATGAAATGGAGCTGTATTGTATGATAGTATGAGACCTGCAAATAACAGCTGGAAGGCTTCAGAGGAAGCAAAGGAAAGATTTGCTCAACAAGATGAATTCTCCAGTGAGGGTAAAAACATCAGATGAAGGTGGCAGAGTAACTGTGAGACTCCTAAGCAGTGCTCCTGGACATGCTTTGCAGGTGGGCAAGTCTGGAGACCCTGCCCCATGGCCTGCAGCAGCAGGAGTGACTCCCTGCCTCCACCCTGTCTGTCTCCACCAGCCAAAGTAACTTGGAAAGATGTGGTGAGATTTGCTCCCATGTCCTTAAAATAGCACTGTGAAAAACTTTGATGATGATAGTTGTAGTTTGATAAATCCAGAGTGATAAATCCTTGAGAGCTGATTTTTTTTTTGGTGAAATTCAACTGTAATGCAGGAAATCTTGATGTTGCTGACGTTGCCTTCTTCAATAAGATAAAAATTTCTGTTGTATCTAAGTGAAAACGCACCTACCACTTTAGGACAGGCCTTTGCATTAAACATGACAAAATAAAAAAGAAATCAGCATAAATAGGCAGGTGGGAAAGGAGACAAGAGATCTGCTTGTTTAGCCTATTTGCAAAACTGAATTGAAACACAGGACCTGAAGTACAATAATTTCAGCCAAAACGATACAGCACTGTGTTATGTATTAAATAGGTCTATCTGGAGTGCTGGTAGAATTGGAAAAAACAGGACTCATTCCAGAAAAAAATAGCTGCTACAATATCTGTCATTTGGCAAGTCTTTGGTAGGATAGGTTAGGATCTCAGGGTATTTTTATTTATTTGTTATGGCCAAAAGGTCATTTTTTTTCTCAGATACTCACAGCATAGGTAATAGCTGAATTAACTTGCTGAAATTTTAAACTCAACAACAAACAAAACAAGGTTACTCAAGCAAGGACCCAGTAAGAAGCTTTAACTTCCTTAATGCAAGAAACAAAGGACTAAAACCTCATTATAGGTGTGAGGTCAGCAAACAGCTCTGCAACTGCTCCTTTTAGTGGCAGGGATTTTAGTTATAACAGAATTTTTCTCAGCATTTAATGGACAGAATAAATGAGCTTTAGATGGGACGATACTTGAAGGACCCCCTGAGAATACAATAGTTACTAACAGGCACTGTTGAACTGATGAAAAAAGAACCCACAGAGCGAAGCCTTGACACAATTTTTGTAATGATGTACCCAGCAAAGAGACAGGCATCCCAGGAGCAGTCTGAAAGGGCTGCTCTGACTGGGTTTACGTACCTTTCCCATTTGCAAAAGATGGCACCTGGCCACAAGCCAAAGTGAGAGTCGCAAGCCCCAGTATCTAAACTGGAGATAAACTTTCAGTTTCCTTTTCTTTCATATTTAGCAGTGTGAGACCTGCTCCCATATGATAGCTCCTCTCGAGATTTGCAGAGGCCTGTTTTGCTTTTCCCAGTTTGCTGAAGAAGATATTCAGAAACTGTCTGAGTGAGTTCAATTTTGTCTTCTTTTTTTTTTAAAAAGGTATGGTCTTACTTTTTTCTAGTTCCCATTTTCTCCACCTGAAAAATGAACTTTTTTTGCAGCATTGAATTCCCTGATCTGAGGGGGGGAGGGTTGTCAGATGGTGTTTTTCAGACATGGCCTCACAAAGCCTGCATCCATAGAGCCTCCCGAGCATGCTTCAAGGAGAACTGAGGCTGTATGTGACACAAAGTGGGATTAGCCAATGCTTTTAATAACCTATGCTAGAAAACAAAGTCTGTATTGACTTTAAGTTCAAGTGCATGTTACACAAAGGCCTAGGACCTAGAACAAGTGCATTTCAATAATATAAGGAAAGGCTCACTTGTTGTTTTCTCTTTAGCATATAACAGGGAATGCTTAGAACAGTGCAAAGCAATGACCCAAGTAAACAAAGACAAAATAAAAAACAAAGCAGAATGTTCTGAGGCAAACAGTAATTACTATAAAATATGGACTTTTTTGAAAGTGAGGAGCAATATTGTGCAACTGTAGCCCAACATCTTTTCCTAACATTATTGTAATTTTTAAGTAGCTGCTGCAACAGACACAATCTCTCAACTTCTGTAGCAGATCATTCGTCTCTTTAACTGGGTAAAAAGAAACCATGGAACCACAGAATCACAGAATTGATCAGGTTGGGAGGGACCTCAAAAGATTGCCTGGTCCAGCCTTTCTTGGGAAAGGTATCCTGGATGAGATCACCCAGCACCCTGTCCAGTTGCACCTTGAAAACCTCTTCCATGTTCCTGGGGAGGTTGTTCCACTGAATGACTCTTCTCCCTGTAAAAAATTTATTTCTTATGAAATATCAAAAAGGATTTCTATACTTAGGAAGTAAAATACAAGCACTACTTTTCTATTAGATTTCAATACATAGCCCCCTTCGAGTGTGTTGTAAATACATGAGACTAAAGATAAATTTCTTTTATCCCTACAGCAGTAACAAGCCCTTGATTCTGCAACTATTTTTCAGCATTCACAAGCACACAACTGCAGATGCAGGATAGGGTGATACATGAGTAAATACAAGTAAAAATCCTGCACAACTGAGGTAAAAGTGACACTGCTGGTGTTCAGTCCAGGATACTGTATCAATGAACCAAATTCTTCCATCTTTTGTGTTCAAGCAGAGCAAAGAAGTCACAGCTCTCAGTGGCCTATCAGCTTGTCTGCCACCATCCTCAGAAGCAGTGGAGTAAAAGTGACTTCTGTTTGTTCCTCCTCCTATCTCACAGAATCATAGAATCATCAAGGATGGAAGAGACCTTCAAGATCATCCAGTCCAACCTCCTACCTACATCACCACTAAACCATATCACCCAGCACTGCATCCAGATAACTCTAGAACACTTCCAGGAATGTTGACCTCAGCACCACCCTGGGCAACCTGGTCCAATACTCAATCACCCTTACAGTGAAAAAATTTTTCCCAGTGTCCAATCTGAATCTCCCCTGATGCAATTTAAGGCTATGTCCTCTCATCCTTTCACTATGTGCACAGCAGAAGAGACCAACCCCCGCCTCACTACAACCTCCTTTTAGGTCATGGTAGCAAGCAATGAGGTCCTCTCTGAGCCTCCTCTTCTCCAGACTGAACAACCCCAGTTCTATCACTTGTTCCCCATAAAACATGTTTTCCAGTCCCTTCATCAGCTTTGTTGCTCTTCTCTGGACATGCTCCAGCACCTCAATGTCTTTTTTGAAGTGAGGGGCCCAAAACTGAACACAGCACTCGAGGTGCAGTCTCACCAGTGCCGAGTACAGTGGGACAATCACTTCCCTATTCCTGCTGGCCCCACTATTCTTGATGCAGGCCAAGATGCCATTGGCCTTCTTGGCCACCTGGGCACACTGCTGGCTCTTCTTTGTCCTATTTCACACCTGTGAAATTTTCTGAAAAAAATTGCTATCCACAGCAGAACCAGCCAAGATGTGGCTCCTGTCCCCTCTCATGGGCTGCCACCAACGCATGCCATCCCTTCTAGTTGCTGAGCTCATGTTATTTCTGACAAGAATAGGAGCTAGGAAAAGGATGTAGGTTTATTGTGAAGCCCATGTGTAATTTGAAACTGAAAACCTCAGTATTTGGTCTGCAAACTGCAATTTTAAATGTGTTTAAATATTTCCTCTTTCTGTGTTACAACAAGGGCTACACTTACCTTCCTGGTTTGCTGAGTTTTAGAGGCCTCCTGAGAAGTTCAAGCAAGGAATTTGGAGCAGACCCCACTGAGTTAGTTGTGATCGTCTCCACAGGGTCCAGTCCTCCCTGTGGCTCCAGCTGTAGATTGCTACCAGTGGTTCTATTTCCCTATGTGATCCCCTCCATGTGCCCTGAGATTCTACCCTACCCGACCTAAATGCACTTTATTTATTCCTGTGTGAAGCAGTAGGTGTCTTCTGCAAACTCTCTGAGCCACTGGAAGGTGAAACGAAGTGATGAAATATCCTCCATCATTTTTTTCTGTAACACAGTGCCACAGGCAAAGCATTCGATTTCCACTGGTCCATAGTGGTAAGAGAAGAAGACCCAGGCAGAGACTGGCATGATGCACCTTCTACTGCTCAAGGGAAATAGAGAACTTGGGAGTGGAACAAAAAGCCAAGCCTCAAAATACATCAAAGGAAAAGGCTGTGCAAGTGAGAGAGCCCCTAAACTAACTGCCAAAGGTCAGGAAAATTTCAGTGCAGGATTATCCAATTAAGTATTCTGTTTCTCAGTATTTGCAGGCCACTTGCAGATAAACCAAATAACTTATATATTTATGATTTATTTGAATACTGAGAGTTCCTCTCTCAGTGATGGAAAAATTGCTGGTCATGAGGATTAAGAAAAAGGTCAGTTTTCCTAAAATACCTTAAATATATGTAATCCATTACACTGATGTATTATAATCTTGCCCATTACATCAAGGCAGAGCTAATTTTAAAATAAACAATATTTAGGTAAAAAACATGCACAGTACTTAATGGCCAGTCTGAGAACTACTGCAGGAATAACAGTTGAGGATCACAGGAAATTTTTTTAATTTGTAGTGATGGAATGGTTTGGGAGTATAAAATATATTTGTGAGTCCACTCTTTTTATTCTGAAGGTATTTCAGTAATCTAACAGTAGAAGATGGAAACAACTTTAACCAGCATAGATTTCAAAATTGACTTTCCCTATAAAAATATGAAGCATGGCATGCTGGTGTGAAAACTAATGAAACACAGCTGCTCTGCCCTTTTTATATTAACTTGTATTCATAATAATAATATTTTATAGACATTTCCTGAAAGTTATGCTTGCGGTTGTATGGCAACTGCAAAGTAACTGTCATTCTAGCTACACCACATCAGTTAACATTTACAAACTCTAATTTCTAGGAAGCACAGTTTGAAAGTATTGATATACTGATTGCCCCCTTTCACTTGCTTGAGGGAAGGGAAATCTCTTCCAATCTAGCAATCAAAGTGTTCCAGGAAACCCACTTTAGTTTTTGCTTCTGTGTTTGTGGATCTACAAGTGCCACTGAGCCCTCCTTCTGTTATGAAGTTATCAATGGTCAATGGCAGCTGTGTGAACTGAGTACATCTGAGGTATAGCTCTGAGACTGATGGTGACCTTTGATAAAGACAGATCATGAAGATGTTCTCCTTGGCTTTGGAAAATGTACATTTTTTCCTTCATGTCTCTCTTGCCTTCAATAGATTTGGGCTTCCTATTAATTGCTGCTGAATGGTTTGTGGATAACCATTTAATTCGGTTGTATGGAATTAAGCTGTCCAAATGAATACCCAGCCCTCATAGCAACATAACCTATATAATCATGATTCCCAGTAGAGGTCCTGTTTCTTGAAGTAGAGTAGCTATTATTATCAGAAGAATAGATTATGCAATAGGAATCCAAGGCAAGAGCTGGAAGCAGATCTTATGTACCAAAAGACACCGAGGTGTTCAATAATTTTGAACTCCACTTCAACCTTGGAAATGAAATTACAATCTGGAACACAACTTCAGGATATAGCCAACTCATGATTTAATATGTAAGTTGCCACCATGCTGAGGTGCTCTGTAGTTTCAGATGTTCAAGGCTGGCTTATGCTTAGAATCAGGAGAGCTTCTGTCCCTTTCTAAACTGTGGTTAGTTTTTTCTAACATGTTATGAATGTCTAATTTGAGCTTTGTACCCCACTGCGTTCTTTGTTTCAGTGTTTCTTTTGAAGTGAAGTTCATGGATTTAATTTGCACTGTGAAAACTACACTCCTTTTTATCATTTTGCAGTTTGTTCAATTATGTCCATAGAGTAACTACCCTAGCCACGCTGATATTAAGAGAAAATACAATGAGAACTTCTTGTTATGTCTTCATTAAGTCATTCATTAGTTTCTGTACTTGTACCTTTTTTCTCCTTCCTTAGCATTCCTCAAAAGCCATTGTGTTTTGTCTCAACTGACTTCATGAGAAACTGTGAGGTTCTCATGGTGCTGTTGGCAAATGTATATTGTAGAAGCTCATTCGAGTGATTTATGCAATTAGGAAAATGTACAAGCAATGGCTCCAGGTCATGCCTGTAATGAAATCCAAATGGAGGTAGTGAAGCTGAATTTCAGATTAAGAGTTTTGCATAGCTCAGCTGCAAGCCACATATACTGAAGCAATTCCAAACTTGCTTAGAAAAAGTGATGTTAAAATTAAAGGCAGAGGAAATGCCAGAGGGATGCAGCTGGCTGTACAGTCCCATATAGCTGTAATAGTTTTCTCTCTCTCACCTGCCTCCATGAAGTGTTTTGTCACAGACTTCAATCAGCTGCAGCCTGGTTGTTTCAGGATTGTCAGAGTAAAGTGATGAAGCAGAAAGCAGTCTCTATGTGTGTCTTAAGAAATCTCAACTCAAAACCACAAATTGTTTTCCCACAAGAGGGGATACAAGCATTATTAGGAGCAACCCGTCAGATTTTACTCAGGAGTTTATAGAGGGTTGGTTTTTTTTAAATTGAGACAAAGACGCAGTATTGGAAAATTAATGAACAGAAATCCCCATTGAAACATTTCCTCATTCAGGACTCAGTTCTGCTCTTTACACACTTGTTTAGATCTAGAGAATAGTCTGGGTTTTTTTTCTCATGCAAGTAATGCAATGGACTGCATAAGTGGTTCAGATTAAAGACTCCTAAACTCAACCAGAAGATTTTATTGCCACTGACAAAGTATAACTACCACAAAAGAAATATTAACATTAACACACACAAACTCATAGTAATACCAATTTTGAAAAAGAAATAAAAATCTGGTATTGGAACTTTGTTCTTAGCCTGCCTTTTACGGATGAGCTGAGTAAAAACTTTGGACCTATAAACCTTAAACATAAAGAAACATCAAGAAAGCAATAAGTTAATAGAAAGCTAGCAGCACATCAAAATACAGTAAGATAAAAGAGAAAAACAGAAAGTAGAAGGAATAAAAGCAAAAAAAAATAAAAGAGAATTTTTATTATAAAATGTAGTCTGCAAGAAGATGCTAGGTCAGTCATCTACCACTGTCAGGAAAGGTAGCTCAAACAGGCTTGGTAGTTGCAGGGTATTTAAATAAAACTAGTATCTTTTAATATGGTGCCCCACTACAGATTTCCAGACCACGAGGAACCATTGCACTGCTATTTTTTAACACAGGATGTGGTATTTCATCAACTCCTTCCTTCAGCTTATATTCAATTTAATCATATCTTTTAGGTCAAATGCAATTTTGACTGAGAACTCCTTGAAGTGAAGAATTCACATTGCACAGTGATTTGTTCTCATTAGTAGTCAGCTTCTTTGCCAAAAATCTTACTTATAACTTTGATTTGCTTGGCTGTGATGTCACTTGTTCCAAGACCTTCCTAACATGTTACCGATGCATTTTGGAATTGTTATTTTGTCAATTCTGAAAACAGATCTTAGGTTATTTGTTCTGGTTGTAGGGGGTTTTTTTGAATGAGAGAATTATGCTTTAAAAAAGCCCAAACAACTCACATTTCACCAGTGCTTAAAAGTATTTGAACTAATTGGCTATTGTTAATAATTTATCATCTGCATTTTAAACTTACTTATTAGGACCAAACTACAGGAAGATATGAGTGTGTCTTTAAGACTTGTAAAATACAACCCAGGAAAAGATTCAGAAGTTGCCACATGGGTATGGCATAATAATGTAATCTAAGCACTAGGATGAGTGACAAATCCTTAATAAAGGATCGGCCCTAAACAAGATTAGCAGAATGTATTTCTTATTGTAAAAGCAGATGCAAGACTGATGCCCTTATTCCCTGAGTAAACTTAGTGTAAACAGAGAAAAGCCCCATCCCTGCAAACTTAACAGAATGATGCTCAGTCTGCCTCAAAACACTTACTGCTTCACACAGCATTTGTGCATGAGGTAGCTTTGGTTCAAGGTTATTTTTGTCATCATTATTTACAAGCAAGGTAGTTACTCTGTTGTGCTCCAGCTCTGGCCTTTCTAATTGATAGCAGAGCCCCATCATTTGCAGAAACATTATTCATCACATAATCAAATTATTTTCTCTATCCCCCTACCTTCCCCACCATGGTTAGTATCCATTTATCCTACTGACAGTATCCCTATGTCTTTTCTGTGTTCCTGTAACCTGCATGTCAGGAAAGAATGAAGTTTTTGGAGGGAAAGGAAAGGCAGAGAAGATTTTTCTAAGTTGCTTTGCTTTCTGTTGACCTGAAAGTAGTTGTTGCCTTTGCCCCATATGGCTGGGCTGCTGTCCCTCAGTGCATCAGGAGTGGAGAGAGGCATGCAGTCTGCTGCCAGGAACTATAGTGAGGCAAAAAATATCTCTGAAGCAACAAGGTCAGTGCCCCGATGATTCCCTTCACACCCCAGAGTCCAAATTTAAACATGTGGTCGCATCTCCATCTCTCTTGTATAACTTTAACTTCACAACCTGCCCCTGCCCGAATAGCTCTAGTAACAGCAGTAAGTCAGCAGAGTCGAGCCATAAAATTCTCCAGGGGTGAGTGAGGAGTACAGTCATTTCACTGCATGTCATTTGAGAGACAGCAGCTTGTTTCTTTTTTAGACATCCCCAGTAGAAGCATCATTTCCTGTTTAGAATACAGGATTTATTACTATCTTGCTCATTTCTTAAGGGCTGTTGCAGTGCTGGAGTTCTATAGCAGATGACAACTGATAAGTGTATAAGCTATTTCTCTGGGAACTGTCAGCTAACAATTCCAGGATTTGACAGTTGGAATGTCCCCATTTTCCCCAGTTCCTGGTTTTCTGACACTTTGGGGAAGAAGAATTCCCAGAAATATTCAACTTTTGGAAATCAATCTGCTTAACAGTCTTTTTTCGGGGGGGGGAGGGAGGGGCAGGGGGTGTCTTTTTGTGGTTCATGCTTCAGTTGTAATTAACCCATGTAACACCTCAGTTTCCTGTGCTTTAAGGTGCCAAGTGATCTTGCATGGAGACCCTTCACATGTCACACTCATGTCACATCCAGATTTCAGCATTTCTGTTCCTGTGCTGAGGAAATAGTACAAGAGCTAAGTCATAGCTGCAGATGCTTTCTTCACCTGAACTGCATGTACACACAAATAATCTAGACTCATACAAGTGAAGGACCATAGGCAGTGTCTATACCATCAGGCTGCTAAATGGAGGGAAGCAGCTGGAGTAATTCATGGGAGTAATGGACATGAACATGTTGTACATCAGAGTACTTATATGAGCAGAAATGTGTATCCCAAGAAATGGGGAAGAATCATAGGAAGAAGCTTCATATTTAACTGGATAAATAAGTACTTAAAAAAGGTATTAAGGAATGAGAAGACGTGAGGTTTAGATGACATTTTTAAAATCAAAGCCATCCCCCTTCGTCCCTAAGGCTACTGAGAACCGAAGAGCCTATAGTGATTTTTCTCCTATGAAAAACAAGGTATCCTGTCTGCCAGTCACTCTACCTCCAGCCTTCTGCTCTGTGACAGTTTTGAGCATGGCTGAGAGGTTTCTGTCAAAGGTAAATGACATTTCAGTGGCTCAGTGATTCTTCTATGGATAGGGTGGTCAACTGGCCTGATATAATTGAGATTTCCTTAGACTTCAGTGTGGGGCTCCTCCTGGCCCTGTTGTAACGATAAGCCTGATTCTGCAAAGTGCTGAGTATCCTTGGTTCTCTGGAGTTTACAGAAAGAGCTGACAGCAGTCAATACCTTGTCAGGCTGTGCCTGCACCCTGAAATGAATGGAATTATTGAATTCATCAGGTTTAACAAAAATACACTACAGCAAGGTATCTTTTTCTAGGACATAACCTGGAAAGAATTTCAAAATGAAAACAAAGCACATTAAAGCATAATGCTGTCATCCTTTCAAGACTGCACATCAGGTCCATATGTATTGTATGACTGTTCTGAGATGTGAATAGAAGGGCTCAACAGCAAAACCAACACACACCTCAGAGATAAAGGACAGCAAAGTCCTCAGGGTTGCCATGGCTGCTGTGAGGAACATGCTGGTCTTTTTCATCTCATTTCTTCCAGACTTCAGCGGTGCAACTTCATTCCAGTTGCAGCAGTGACCCTGAGTCCACAGAGACAGAAAGTTTTTATCAGGCCTGACATTTTTGTGGTGATGCAGCATTCACAAGGCAGCTAAACCATTAGGGACTGCTGCAGGAGTAAAGGTTCAGACTCAAATCATCTTCCAGCCGTTCCTTTACAGAAGTGCAGGTGAACTGACAAACTGTTTATTCTATAGGAATTGACACCAGAGAGAGATTTCCTGCAGGGGAATTGATTCCCTACAGGCTAAGAAGAGCTTGACTTTTTTTGATTTTGAGCACACTGCTCTTACAAATGTGAGGGAGAGGCGGAGTAATGATTGGGAGCGTGACCCAAAGATGCCACCAGTGGGTTTGGGGTAATCAAGGCTTTGTGAAGGTTTTAAATGTGGCAGAAAACTAATTTGTTAGGCTTTAAGAGATATTTGTAGCTGTCCTTTGAAATGACGATTTCAGGAGGCACACACTGCATATACAGGCAAAATGGTTGATGTTCTTAAAAAAAAACCCCTTAATATTCCAGCCTCTCAGCCCTTTTGAGCTACCAATGCATTTAATACAGAACTTTGGCATTTATGTTAACATAACATAACATTTCTCTAAACATAAGTGAATCTGCAAACAGAACAAAAGTGTTAATGATGAGACCCGC
Organism: Aegotheles bennettii; assembly: GCA_013398125.1. Lineage (NCBI taxonomy): Eukaryota > Metazoa > Chordata > Aves > Caprimulgiformes > Aegothelidae > Aegotheles > Aegotheles bennettii. The sequence goes on from VZRW01006915.1 coordinate 21,066, forward strand.
TCTCTCCTTCAGTCCTTCTTGCTTGAGTTTAAAATTGCATTACTGTTTTTCCTTTGTATTTATTAAAGAAAAAAATCAAATATTTATCTTCAAATCTTCAAAACATTTGGGCTAGTATGTAATTTTCAAATTCAAATAAAGTCAGTATGCCAAAAGAGAACATACAGAACTACCAAATGCACTTTAGTAAGCAGAAGGGGATAGAGGTGAACAATGTTTTTTCCTTCATTGTTATATTTAAGTAAGGTGACTCCATCATTTGTAGGAGATAACAGACAACGTAAGGACTTCAGACAAAAGGATTTGAGCAAATTAAAATATGTTCTTTTAGGAAAGTGTTCTTTTGTATAAAATGTTGTCTTCTACTATTATCACAAATAATACCTCTAATTTTCGGAATTGTAAGAGATGAAAAAGTAAAACCTCTCTATTATTACCATGTCTTTATCTCATTCCTTAAAATGAACTTTAAAACCATCTTCTTCTGTTGTACAGGTCAGTCTGCACTTGTACATAAGAAGAACCAACACAAGACAATAGATGTTATAAAATTTGGAAAACAGCAATAGAGCTATTTAATGCTACTGAATTAAAAGAAGTGAACAAAGTCATTAATTTATTAAAGTATCATTTTGTTGTACAAACTGTAATAACAGTTTGTGTTGATCAGCAAATGTATCACTTTTTTTTTCCTTTTTTAAAAATTTTTCTCATGTTTTATCTTATGTTTCTTTCATCCTTAAGTAAAAGAATACCTTTTTTCATTAATTTAATTTCAAAATTATTTTCATCCTAAAGTGAAATTCCAGGGAATTCTTCAGTAAACTTTACGACCTATGGTAAAAAACCAGGGCTACAAGTTAGCTTTAAATGAGATAATAGGCACTACATTTCATGAAGTTGTTATCATAATCACAAGTAGTGTGGGAAGGTTAATTTTAATTTCTCAGCAACCTACTGCAACACAGAAATAAGACTGTGCTCATCAGGGAAATATTAGTGGGCAATTGGCTTGTGGGCTGTTGGTCTGTAAAATAAGCAAAGCATTAATCAGCCTTTCCATGGTTCCAGTGCTGAATCAGCTGAACAGTTCAAACAAAACTACAGTCCTGCATGGGAATATTTAAAAATGATTTAGCAGGCTTGAGGCTTTTGGTGGCTGCTGCTGCAAAGTACCAGCTGTTATGCACGGGTCTGGACAACCTTCCAAAGACAAATGTCTCTACAAAGATGTGTGTATATAAAAAGCCAAAGGTGACAGATCCAGCCAGGCTAGACAACGATCCTAAAGAATATAGCCTGATGTCTCCTGTGTGTAGTGAGAACAGCTGCAGAGGTACTTTCTCATATTTCTTCTCTTAGAGCAAAGCAAGTCCATGTGAGGGTTGAGATGCCATTTATAGCCGTTCACTCAACACTCAGAGGGCAAAGAGCTTGGAGGACTGCAGGGAACTGCCTTGTCAAAGCAGGACCCAGGAGACAGGGAGAAGGGAAAAAAAAAGGAAAACTGAATCTAAGGGGGATCCCAGTGGATAAAGAAGTATCTGAATATTTCTTTGGAGTACAGGGGGCAAACAGAGGATGCATAGCCTGGTCACAGGGCAAGAGAGGACCCAGCAGCCACCGGTGCACTGCACAGGCTCAAGTACCTTATCAGAGGCTCCTCCTGATCCAAAAACTCCAGCCTGATGCTCATTAATAAGTCTGTTCCCATACCAAGAGACACAGTGAGTGCAAGGAGCTTGTATCCCCATATGGTAGCTAGCTTTTTCCATATAGAAAACAATCATTAGGGTTTAACAGAAAATTATGAACTGAGAGACAACATTTTTTTATGGTTGAATCTATAGAGCATTAGTCATCAATAAAGAATAGATTTTACAAAACAAAATATTTCTTATTTCTAGTAGATCCTGAGGGACTCATCCAGAATGCTGAGGACTTTACAAATCAGATTCTAAAACAAATGGGTGTTTGTTTGTTGCATGTCACCACAACCTCCAAGTTAAAGTCAGAAACAGCATGTACACGCATAGCAGTAGTACACAGAGAAATCAAAATAAGAGCTCTTGTGTCAGAATTTCCTGTCTGAAGAACAGAGTGTCACATGAATTACAACAACAGTGTTTTTACAGTATAGCTGTGTTTTTTAAAAGTCTGTTATAAAATTCTAAAATCAATCTTTCTTCATTCTACGTGTGTACATACAGAAATGAACAATGCAACAGGAAGTTGATCCCATCACAACATTTTGTGGTGCATTCAGATCTTGGACATGAGCATGCCTCTTGAGGTTTCTCCAAGCCTGCACATAAGCTGAGATTTTGCTCTTAGTTTGTGTTTTATTTTTTTTTTTAACGAGGCATTATTCACATGGCTTTTTACAATGTAGGCACTACCTTTTGGTATCTGTAACTGGTCCAAAATTAAGCTTCAGAGTTGGCATGCAAAATTCCCATCTTCACTGACACTTCTCAGTGAGAATTTTGCTCAAACTGTTACTGCATTTGGGCGAGAGAGGTTTTAACCAGTCAGCTCTGAGGTGTCACCTGTTTTATCCCTTATAGCTGATGCCAGAATTGTCATGAGGTTTTATGTTGTGAAGTCTGACATCAGAAGTCAGTGAAGTATGTCACAGGCTTGAGTCCTAGCAAGATATTAAGAGTGACATTTGCCGTTTGCCACTGGTAATTATTCACTGTGGAAGCTGTCAATCTGACAAAAGTGGTGAAACAAATTCTTAAGCACTTTATTGGATAGGTAGGAGTTAACAGGGACTCTTGGCAACAAGCAGAAAATAAGTTAAATCAGTGACTCTTTGAAAGGTGCGTACATTTTAGTGCACTGTCAGCTATTTCCTATACAATTCTTGGCCTGTATTTTCCCTTAGTGCATATTGTCATGAAAGTTTCACAGTATAAATGAAGGCACCTTGGTTTATATCAGCTAGAGCCTGAAGTCTGATATGCTCACTTTACTAATGCAGAGGTACCTAAGAAACCCACATGAAAAATACATTACATATGCATTAAAAAATAAATCAATCCTCAAAAATCAAGAACAGGTCAATTATTAGATCATTTAATGCATTTTTGGCCCATGCTTTTGATTCAAAATCACTGCCTACATTGCATATGCCTGCCAGGGAGGCCACGGGCAGCTGTGTATCCCCTAACCCCAGGTGCCATGGACAAAGAGGGGTTGGAGCATGATGTGACTTCTTCATGGGATGCCAGCCTGGGGCTGTGTGGCTGTCACCCCCACGGAGGGTCCAAACCCATCCTTGAGTTTGTACAGCCGGAGTCTGCACACATAAGCATCATCTTCCAAACTGCAGTAATAGTGTTATTGCTATTTGCAAACTCATGCCTGGCGTTTGTGTAGCTGCATCACCAGTATATACATGTCCCAAGAAATCAATGCTTGCAACTTTTCCTACAGTCATTCCTACTTACCAATCATTTCCATTTTCTTCAGCTGGTGAAGATGTCTCTGCAAAGCCATCAGTTTTGAAGTACAATTGATAGAGAGATATAAAGCTGCATATCATAGTGATCTCAATTATGCATTCCTGTGTTTTCAGATCATATATAAAGAGCTGTATGGAAATAGTCATTGTTGTAGTGTGAAACAGATGAAGCAATTCAAAATTCAGTTCTTAAGGACACACAGATTTATGGTCTTACATGGGTTAACCCTGTGCTTTATTTAATTTATTTAGAAATTTAGATGCTTAGCAGATGTGCTCGTTAAAAAAAAAAATAGAAACCCTCAGCAATTTCCTATGAGAGCTGAGAAACTCACACAACAAACATAATCTTCCCAAAGCGTAACTGAAAGACAATTTTTGTACTATGTATTATTTTGTACTTTGTCCTATACTTGTCTCCCCATGACATGTACTGTGACCTATGTCATGAAAACAGAGGCAGGCTGCTGTCAGATGTCCATGAGAACAACAGGAAGGATATGAACGTGCTAAGACAGACCCAAACTCACTGAGAACTTCTGAGGTGAACCTTGCATTGATTTTAGCTTAGTACACATAGTCCCCCCGTGGGAGTAAACTGGCTGCCCCCAGCCGCCTTCTTGTCTTGTAAGTCTGTGAGACATCTGCCTAACCACCCCTCAGCTCCACACATTCATCTGCCTCTGCAGTTCCCACCAGCTGCTATGCAGAGAGCACAGGGAGAGGAGCACCAGTGCCAGCTCTTCCAGCCCCTCCACACCCATGTCCTTGGGGAGACATGAGAAAATAGCCACATGTTTTCGTGGTGAGGCTCTTCCCCACAAGTGCTTGCCCACGGCCACCTCTGACAGGGTATTTGATCATCTCGTGGCAATGTAAGTCTGCCTACCACGTTCAGTCCCTGCTCAAGCACACATCCCAAGCAAGTACTGATAAATAATGCAGTGTGTACTTCAGGATTTCAGCAGTTTCATCTCCAGTTCTTTAACAAAGACATTGATCTCCCATCTTCACACTGAATACTTCACTCTGCAAATACTTAACTTTATCCACATGGAAGGTGAGAATGTGAACACCAGAACCATGCAATAGAAAGCATTATACCTACTGCGTAATGCAGAAAAAAATTATTTTTATGCCATATAGAAATCCAGTCCTTAACACTTAATCAGACTCCATAGTTATGATTGTGAGTGTTCCTAAGAGCATGAGATTGCAAGATTAAACCTTTGCTTTTGAAATATCATAGCCCTAAGCACAGTGAGGCCAAGCTGAGGAAAATGCTGCTGGCATCAGTTTACCTTAATCATAGTTTCACACTGTAAACTTCATACCATATGATTGGACTAAAAGTCAAAATCAATTCTCAGACGTACAAACAGGAAGATTTGTAGCTAGCCAAGTATTTAGTTACCTCCATTTTTAAATTAAATATCCTGGTTTATTAGCTGGAAAATAACATTTCCAAATTTTGTTTTGTGTGTTATTATGAATCATGGAATCATGTCAATCAGAGGTATGAGTTGATCACATTCAGATGTGTGATATACTGGGAAGAGATGATCTGCTTCATCAACCCAATCCATCAACCCAAAACATTTTTTTGATCCAAGATTTATGATGCTTCTTTTTGGATTAGAGCAGCTGAAATCGCATGTGGTTTGTCTTGAATAACAGAATTATTAATAAACAAAGTGTCACTGATTTCTCGGATTTGCATTTATGTTATCTGAAGAAGGCAACATCTATCTACAACAGTTCATGCCAGAGAGAAGTGTGAGGGTGTCTGAGAAGAGTGAAGTACTCTTCTCTGAACCCAGCAACCTTCAGATAACCCTTCTTTGATGAAAGACGTTTTGCAGTTTGTGTTGATGCTGCTGCTGACAATCAGTTAAGCACCCAGATAGATTTTGTCTAAACCTTTACATCCTTTGTCTGGTAAGATTTTCTGTTTATTTGATTATTTATTCTGTTTATTTGATTATTTTCTGTTGCCACTTTACACACAAAAGGACTCTCTGAAGATGTGCAGCATTGGTATTTTCAAGAGGGAACCCAAGACATATTCAGAGCTTTAAAAATGGCTGTCTTTAATGGAGTGGGAAACACTTTTCCAAAGATAGAAAAAACATTACATTTCCTTGAAAGATTACTCAGTATTGTTATATTTCCAAACTAAACAGATTACATTTACAGCATGATAATATACATTTAGTTAAAAACTGTGTCAAGTACCACATAGCTCTGAACACAGAGAGTTTCCTAGGGGCGGTTCTGAACCACATTGCATTAATGCTGAATTGTTGCACTGCTCCTCTGCCTCCATTGGACAAAGACATCTAGCTCAGGCTTTCTGTCCTGACCCTCAGCTTCCTGCAGCCACCCTCTATCTCTCTAGTTCCTGTCTTCTGTCAACATGTTCAGAGACAGCCCAACAAATTTCTGTGATGTTTCTGGACAAGCATCCAAAAGGCATACAGGTTACAGCAGGTTACTGGTGGTATTTGAGAGGAAGGTCTTTAGAAACACAGGGGGAAAAAACTGAAGGAGCAGGAAATTGCCTTCTTTTTCCTATAAACGTGCAAACAGTTTCTTTGTTTAGAAAATCTTGGAGACTGGTAGTTTGGTTTGGCTCACTTCTACAGTAATTCACCTCATCTTGTACTCCGAATCCACTCCAAGGATCAAATCCACAGAGGCAATGATAAAACCCTCATTTATTTCAACAGTTTCAACAGAACAACTGCTTCACATAAGTAAATAGAAATTGTTTGTAAGAACATCTTAAACATTTTAAATGGGAAACAGAGCAGTTACTGTCCCACAGAGTATACACAAAGCTGCTCTTTGAGTCAGGGAGATGGGCCAGGGACTTTTGTCTCTTAAAAATCGTTGGAAAAGAAATCTGCCCATTTCTTGACTCTTGTTTCCACACTTGAACAGTAACATTCCTACTGATGGTAGATTTTATGGAAAAGAAGTTTGAGATCTACCAAGGAGGTCACACTGTAATACCACACAGTGAAAATCACAATAATTTACAGTGTCACATGTGTAGGTGCAACATTATTTTAAAAAAAGCTTCAAGAAGGCCCAAGAACAAAGGTGGGGTTTTTAATTGAAGGTGACTTAAGTAGATAATGAAATGTATGATTGAGACAGTGACCCTCTTATTCATGGTCCTAGCTGAATTTCTGATCTAATGGAGTAACAGAATATACTTAAATACTTGCTGTCTTTTTCGTATGTCATACTAATGAAGTATGAATTTGCATATGTGTATCTCTTTGCATTTGATCTTCTAATACATTTCTACATTAATTGTTTATTTTTTCTCTCTCCTGCTTTATCTTCTCCCTTATTTTTTTCTCTTTAATCATCCTTCCACCCCTCTCTTGCAGCTGTAGATTCCTTTCAACACATTCATCTGTATTGTGCAGCCATTGTCTCATTCATTTGCTTTTTTTTTCTCTCTTTTTAGTCCTTTTATTCTGGTTTTAACTGTTGTTTTCCACCTCCATTAGCCACAAACCCCCTTGTTCTTTTTCTTCTCTTACCATACTTGCATTTTATCCTCTCCCAGCTTGCCTGTAATCAGGAGGAGAAAGATAAGCATTACAGGCCCACATTTAGGATAAAAGGTCCTGGGACTTTACATCATTTTTTTTTCACAGGCTTAAACTCTTACCACTGTCACTGCCAAAAGACTTGAAAGTACTGCTGTAATTAGTGCAACAGTTTTAATGGATGCAACTAATTGATGTGACGATTGCCTGAACTTGTGGAAATTCTGAAATACTAGTCCAGAAGATTTTCTTTTGATCCGTATCTTGCAATCCTCTTTCCTCCCTGCGGGAAAGGAGGAAAAATAAAGCATATATTTTCTCATAGGTGTATAGAAAACTTTTGCTCATACATTAGTCAAGCTGGGTGAGAGGTGAGTGCCACCATTTTTGTATATGAGGCCTCATCTATTGGGTCTGATGCCAGGGCTGCCTTCAGTCCTGTCCATCTTCGTGCCCTGGAAATCATGTACATGCAGGCTCTTCTCTACCTTGTTTTCTCAGAGTCTTCTGTCACAGGAACACACACACACACATGCCTGCTTTCAGAAGATGGCTGTACTTTATATCACAGACAAGATCCAGGAGGTAGGCAGAAAATTCAGATCAGAGGAAAGTGATCAGACATAGTTCTTGGTGTGAGTGCAAGAGAGGTGTTTGGTCACATGTGTTAATAGATAATTGATGGACAGTAGATGGTGCTCCAGTATAACTGGTACTGTTACTAAATTTTGCAGGGCAACTTTTCTGGTCCACTATCTTTTCTTAGCTCTCACCAGATGTAGCAGTTCAGGCCCTGTATGAGTTTATGAAAAAATCAAAGGAGCAGTGAGACCATCTCCTTGGCTGCCACAATCTATGATAGGATGGAAGCTTAGGTTTAGCTGGGAGACGGGCACATAGCCAGAGATTCCAGAGGTGGGATCACTAAGGAGATTTATCTGTATATCACTGCCTTAGAACATGGGAGAGAAAATTGCTGCCCTGTATCCTCTTCCCCAGCAAGAGCTTCTTGGGCCTATTTAGTCCTAACTGCCCCACTTCATCGACCGATTATAAGGTTGGAGCTCAGATACATCTCCAGGTATTGTGATAGTGATTTGTGCTTCTGCGGTTTACTTTATTCTGATGAATTAGGGAGTTAGCAGACTCGTTTTTTCCTATATATAGACTTGACTAGTTATACTCATTGAGCTGAAAGCAGTGCAGTGACATGTCAGCCAAGATGCTTCATCATGATGTAATCAGTGCACATACCAGCCCTTCAGACCAGCAGCCAGCTGTGGCTCCTTAGGATGTTGGCTGCAGGCTGCATTTCATTTATGAGCAATGTTCTCGCCTTCATATCTGATTAGTACATCCTCCTGAAAATAAACCTCTGTGGCATGTCCAGACATCACACTTGGGGTTATTGGACCAGCCAACAACACAAGTCAAATGTCCTGGTGTGGGTGCACAGACCCTGTAGCTTCAGTGACACCCCCTGAAAAATAAGATTTCCACTCATGCTCCTGTCAGAGTCAGTGGTCTGTATTTCCCAATGTTACTTTCTTGCAAGGGAACAGAGTATAGGTCCTTTCATACTAATGCGTTTCCTAAGCCAATACCTGCTCTGTCAGAGCCAGAAAGGCCTGTGTCCCACTCTGCCCACACTTGCCAAGCGTGACCTCTGTGCAGGCAGATGTGAAGAGGCAAAGTGCTGTTTGTGACAGTCCCCTGCAGCCACCACCTTAAGGAAGATGCCAGCGAAGGGCAGGGCGAGGGAAAGTCCATGGTTTCTGGCTTTCTGATCTGCCCGCCTGCTCTGTGAGTGGCTGTATGTGAACTGGAGGCCACATTATCTTAAGGCCTGCCCTAAACTCTGGCAACCAGTCAGCCACAGGCACAACTACTGGTGATTTCAACCTGCAGAGCTGGGACAATGGTTTCCATAGGTGAGGGTGTGCAAAATGGCACATCTTCCTAAAACTGCAGGACTGCCAGGTCCCTTCTGTGGAGTCTGTCTGTGTGGGCATTTCCTCTGTGACTGTGGCTCTTTAACAGCACTCTGAAGGTTCAAAGAAAATTTGATTTTTGCTGGAATTTCTCCAGCTGAGCTCAGTAATTGAGATGTTCCTTCGGCTGCAGCAAGGTACACTACAGAGTATCATTAGGTTTATTCTTGTGTCAGAAATATAGGAAATTGAGCTGTTTAGGCAAACAGCCAGTGTAAACAAATAATGGCATATGCTGCAGACAAAGCCAGGCAATCAAGTTGCTTCCTTCCAAGGAAATAACAGAAATATATATGCAACTATCCCTACACTTTTAATGGACTTTCAAAAATTATTCCCTCAAGCTGCATATGGGTGACTTTCAATCCATTGTTAACATGTTTAGAGTGTGTTTGATTTCCTGGTACAGGAAGTAATAACAGTAGAGTAAACAAAAACCTTAATTATAGCAGCACATGAGAAGAGGCAAGGATAACGTCATAATATTATATTCAAATGCACTAGTAATAATAATGAAACAATAGTCACTAATAAGTACTTTTAAGATGTGGCAACAACTCATATGTAATCAGTCAGGTTTTCTACTAGAAAAAAAATAAATAAAAAAAATAAAACTTAGCACTGCAAAGTTCCCTGGGGTGTACAGAACACAAGGTGCCAGATGTCTTCATTGAATAGCATCATGGTAAAGGCATAAGAACATAAAAGAAATCCCTGCTCCATGTGAGAAAATGTAAAAGAAAAGGTGTGAGGGCTTTCCTGAGTAATGAATTGCTGACTGCTATGTATAGTTATTCTGTGCTACTCCCTGTCCACAGGAGCATGAGGAAGGGACCAAAGGATAATATGTGAATGTGGGTATGTTATACTGTATATTATACCTTAGTACATACTGTATGTATGGTGTTATACATGCAGATTTTCTGATCTTGGCCCACTGTAAGTGAGAATTGCTTCTTTCTGATTCAGCACTTTCTCAATCATAAGCTGTCCATTAGTTTATGACTACAGCTAAGGAACTGGCTGAAAAAAAAACCAAAACAAAACAAAAAAAAAAAAACCACAAGCAAAATGAGATGAAAATCAGGCTTATGGAAGGAAGAGACTGTCATGTCCTATGACAGGCTATGTGGGTTATGGCCTTCGGCAGAGCACCCTGGATCTGATGCTGGGATTTCACAGGCTGGCTCTGCAGTTGCCACACTTGTTCCTGCACAAACAACTACAACAACACAAAAAAATGTTTCTTTTCCTGACATTGTAGAGATATGCTGGTTACTGTGGTTTTTTCATAGCTGGTTTCCAGGAGCTTAGGAAAATAGTGATTTGTGGGAACATAACCTAAAAATGTAGTGGCAGCATTGAGAATGAGGTCTCAATGGGAGGCTGCAAAGTGACTGGCCATTCCTCTCCCTCCACACACACACATGGGAGGACCTGGAGCATTGCTTCTTTGGGCAACAATAGCCACCATATCCTTACTATCCCACTCTGCCTGCTCCTGCCAGGTTGCAAGGTTACAGGTGTGCATTAGGCTGAAGATATCACAGAAAAAACCTGAAGTTTTTACTGTCTGTGGTGCTTGCTTCACAATGCAAGGGCAATAGAAGGATTTCAGTGAATTAGAAATCTTCCTCTGCTATGAAGGTAAGTAATGTAAAAAAAGTGATTTTTTCTAATGGTGTGGTGAATCTCTGTATAGTTTTTGAGACAATGAGAAGCATAACAAGCATGTTGGAGCAAAAGATAGAGCTTGCTCTATTTCCATACTTTTTGGATACTGCTCAGTATTGCAAGGAAGCTTTATGTGTCAAGTTGAAAGAATATTTACTCTTATTGTTTGTATCTCTAATGGAAACAGAGCCTGGGGAACCAAGTCAGTAAATCAAAACTACGGCACACTGTGTTTGCACATACAGTCTGAATTTCTCCCATAGAAGTCTGAAAAGTTTAGCAAAATGTCTTTTTTGTTGTTGTTGTTGTTTTGGTTTTGTTGGCCCTGCATGTTAGAAGACCACAAAGATCCAAAAGATCTTATAAAATGCAGATGCAGGCAATTTTGTTTTAATCCAGACCACATGAGCCACTAGCAGACAGCACATAACTATTTGGAAATGTATGATTTGTAAGCAACTTTAGAGACAACGCATACCAGGTTGCACTGCATGGCTGGACATTTTCTTCTTGCTAAATAATACAGTTCTGAACCCATTCTCTCTAGTTAAACAGGGAATTATAGTTTGTACTGTCTCAGAGGTTGATGCAGCATTGGAAGAAAAAGGCCCTATAACTTGAGTTGTTCCTTTCATTTTCTTGCTTCAATAGAAATTTGCTCTGACTTATCTCTTGTAATACTTTAACAGAGTTCAGTTATTAAATAATATATTCCTCTTTAAAAAGACTGTTGACAAATACTGAAGACAAAGAAAAAGTCTGATGAATCCTGAAATCGTATTTCAAAATATGAAATAAAAGCTTCAGGTTTTTTTATACACTCAGGTGAAGATGTTGCCATTGCAGAAGTACTGTCAGCAAGAATATCACAATGCCATCATTGTTACCACTTTGAATTTTTGTTTTCCTAATACAAGATCAGTCAGTGTTTTGCTACTGTTCTTTTTTTACCTTAAAAGAAAGTTTAAGTCAAATTTTCAGAAGCACATGATGCCCAGATGTAGGTCAGAAATACTGTCACGGGATTTTAGTCCCTGCATGTGTCTGTTCTTATGCATATATGAGTTGGTGGGAGCTGCATTATATGGTTAGTCATTGGGTTCGGGGCGGTAATGCAAGGTTTTAATTTCTACTGTGCTGAATAAATTGAGTAGTAGCAGTATTCAGGGCCTCCATTGGGCTAAATGAGAGTAAGATACTCCTCCAAAGGTACTCCTCCAAAGCAGTGCTAGATCATTTCAACCAAACACTACATTGTATCTTTTCTCTTCCTTCACACTGATGATACAGAAATACAAGAATAATAGCTATTAGAATACAATTTGGGGGGGCGGGGTATGGGGGGGGAAGCTGGAAAAAAGGACAACGTGCATATGAGCAAGTGTTGGGAGCTTTATTTTGGGAAGCACACAAAGAGCTTCCCAGAGCTAATATATAGATATGAAAGAAAACAAAATTGAAAGAGTACAGTCCTGATCACATTTACACCATTCAGCTTCACTGGACTTGTTTTGATGTACATTGATAGAAACAAAAGCTGTGTGTCTTTCTGTGTAGATATGTCTTACATGCAAGACAAAAGATGTCTGTTGGAGCCTTTGCTAGACTTTAAGGTTATTTAGATCAGAGTAGAGGAAGAAATCCATGTCCTGAGATTTGAAGGTGCCTCAGCAGTGGATAACAAGGCACTTACTGCTGCATAATACAGAATATATTTTTCAGTGGCTCCACACTCCCACTTCAAAATGTACTTAAAGAGAATTTAAAGTAATTGTCAGCATAGAAAGAGCTTCCAAAATGGTCAAAGGTGCCCATGCTGCGATGTGACAAACCAGCCACTTATTTAGGCCCCTGAAGATAGGAGTTGTTAACTAGTTTATTGCTGTGTGTGTCTACCCCACACAATGCAGAAGATTCAAGTTCATGTGGTGTGTCCATATGACACAGTACAAGCTCTCATAGAAGTGCTCACTCCTGATTACAGGAAATATGGAAGGATGCTGTGTGTCCGCTCATATGCTGTAATCATTTGGATTGGTGTTACCATTGTGACAAATCAGCTAGAAAACTCTTGGTGAAACCACAACAAAACTTGAGCTGGCTGGACTGACTGGTACATAGGGGAGGGGGACCCACTCTGCACTGCTTCTGCCTCCCACTGAGACTGTCAATGTCGTTCCCATTAACACCTCCATTATTAGCCATTCCTTACCTATGCACCAAATACCTGCCAAAAGCTTTGCACTCTAATCACTCTACTGCTGAGATCTGGCAGAGTCTTCTACACTGAGCGGAGCCATGAAACAAGTGCTCAAGCTAGTGCATTTTTGTTCTTTCACCAAAAGCTCTGCTTTAATTTTGACTGACAATGAAAGTGTTTCATTTTTTTTCTGCAAAACAAATGAGCGTTTCTTCAGAGATCCAGCACAGCAGTGTTGGCCAGAGGGAAGTGTCAAGCAGAAGGGCAAGTTCAGCACTCTCATGGGACTGGACTGCGTCATCCCCCATGACACATGCTTCCTCTGCAGCCCTCTCCACCTCAGACCATTCTTTCAGAAAGGCTATGTGAACTCCACCAACACAGGCAGAGAACTGCCAAAAAAACCCATAAACTTCTCACTCTGGGACAGAAACAGAATCTGCTGCCTATTTTCTTAATTCTGAACACTATAAAGTCTGCAGTTTTTCAACAACTGTTTTATTAGGGGAGGGGAAAAGTAGTGAATTCTTTTGGGAAATCTCCAGACAGCTATTTCCATTAGTATTTTTTGAGGAAGGCTTGAATCCCTCATTGACTAGGATAGCATTCCCACACCATGTTCCAACTTCTGAAAAAGCCATTAACAGACTTCTTTGAGCAACGCAGCTCTATTTACTAGAATACAACATTTGCCATGGAGAGTATCTAATTGCCCCATAAAACTTGAATATGTCACAGAAGATATGCTGTTTACCTTTAAATATGGGATCAACGTGGGATATGTTTAAACACAAAAGGTTGCTTTCTTATATGTCTGCAAGTACCTCAAATGTCATATAGAAAAAAAAACAACAATGTTGGGGATCCAGGCAAGGTGATGTGTCCGGGATCCAGGCGAAGTTAGGCGATGAAATCCCAAGCTGGCAGCAAGCTGCCCCAGAGTGCTGGGTGCACAGAGCCGGCCTCCCTTCCCAGCACTCGATGTTCTTGCTGGTATCATAGGTTGAGTAGTTTCTCAACTTCCAACTCGCAGAGCACGTCCTGCTCCTTCACCAGGTGCTCAGGCACTGAAGGTACCCTAGTGCCTCGAGCCCTGCCTTTTATGGTCCACCCCCTTGTTAGGCCATTAGCTTTATTATCATCAAACAATTAGCACCTGAATGTGATGACCAGGAGGGCTGCCCTGTCAATCAACAATCAGGTAGCCCTCTGGTCATCCTCTACACAACAACTCAAAAGAATGTGTTACATGTCCTGTATTCCCCACAGCAAAGCAGCAAATGAACAATACGCAATTGGACTTTGGTCACAGCCTTTGTAGTACACAGGGTGGTATACAGGCATAAGTGGGCTTTAAAGTACTGCAGACAGCTTTTCCAGAATGAGCTGTACTTTAGTGTTAAATATACTCAGGGTATCCCAAATACCAGATTTAAGAGCAGCAGAAAATAAAAACAATAACGGCATATATTTCATTAATTTTGTTTGTTTCTTAAGAATAAGATCTGATGCAGTCTGGATTTCACATGTGTAAATCCAGAGAATTTTTAGTAAAGTGAAAGTATCCAAAGAATTTTGTTATTCTTCCATCTGTTGTGCTTTAGAGTTGAACCGTTTCCTTTATGTACAAAGCAGCATGCACATTATCAGTAAGAACCTGCTTTGCACAAGCAATTAGGTGTGGAGGTGCTCTTAAAGGCCACATTTGGGTCCTGCAGGAATTAATTTAGCTTGTTAATTTCAGTGTGTTGAAATCTGTGAAACAATTAAGTGGATACTCTGTATTCTACAGCAGTCTGCAAACAGATTGTATTTCCATAAAGGAATTGTATGTGGTGATTAAGCCTTCCACAAGTTATAATTTCAGGAGTAGTTATTTCTCAGTTTCAGAATAGTGAGCTATGTGATCAGCGCTGTACTCACTTCACACGACCCTGTTTCTTTCCATTGCCCATCTCTGGCTAGTTTCTGACCAGCACTGCTGACAATGTATGACACATGTCCCCCACGATTACCATGGAGTTTACACTTGCAAAATCTCTTCTCGTCTTGGGACATGGAGGTGCAAGCAGCAAACCACAAAACCTTCCAGGACTATTTCATGGAGCATTTCCCTGAAAGACTGTAATTCCAGAAAACTGTCAGTCTGTGTAAAAAATTGGGGTCTGTTCAAATACAGCCTGATTAGTCAGTCCCAGTTTCAATTAAATTATTCTGTCTCTGCTCTGAACCATTTATCTCATAGATGGTCTTGGTTTTTTGTTCTTCTGAACTTCTGTGAACTAGCTTGGTAGGTGCTGCAACAGGCACAAGTGGACATGAGACCAAGAACAACTTGCCAAGGAAGGAACAGGTAGAAGGTGAAGTCATGACTCATTTATCCCCAAGAACACAACCAAGAGCAGTAATTTACCATTGGTGATCTCTAGAGGAGATTCTGGTCACACTGGTGCTTTCACTGCCTTTTCTCCACAGCCACTGGAGAGAGAAGCAGAGCACCCAACTTCAGCATCTAAGTCCTCCTTGCCTTCTGGGACCACCTTTTTCCATGTATTAGGCTCTGAATTAAATGGGGGCATGGGCAAAAAAAAGGTAATATTTGCATCACATTGTCAAGCACATGGAGGAAGACAGTCAGAAGAAAGTGATGACAAAACAGGGCAGGGAACTGCTCTGGTTGGGACTTCCAGGTGTGCTGTCTAAAGACAAGACCAAATCTTTAAAAATTAAATATGGACAATAACAGTTTAGATACAAGTAATCAGGGAGATAAAATGGACTACAGGCCCAGCAATATGAATATTGTGGTACCATCAGTGGCCAGAATGAGTGAGAGGAAACAAGGCCTCAGAAAAACATCAGTAGTTTTATCTCATTCTAACTAAATACAATCTGATAGCTGGTTTTTGAGGAAGACATTTCAGACAGAGAGATCAAAATTGAGGGATGATGTCAAAGGCTATGAATGAGTGGAAAAGGGAAGATTTGTGAGTCACTGATAAACACTTAACAGTTAATCATATAAGCAGATTAATCAATTCAAAGAAAGAAGAGAAAAGGCATGGATGTTGATGGGGAAAAATATTGAAGGATGGTCTAGAACACTGGGAGTCTGGAACTAAATGACCTTTAAGGTTTGTTTCAACCCAAACCATTCTAGGATTCTATAAGCATAGAACTAGGGATACTTAGTGGTTAGTTTACAGCAGAATTAAGAAGATTCAAGAGAATATGTGTGGTTAGAGTGAAAACTTGAGTTGGAGGATCCCAGCACTCTCCATCACATCCACTTGGGCAGGTCATATTATAAAGTCTGCAAGAACCCCACATGTCTTCCTGTTTCATTTCTCTTGCACCATTTCCCAAAAATACTGCAAGTTATTTTTGCTGGCAGATCTGTAGTGTTTGGTAGAAGTGGATTTTTTTCAACATATCTGAAGGTGTCTGAAAATGCTTGATGTTTGTTGGTATCAATGGCAAAACATTTATCAATGGAGTGGGGATAGTTCTATCAACATGGAAGAGTGTTACAAGTTCCATATGATACTGGATTTTTCAAATTGATCTGTCATGAACAACACAAGGCAATAAAACCCTACTGTCTGACTTAGACCAACAGAACCATAAAGACTTTGGTGTGAGCTCTTCAAGGAGAGATGATAAACTTCTATGGCTAGTGGGCCCTTGTCCCCTCCTAGTATAGACTCATGGTCTCTAAGAGAACAATTAAAAGCCTGTGGAAATTAAGATGGGTCTTTCTGATGGGTTCAAGTCAGGCCTTGGTGTCACTGATATAAATGCAGCAGCTGGAAAGCATATAGAAACTCCTGTAAATTTTTAAGGTTTTCAAGCAAGCTCACAAGAACAGGTGATTTGTATTGTCCACTGTGCTGATTTGTAAACACTAAACAGTCTAGGCTCTGTATGTGTCATTGCTTATCAGGGAAATAATTAAAAATCAGCTGCAACGTTTGCTGATCTCTGTTACTAAAGAGTTCATGGTTTCATTTCTCAGCATGTCCTGCCTTTACGGGAAAAAAATATTCTAAACAGGAAAGTATTCTTTCTCACATAATTATGATGAAAGTAAGGTACATTGGTTTGGTTTTGTTTGCTTCTGAAAGCTCTAGTATTAATGTTCTAAATATTGCCACTTCTCTCAGTCTTTCCTAAGGTATTAGTAAAACATTCATTCCGAAGTCACAAATCATGCATATCAGCTGGTACTTAAGACTTGACAAATTAGCTTCCAGCTCACATCATGCAAAAAATTGTATGTTCCAATTCCCACCAATTAGAAATAAGCTGTGTAGTTATTAAAGGAAAAAAAGCCCTCTGCTCTACAGAGATTCTTCTCTTCATCATAATGATGAGCATTCAGGTCTTGCCTGCTGGGAAAATTGATATTCTTCATACAGTATATATCTTGCAGTGCTTACAGTGGTAGTTTGACTAAAAAATTAAATATTATCTAATTGAATCTACAGGAGTTTAAACATCGTACCTTTATTGTGTTGATCTCTGTTTCGGTGTGGTATTGTGTTATGGTTTGAAAGGGGCAGGCAAAAATCTTATTGGCTTTTGCTGCCAGGACCCAGTGAATGAGGGGTGGAGTTTAGGACC
>VZRW01006916.1:3730-13807 GCA_013398125.1 Aegotheles bennettii
CACTGGAGATATTCAAAACCCGCCTGGATGCGTTCCTGTGTGATGTACTCTAGGTGACCCTGCTCTGGCAGGGGGGGGGGACTAGATGATCTTTCGAGGTCCCTTCCATCCCCTTAGATTCTGTGATTCTGTGATTCTGTGATTCTGTGAGTCTTCACTGGTCCGTCTTTATGTCAGGACTGGATATTTTTTGCTGTTGAACTTGTTTGTGCCGTTTCAAACAGCACCATATATAGTATATACACCTGAGTATATAGTATATACACCTGATTCAGCCCCTTCTCCCATCAGGCATCATCCCTTCATCCTATCTTACATCATCTGAGTTATACAGGAGCCAGAGTAACTGTCTCCATTCTCAATTCTGGCCTCAAAATTGATTTGTTTGTGAAAATAGGACTTCTTCTTTTGATGTAGCTGTGATTAGAAACTATATCCACATGTGAGCTCTTTGCCAAGATATCAACTGAGAGTATAAAAAAATGTCGGTTTATACTGGAGAACATATGTTACTGACACATTGGAAAAATCCCAATATTTAACAGTTCTCTTGAGTATATATGCAGTTTTGTGAAGTTATTAGTTATGTTTTTCATCCATTCTTAACTCTAGCTTCTTTCAGGCAAGATGAGATACTAGAAAGCAATACAGAATGTGAAAAACAAGCTGTTCTGCTTAGTATTTCTGTTGTCAACACTTTTCTCCTGGGAGGTTTCCTGAGTTCTGAAATGCTTTTCCTCAGCAGGGCTCATCTAATTTTACAGTCCTAGCTCACGGCTCCACTGGCTCCACTGATGTTCAGACATGACTGGTAAATCACACACAGCTTCACCCCATATGGGGATTGCCAAAACCTGTGTCACAAAACAGAAAATAAATTAATCTCCAGTGGGTCAGGGTGAACAACAGAATGAGTTGGACCTCAGTGCCTAGAAAACACTCACCACATGATATAGGTTTTTGGCCAGATTTTGAGGCTTACCTTTGTCTGAAGTCTCCTAGAGACATCTTCTGACTAGCGTTGCAGTACTGATAATTTGGAAGGATTTAGCGCAAATTTTTCCTCCCCCTTTTTTTTTTTTTTTAACACATAGATTATCTTGAATGATCGGACAATCAATGTGAAACAAGATTTCACTTTTGGAGTCAACCTAGCAAATGCTGCCCACCCCTGTGTGAGCTCACCATGTGCAAATGGAGGCACCTGTGTTCCCAAGAAGGACAGCTATGAATGTGACTGTCCCCTGGGCAACATTGCCAAAAGTAACCATGCCTGTGTTTCAATCCAGAGATCCGGAATTAAACACAAAAATAAGAGGGATTTAGCACCTACAACTGCTGTTGTACACTTCCTTTGAACTAGAAACCAGAGCTTCCTTTGCATCTGTGCACATCCCACATAAACAGAGAAGAATTCGTTTTGTTATTTAGGAACATCGTAACTGTTATCCCAGCACAGAGCTATGATCCATAGATAGCAGCCTGGTATCTGGTTGCTCATGGAAGCCAGCACTGAACACTTCATACACCTCCCTAATCATGCACTGCCATACAAAGGGGGAATTCTTGCCAATGTCCTCCAGCCAGTGATTATGTTACGTCCTGAAGCATGAGCATTGTTAACCCTTGTAATTTTAACCTCCCTACTGCTCACAACAAACATTGTTCTCATGTACAGAAAGGTCTAGTCCTTTTTTAGACACTGAGTACTCTCACCATCTGCACAAACTCTGCCTTGGTACAGTAATGGAGACCACCATGGAGGAAAACCTGCCCAGATGCACACTGTTCTTCTTTCTACAGAGCTACTGTAATAGTTTAAACCTTAGATTCAGAAAAGTGTTTGGATTGCATGGTGTTAAAAAAAATGTGCTTTGGGTTATTCCACTAGGTGGAGATGTTTCCTTCTGTCTTGAAAAATTCCCAAAGGAAGATTTTGAAATATAACAGTGAAGTCAGTTCAGAAGAGCGGACTGACATGATTGTCTTCACCCACTACTTCATTTCTAGCAGGCATACACTTCAAAGTTAAAAGTAGTGGTTTTGATTAAATCATGATGAACAGATTGGCCTTTTCTTCCAAAAAAAAAGACAATGGCTTAGAACAAAACCATTTTATTAAAATACCATTCAAGAAACCCATTTGCTTACATCGTTGTGGTCTAACTAATAGCTGGAGTAACGTCATTTATCCTGGCTTCTCTGTGGGGAGGGGGAGAATTGCGATTTTGGCTTTCTAGGTAGGCGCGGGGTGCTAAGCTCCTGACTTCAAGACAGTATCTGCAGCAGTACCAAGGTCTCCAGGGGGAGTCAAGGCAAGTGAATGCTTTGTGGCTTGGGCGTGTGACTGCCTGACTGTTCAACAGGCTCTTGCACATTGGTCGTACCACAGCTCCTCACTGCTCTTCTGCTCCTGACCCGTGCAAAGCCCTGAGAACAGTGTGTTGATCTGCCCGCCGCTGCGTCTGCCCGATGGCAGTGGCAGTGCTCCGCTCGGCTGGCCTGCCACTGCTCTGCTCCCTGTCATCACTGGAGTCGGTAAAAGCCCAGGCTTTCAGAGACAGTCTGAAGTACCTTGTGCCTTTAGCTTAGGCTGGATCCTGTATGCTGTTTCATATGTGAATCCAACCTTAATTCATTTTAAGAGCGTCTGGAAGCACGAGTCATCTGTCTTCCGTTCCTGCTGGCTGTGGCTGCCATTCAGGTGCCTTTAAATGGTCCCACTGCTGCTGAAAATCTAAGTTTTTTGCTGATGGATGTCCAGGGAGCATGGAGGTGTCTCCTTCTGAACCTCAGTCCAGGACAGCTCTAATGAACCTGGAGCAGATTTCTCGAAATAATCCTTAACCCATGTCTCTTCAGTAAGATGTAGGCACAGGTAAGGCAGGATGCACGTTTGTGTCCACTCCTCCTCCACAACAGGGTTTTGGTTAGTGCACTCAGAGGGTATGTGAGAATCTGAAGGTGCAGTCTCCATCCTGCTTGCTGGTGGGCTGCTGTAACCTCACGCCCTGAAAAAACAAAGTGCCTGTGAGGGACTGTACCTCATTCTCCAAAATTATATGTGCCACTTATAAAACTCAATTAAAATTATGCAAATGAGATATTGATTCATATTGTAGTGGATTGTTGGCCGAGGGCTCTAATAGAGTTTCTGCTGACATTACTGGCTTTTATATCCTCTGTCCAAGCTGTGGGGAGGGAGTATGTAAAGGTATTTTTGTGCTTTAGAATTATGAGGTGGAGTAGAACAGCAAACTGTTGCTTTCCCCTGGTTAGAGCTGATCCTCACGTAAACCATGATGAGTCACTGGGATTTGAAAACTAGGACTAGTAGAGAGGTTTGGTGCTCATCCCACCTGTCTGCACCTTCGTGTGATTTGAGCAGGCAAATATAAATCCTTAAGCAAAACACTAATAAATAGTGCTACCTTCATAGGTGGTTATAATTACCAGTGCAAATGGGAAGTGACAATCATGCATTTGCAGAAAGGTGGGCATGAAACTGGACAGTCATTGGAAGGGAGACTTTCATACTATACAAAAATAAACCCACAATGTTCTTGTTTTGTTTTGTGCTGACTCACTGCAGAGTGTGGAAGTTACTGCCTAAATGGTAAGTACTGGAAATGATGTGAAAACTGCTCTGTCATTGTGCGTCTGTGCCTGTTCTAACAAGCTGAAGGCTGGATTTCCATTAAGCCTGCAAGCTTCTGTCAATAAGCAAAAATATTTTCTGAGGTTGTATAGTACTTCCTTAAACTTCTTCCTGTTGATATTTTAAACAACATCTGCACCTGACAAGTGCAGAGCTGGTCCCTGGATTCGCAAAGCAGCAGGGCCAGGCAACTGGCTGAGTGCTTTGTAGGGGTAGGCGCTACTTTAGGCTGCCCTGCAGTTCAGAGTTCAGTCCCACTTGTCATGAGAGCTTTGGTGCCTCTCAGTGAAATAGTCATGAGCAGGGAGGGACTGAAAGTGTTTAGTCCTAGATGTCCTTACTGGCCCTAATTCCTTTAATTTGCAAAGATTCTGCATGCATCAAAGGTGCTGTTAAAATTGTTTTCTGTGACCACATTCCAGCAAGTGAAGAGCAAGCAGAGATAAATGCCCACCAAGCTCCATAGGGGAAATCAGAGTGCTAAAACAAGCGCGAGTGTTGCTGCATGACATGGGCACCTTCCCCTGCCAAAGGCAAGAGCAGCAGGGCTCTAGTGCTGGTGGAGGATGTGATAGGGGGAAGAAGGCCTCCTTTCATACTCGGCTGCCATCCGCTGTGGTCAGAGACTGTCCAGTGCAGAAAGCATCAGAGCCAGCAAGGAATGTCTGGCCGAGTGTAACCTGTCTTTTGCAATCTTCCAACGATGCTGGCAGGCTGCAGGCTGTGGACCGGCTGTGGTGGTTTCTTTAGACACATTAACAGCTTTTCTGATTTCAGTATGGATGAAACAGGCGTTTGTCACTATCTAAAATTCTCAATTTGGCACTTAGAGGTAAATTTCATATTGCTGTTTTTGGCTGCCAGACTACCCCAATTGCGTATCTGTGTTACAGTGATCTCTTAAAGCCCAGCCAGCATCTGCACTGCACAAAGAAAGCAAGCATCCATGCTCTGAAAAACTTGAAATTTATATAGGTGGGATTAGTTATAGGTTGAAGGGATTAGCTCTCAAGAAGAAAATAAGATGAAGGCAGCTACTTTAAGGAATTTATGAAACTGGCTTATACGAATGCAGCAGTCAGTTATGAGAGATCAGCAACAAACTGTAGGAAAATCTGTTCAGGCCAGTGCTCATAGCCTACTGAAGTCTGTGTATCAGGGAAGTTCAGTGATTTATATCATACATCTGAGTTATTTTGCCAAAGTCTCCTCCATGGGCAGCAGTACACCAGCTCCAGGTGTAGTTGCAATGCGTACTGCTGTCCCAGCAGCTGTACAGCACAGCTGTGCCAAGGGCTGTCCCTAGAGAAACGGGAGATGGTGTGTGGGGGACATCGGTGAGGAGGCAAAACACCCTCCAAGGGAGCATCAGATGCACGTATCAAGAGGCCTTGGAGCCTTTAACATTGTCTCAGTTGCTGTCAATAGACCTGAAGTGATTAGAGGCACCCTGTATGTCCTCCCCAGAGTTAGCCTTTCCCTGCACTGCTCCCCAGGAGTAAGCCCTGTGTGGCAGCAGCCACTCTGTGCAAGGTCGCATACAGGAAAGGAGAAAATGGGGACCTCACAGGTTGCGTGTGCTGCCCTCCAGCCTTGCTCTGCTGGTTTGAGAGGTCCCAGCACATGCTTGGTGCATGGTGCTCCATTAGGAGCTGGGGAGGAGTTTCTTAGACTAAGAACAGCCTGGTTAATGCATACACTTTGGCAGGAGGGTGGCTTGAACCCCGTGGCGAATCAAGAAATGTGGAAACAGGGATGAATGTAAAATTTGCAATATTTTCCAATATTTTTCTGTGCTAATGTTTATTTATGGTGGAGCAATACATTAGGCCCATGACATGAAGGCCATAAGCAGAGGGACTGTCAGCTGTTTAAACTGCCTCAACTACTGCCCTTACATCTAGGTGTGAACTGGCTGTGAGTTCAGCTCATTTCTGTGTGACCAGCAGGTACCTGCCAATGCAGGACTAAATTAGTAAAACAATCTTGTCTGTTTTTTTTCTTCCATTCCTGTGTCAGCTGACTCATCTTTGGTTTTTTATTTACTTTTCAGCCATTACAGAAGCAATTGAAATCCCACAATTTATTGGTCGCAGTTACCTCACATATGATAATCCAGATATCCTGAAAAGGTAGTGTATCTCCTGTGAACATAAATATGCTGTTTGTTAATCATTGTAATGCTAAGGGTCTCATGTGGAAGTATGTTGTATATTTAAGTGTTTTAAGCTGTATTTGCCATATTTCTAAATTTCAGGAAAAAATGTTTTTCTATGCATATGCTTATGGCTCAGTTTGTTATAATAGCTAAGCATCTTGCAACCTTTAATGAAGTAGTATGCAAAGCATATGCCTGACATGGGAAAGGACTGGTGTGTGCTTTCTGAGAACAAAGGTCAAACATACAGAACCAGTATCCAGGAAGAGATGAAGGATTTTAACTCCTGCTTTAGCCTAGAATTTAGGTCTTCAAACTTCTTTTTGGCTGTTCTGTACCCTACAAGGTGCACAAATTTCTTAAAATTTTGGGCTGTTACAACAAATTCATCCATCTCCTGTATTTCAGGCACTGGCTAGGGGAGGCTTTGCAAATGTCCTTGCCTGCAGCTCAGTACCTCTCACCTGCCAGGACTTCCTGATTTGTTCTTTCTTATGCTTCTTCCACTGTCTTCTCAGGGCAGCAAGCCTACTGGAATTCGTCAAAATTTGCTTGTTGGACTGGATTTTTACACTCATCTTGGGGAGAAAAGTATTTTCTCTTATTTGTGTGAAGTAACCCAGTAGCTATTGCATTTGCAATTCTGGAGGACCAAATTCAATTCCTCCACTCCTAAATCCTGGAAATGGGGATATGAAACAGAGTCCCTCACACATCAGCATTTATGCAAGTTATATGACAGTAAGCAGCAAGACCAGTGGAGAAGAAATAGTGCTATCATCTTTTAGGCTTGTTTGAAAGAAAGAACACTGTTCCAGTTCAATATTTTGCTACTATTGCATTCTTCTTCATTAAACAGGGTATCGGGATCAAGAACAAATGTGTTCATGAGGTTTAAAACCACAATGAAGGACGGTCTTTTGATGTGGAGAGGAGACAGTCCCATGAGACCAAACAGCGATTTCATTTCTCTAGGCCTTCAAGAAGGAGCATTAATATTCAGGTAAACTGTCGCTCCCGTATTTTTGTTGCATCCAGTACAGGTCAGTGCTTGAAGGAATCTCCAGAACACATCCAGTGCACTTGTCCTTCGGTACAGTATGAGACAATTACATGCTCAAAGTTTTGTTCAGTGATGGGTCCTGTTGTTTTCTGGGAAAGGGTGTGAGCTGAAGAGGTAACATGCTGCCAGCTTTGCATCATTCCCACTCCCTCCCTCCCAGTTCTTCAAACATCAGGTTTTCAGTGTGTTTTTCCAAAAGTCACCCCATGAGGGTACAAGTGCTGTCAGTAATTCCCCACGATGCCTCCTGAAGCCCTTGCCATCTTAGTTAAGCAGAGTAGATCTCAGATGTGAGAAGAGACCAGGGGTCAAGGAAGGAAACCCTGCTGATGCCCATTCTGGCTGCAGTCTCACGCTTCACCAGAGGGTGCACATGGGAGCAGGGCTCCCACGTTCTCAAACCCCCAGAAGTCCAACCATTTAACACAAACCCGGCAGGCACCAAGCATTGCTAGTGCCAACATCCACAGAACCACTTGTTTAAGAAACAAATAAAAAAACTGTCAAAAAGCTGAAACTGGGGAGTGTTGGGAAATGGCTGAACCCATGTTCTCTCTTACCAGCTTCGCTTTCTCCCCTGCAGACACTTGGGCAGACTCTGTGCAACTTTTTACATGGTTCTTTTTGGGACTTCTGCCTCTTGAAAGCCTTATCTTTCCTTATAATATCCCTTTAGATTGTGTAAGACAAATATTGAAACAGTAAACTACATATGTCACCATCATTATGGACTGTTAGGGGACACTTGATTAAATGACAAAGATTTTGTTAATCATTTAAGGTAATTTGAAGCTATCTTTTGCCTGGTTGTTGTTTGCTACCATGGACACAGACAAAGTTGCACATTTCTATGTAAATTAATTTCTTTAAAGCTTTTTTAGATGTTGTTTTCTGTGGTAAACTTTGCAAAAACTCTGAATTTCCTCACTGACTCTCAGAAATGGTGCTTTTTTAAAATGTCTTTAAGAGAACCTGTCTTTCCAAACTAAATGTCTAGTCTATTCTGTCTGTTTTCCATGCAGAGTGCATGTTTATTAGGGTTGTTGCTCTCCTCAAAAGATGAAGGTACACTAATGTTTTGAGTTGAAACGGCTGGATTTTATTGAGCTATCTGTGCCTTCTGCACACATTTAGGAAGGTGTAAAATTTAAGGTCTCGAATGAAAACTGTCATAAACACTGCATAATGAAAGGCAGCACTGAATAAAATGGTGAAAGAACAAAAGGGAAAAAAAGTATCATCTTCTTTCACAAGGAATGATCCTCATGCTACTTTTGCAACTTTTGACAGGTGAGGTCAGGAGAGTATCCAGGGCTGTAAATGGATCAGGAGTATTTTCTCACAGCCCGAAATAAGATATCTGTATTCTGGTCCAATTCCAAATCCAAAACACACCTTTTCTTTCCCATTTCCTATGGCCTAGCACAGTAGGTTCCCTGTACAGTGTAGCTGCTGCTGTAAATCCTTTTTGCTGCTCACTGCTTCTGGAGAAAGTTATATCATTACTGTAGGGGATACCCATTCCTTAGGGATATGAATCTCATTTTTGTAAGCAAAGCTCTAACACTTAGATACAATCCTGAACACCGTAGCTCTCAACCTAGACTAGTATCTGCATCCTGGGTAAATGGAGGTGCTTGTTTGAAACTCACTTAAGCCTCTGTGGAGGAGTTTAGGACAGCCATTTTGTTCTGTGCAGCTGACAACTTAACATGATATTCTCAAGTACCTAAGCCTGACCATGAGCTTGATTCCCAGTTCAGTCTTTCCCATAGAGATGATGATGTTGGCTTTGAACTCTCAAGTTTGGTAAAGGCAGAAGACCAGTAGCAGCAGCTCAGGCTAGTTCATCCTGCATATTTAGGCAGCTGACCACCCTACAGCTCCCTGTGCTGTAGCATTTAATTCGCCTTCATGAAGCTTGGCTCAGGTTTCTGGGATGCAGAAATTAAGATGCCTGAAGTGTAAACATGATGGGGACATTATATCTGCTGAGTAATTTTAGTAGCAGCAAGCACAAAGAAATAATCAGAGCTGTAACTGAAGCAAGGAACTTCATTGTTTTCTCTGTGGTTATTTATTAGTCTTCATCCTTTCTAACATCACAGGTCTCAATCTTCCCTATAATTCAGATGATTTGTAGATCTGTTATAGGTTACGTGCTTATTTGCTTTTGTAATAGTTTATTTATTAAGCATGTTTGCAGCTTCCCACTGCTCTCTCTCATTAAACCAAAGTCTGTAGGTCACTGACCTTCATAACCTCCTGTTTCAGGGCAGAACTGCCATGCAGAAGGGCCCTCCTTGCTCCCATGGGATGGTTGTGATGGTACCCACTTTGACCTGTGCAAAAGGGAGTTTTGCATGTTTCTCCATAAGCCTGACTTAGCAAAATAAGTGCATCACTGCTGGGCTTCCAAAGGACTCTACCAATCCCTCCCAAGGGTTGTTCTTGGGACTGAGCAGGTGAATGGGGCACAGAGTAAGGACATCTGAGCAAGTTGGCAGGCAGGCAGTCTTTGCAAGGGAGGTAGTAACATTTTAGTTTTGTTTGTTTTTTATTGTAGCTACAATTTGGGCAGCGGTGTTGCTTCCATCATGGTGAATGGCTCTTTCAGAGATGGCCGGTGGCACAGAGTCAAGGCTGTTCGGTAAGTGGCCATGCTTCGTCTGGGAGGCATTTTGGAGCTGCCCTGCCACTAACGGTGCTGGCTGGCATGTCGGGACACTGGTCAGGTGTGAATCACTGCTCTCTGCTCTCACATCGCTTAGGAGATGAACTGTTAGCAACTTGGCTGTTTCAGGATGATGTACACAAAGATTATTGTATTAGAGGTGACAGTGCCAACTCTGAAACTCAGCACAGTTCAAGGCAGGCTGCCAAAGTCACGCAGGGCTGTTCTGGGGCTGTGACAGACATTCTCTTAAACCCATACCATTTAAGAGTGTTTTTCTTTAATGTCTGCATTTTGAAATTCCCTAGCGAGCATTTTGTGGGCTGGCACAAGCACTGGAGCACAGACAGTGTATGCCTACTTTTTCTATTTGGACAAGGTGCAGACATCGTGCAGTATATATATAACTCATATTTATAGCTCATTACCTCATGGAAGGCAAGTGTGTCCAGAAGGGAAAGCATGCATCCCTCTCTTCATGGGATGTCGATTCCCTGGAAAACAGGCTAACATTAGCACCACTT
>VZRW01006917.1:4201-88720 GCA_013398125.1 Aegotheles bennettii
GAGAAGCTCCTTTGAGCTCTGTTCTAGGTGTCCTCAGCTAGGAGGTACATGAAATGTTTTGTCTGAGCTCTCCATAAAATCTCCTTAGACCCACCCTTACAATGATTTCACTGGGCGGTTTTCATAAGCAGCATTATAAGC
Organism: Aegotheles bennettii; assembly: GCA_013398125.1. Classification (NCBI taxonomy): domain Eukaryota; kingdom Metazoa; phylum Chordata; class Aves; order Caprimulgiformes; family Aegothelidae; genus Aegotheles; species Aegotheles bennettii. Next base: position 4,343 of record VZRW01006917.1, read on the forward strand.
TGTGTTTTCTTTTGAAACTGCAGGTATACTCCAGTGTTTCTTCTGTGCATATCTCTCTGCTACACCAGTAACAAATTCATCATCAAGTCTGTTTGAATTTTAGAGACCTTTGATGACAGAGGCTTTCATGTTCCTCAGGTTGTCAGCAGTCAATTAGATTAGCTTCAAGATAGATGGGGGAATAAATATTATTATCATTCAGACAGAAATAATGACTTCTGGTTTTCTTCTGTCTACCAAGAACTGCAAAGGGATTTTTTTGCTGGAGAAATATTTGTCTTACAGGTTTTGTTTATTAATTAGAAATCTGCAAAAATAAGATGATAATTTTTAACACTTGGTTTGCTGAATTTTCCTCCATAGTAGCGAGCCCTCACATTTAATCATTCATTATAGTCTGCTCATTCAGAGTCTGTGGATGATGTCCCATTATAGTTAAGTTTTTTTTCTCAAGGGTGACTTCTTGCATGTGGTGCTTGTTCTTTTGGGAAAAAGGACTGCAGAAGTTGCATAGTGTGCAAGTATTTTAAACTTAATGCAAACTCAACAGCATTTTAGAAAAAATTCTACTTTTTCTTTGATAAAAAAACATGAGAATTAGGTTCAGGTCATTATAAAAGGAAAAACAAAACCTGAAGCACTTTTCACCGCACTAGACAATAACTGACTTTTTAAGTCAAGCTCCTTTAGATTTACTTGTAAGGCAACTTTGCATCATTCACATGCATCAAATGTATCATCAGTTTAATGATATTAGAGTTCTCGTTTTATTTGTTCAGTTCTGAATGAAAACTACTTTCAATATGTTTTCCATTAAAAAAAAGCTATTTGTAGTGGTCTAAATAAACTTTCAATTCTAATTCTAAAACTATACATTAATCATAGGTGAAATTATGACAGCCAGCTATAGCTTTCTGATTGTGAGTGCTGAGACAGTTAATGCTGAAAATCTATACCCTGCAGATGACTAAAAGAAAATGTCTTCAGATATCAAACTGCTGAAGGGTCCTGGACGACCTTTCCCACCGCCCTACCAGATGGCATGTTTCAGTTTCTATTAAAAAAGAACTCCACCAAGGACATTAAAGCACCTGAATAGGGATCATTAGAACGTAATAACAGCAAAATGGTAAATGACCCATACTTTTCCCATGGCTGATCAGGCTATGGAAAAGGAACTGCAGAGGTACACGTGCCTGCCTGCGTCCAGTGGTGTGGGTAAGGGCTAGTGTTAGTTCAAATATCAACAGAAATGAGAAGCGTGGATAAATACCAATCACAGGGCCTATTCCCTAAAATGATTAGGTTAACAGAGAAAATCCTGCAGTTTGATGTGGATTTGACATCTAATTCTGATGGTAAGATGTGTGGGGGTATTATATAACCATTCTGACTGAAATGATCCAAACCAAGGTTTCTGCCTCATTTTTTTTTCTGAGGGGATCAGGAGGAGAGGAAAACAAAGAATGGGAGGGGAAGGGGAGGAGACAGCTACAATTTCACCTTCATGTCTGGAGTGTCTAAGCATAAAAGACATTCTGTATTGATGTGAACATAACATTTTCATTTTAAGAAGAAAAGTATCAGTGATTCAAGTCAAAAGCAGAATGCCACACGTAAGTCATATTGGATTTTGCTACTGTTAATTATGCATATGTATCTTGTATGCATGTTCAGAACTAAAAATAAAAATATTGTGCTGTTCTGGCAAACTCTTGAGTCTCTTACTGCAAAGACTGTGGGGTCTGACAGAGAGTTGTCCCTTTAATTCTTAACAGAAAATAAATAGCCATGTTTCTTAGGCTCAAGAGCTTTCTCCAAAACATTATTTGATATACATTTTACATACTGATGAACACATCTGTATCACAAAGGAAATATTCTTGTAATTATTTCAGTGTTTCTTTTTATTTGTACCATCTGGGACCAAAATTTACAGGTAAACATACTTGTGCTCTGAATTCACAGATTAGAGTCTCAGTACTGCTCATTTTGAACTTCTGTTCCTGTTAATGCATTTGAAATTGCTTCTGCTCTAGAGAGAGGCTTTCTTACAGATCAAAAGCCTGGAGAAATTTGCAAGTAAGTTATTTCAGCTGTAACAATCTCCTACTCAGCTGTCATTCCACACTCCCATATGTTTGTTAGGAAACTGAGACCAAAATACATCCAACATTAGCAATTTCTCAAAACATATTTCTGTTTTATAATGGCATCTGAACATAGAGGTTGAATGTTGTAACCAATGGTGTGATAGTACAGTGAAATATCCAAACTGTCCGTGACTCACATTTCTGATGTTTGGGCCTATTTCTGTATGTCGAGAGATATGTGAAGTTACTGACTGTTAAACACTTTCACTTAAGAGAAAAAAAATCTTTTCCTTGTATTCCATAAACTAGATTTTCACAGAATAAAACTTAAGTTGGCCACACTGTTTTAAGGTCTGCTGTCAGACTGGGATGTATTGGATGCTTTTGTCTGGCAATAAATTAAAAAAAAAATAAAAGAAAGAAAGAAAGAATGACCAGTTAAAACCAATTATCTAGGAAGTAATTACTTAGGAAGTAATAAGAATTATTTTATTCTTAAAAGTCAATTACTATATTATTTTCAAAAATCACAGTAAATAAGCAAATGGTGTATACTTAAAACTATCTCCATTAGGAATATTCAGAATTTTGAGTTACAATTGCAGTGATACCCACAACATACAATGTCTCCTCCAGACGCATTTGAAAAGCAAAAAGCTCTAAAAATGTGTGAAATAAAATGGAAAGCTGAGCTCTAATGACAAAACTGACTTCCTAACAACACTTTTCAGATGGATGTACAATGAACTAAACCACCTCATCTGCCAGCTTTGGGAAACATGGCAATTAAGACCTATGCTAGTCATGCACGAGAAAATGGATTGCTTCACACACACACATAGCTTCCACACATATGCATTTGCTGCTCTCCATAATTTTCCACTGAGGAAACTGAGCTATTGAAAAGATCCATTTTGTAGTGGATATTTCCAACTCAAAATGGAAGGTTTGTCTTAAGAATTTGGTTGACTGCACTGGCACCATCAGAGGCTTTACAATCTCCTGATTGTTGAGGTTTTATTTTCTTTGCAAACCTCTGAATGGGTCAGAATATGACATTTACTTGAACCATCGAAGTGCCTCTTTGATGAGTCATTCTGTAACTGACTTTTTCCTTCAGCCTCTCTAGGATAATCAAGCCCTGCACTCCAGAAGGGAAATACAAGGGAATAATCAGATGTGTTTCCCATCATTATGATGTTGACTTTCCTTGCACTTCCACACAGGGGTCTCAGTCAGTGATCACGGGCTTGTTTTACTGAGCTTTTACCCAGTGTAATACACTAAAATGTAATTCTTCTGATTTTTCTCATAGCAACTAGTTCTTTTTTTCACTACAAATCTCTTTAATATTCAGTTGTCTTTTTAACATTTGATGCAAAAACAAAGGAAAAACAAACAACACAGTGCTACCAAGAACTGAAGTGTCTCTATCCACTCAGGAAATACAGTGGATGTACTCTGTTACCGTTCTTTGTCTTGCAAGACATAAACTCACTTATTCATTCTCCAGGGTTAAAGTATATTAATGTCTTTTTTTTTGCATTATCTGCATCTTACTGCATAAACGTGTTCCTCTAAACATAGAACCAAATTGTCTCTTTGTGCTCAGAGCCATGCAATTTTATATATGTAATGTCTAAATTCTTAGTCATGCTCATTTCTAATTCCCCAGGAAACAGAATAAACATCTGTAGCATTAATGTCTGTTATTCACCTTAAAAAAATGAAATCCATTGATCATATCCATTAAAGCACTGACTTCAAATTGTAGCAAGATTTATCTTAAAAAAACAACCCCAAAACAGGTTTAAAGAAATAGTATTTTCTCTTGGAATCTTTTACAAAGTACCTTTCTGTTTTCCAAATAACCATTTACAAAACCCACCCCAAGCCCCATCCTTCTCTCTTCTCTTCACTGTTTTTATATTTCTCTCTTCCTCTTCCCAGTCCTTTCTCTTTTCCTTTGTCTTCTACTCTTTTGGGATAACTTACACTGATTAGATTCTGCCCTGATTTAAACTTTGGGTAGCCTTGTCACTTTGTAATTGGGACACAGAGCATAAACATCACAATTCTACAAAATCTGTAGGGAACAGTCTGCACTGCAAAGTCACTTGCACGGAATAAAATTGAGCTTCTGGGGAAGGGGAGTGGGGTGCAAAAACCACCCCTCTTTTTCTTCCTGCAGCAAAGATTACTTTCACAGATTCTACACTGCAGATCAGCATCAAATATCTCCTTATGTCTTCCGGTTTGGATGCAGCAAACATTTAGATACCTGTTTAACCTAAGCACGTAGTTATTCAACAGAGTGCTTTACTTAAATTGATTCCTCACTGTCTTCCTCTTGCATAAATATTCTTAATTACTTGAGTTTAATTACAAGTGCATATATCTCTACTGGCTGAGATTCCATGTACTTATTTGTTGGGAACTGACATTTCTTAACACTATTAATTTAATGAAAAATTACAAAATGAAACAACTTGCCATTTTATATTGCAGCCTATGAATTATTAAACTTTAATTACAGTTGCTTTAGGTTTTTTAATCATTCAAGTCAACACTTAAAGTCTTAAGTGTTTACACATGTTTTGAATATTTCATCTTTTGGTGGTTCCAATTAGTATTAAGCCAAAGTCTTCCCTGGCACTTTATGAATTTCAGAGCATTCATACCAGAAAGGACCCAGAGGGCTAAATTTGTCATTTTAAAATCCTTTAAGCATTGTGCCTATAACTGAGAAAACAGCATGCTGCTTCTTCATAGGGGAGGTTTCAAACAATTCTCATGTAGCAAAAAGAGGCAGTATAAAGAAAATTTCCATTCTTTTTCTCTCTGATGCAGGGACAGAAAGATTCCTGGCTAGAAAGTGACGCATTCTCCCAGTTTTCTCAGAGTTGAATTGTATACTGAATATGCTTTGATCTTCACAGAAAAATGTCACCTTTGCTTTCATCCTCAATATCCAGCAAGTAGCACTCCAGTCACCTAGGGATCAAACCAAGATGTTTCTTTTTCCAGGAAAGTCAACTAAAGCTGGTTTTAGACCATGTAAAGCTTAAAAATAGTCAGATAAAAGTAGAATTTTAAAATCTCCAGCTTAAGGTTCCTCTCGATCCTGACTTTGTGTCAGCTTTACCTGCTAGAGCCAACCCATCTTTGTTGCAAAACCTTCCGTTTCCTTTGATCCTCACTTCTCTCTACCCAGCTGGAAGCCAGAACACCACTTGACCCATAGTGAGCCGTAACAGAGAGCTCTGTTTCTAAGTCAAAATCCTGGCTCCAGGAGAAGTTAGGATTTCACCTCCAGCATGACTATCTTCCTTGCCACAGAAAAAATTCTGTAAATGTTTATGGGTCAATACCTTTGAGTCAATGACCCCCAGAGATTAAGTACTTCCTAGTACCTTAAACTGTGAACACATGTACTTTCTTTACTACCTTTTGCATAATCTTATTTCCAGTCAGTGGCCAGCCATCCAGACATACCCAATATGCAATTTTGAAATATTTAAAATACATTAACACCACACAAAGGTGTCCTCAAAGTTTAGGACTCTCTCCTTTCTGTCACAAAGCAGACAGAGAAGTAGCAAGGAATAAAACAGCAGAAAGATGCTAAGTCCAGAGCCTTAGAGAGGAGGTGAGAAGGAGCAATTCGTGCAACAAGGAAAAGTTCAGAGATCTTTGTGCTGTGATCTGTGCTGTTTATAAAGGTCTAAACTACACCCCCTTTGAAACTCAACTGTGTAGTCAGTCCTGAAAGCAACTAGAATGGAAAGTGGGAGGTTAGTCCAGGTAATTTTACATTTGCTAGACTGAGCAGCTGAGACTCTTAGAATCTGCTTTTCCTAAAATGTCCAGACCATGGTTTCTCAAAAATGCTGAAGTAAAATTTGTGGAATTCACTTTCTCCTTCTCTCATGATTTCTTGTGAGAAAAATGAAAGATGCAATATGACACCAAACTGGGAACTCCATCTAAAATCCAAGAAAGGAAAAAACACAAGATTTTACATTCACCTTTTCTCCACAAGAAAAGTGTCAATTGTAAAACTAGTATTTAAAGCCCTTCCCTGCTGATTCTCAAAAATGGAGCAGTTCATTATACAGACTACTGTAGTTGCTTGAGAAAATATATCATTTGCTCAGTCCCAACACAGTCCAAGCAACAGCCACTCCACAACCCTGATATCACGGTTGAGACAGGCTGAGCCCAACTGAGTAAGATGGAAGCTCCTCTGATCTTAACACTTCAGCTGTGTCTGTAAAGTATAAATAAATCTGAACCAGACTGTGAACAAAATAGCACTTCCAGGATTAACAGGATTTATTTCCACAAAGCAGGTGAAAATTCTTACTACAAGATGAAATGCCTTCTTTCTGTCCAAATATCAACTAATGACTTCACAAATCACAAAACTTGATATAATACTGAATGCACGATTCCCAGGGAACAGAAATGGGTCATAAAATAGATTTCCAGATTACACAGTTTAAGGTGACTGCATCTGTAACCATTACATGCTTGTGAAAAATAAAACCATGTTTCTTTCACTTCAGGAAAACACTGAAAAAAATGTTTTGAGACTGTAAGGACAAGATTTCATCAGTTTCATTATAATATATAATTTATATTATTTTATAATATTATAAATACATAATTTCTACAGATTTAGGACCTTACATGCCTGTAGAAATGTTTAAAACTTTATTAAAATCAAGCAGGAACACCATGAGTCAAAAACACCATAAGACAGAAAGAATTCTTCCCCTAAACTCCTCCCCTGCTTATATTCAATATCTCTCTAAACTTCATTCTCTAGAATAGAACATTTGCACACAAGCCAACTGGAGATAATGATGTAACACAAGATGCAAACGCAGTGGTGTTACCTATTCAGACTCAAAGATAAGAACATAAAAAGCAAGTCAGGCCACAGGCAAGAGCCATAATCATGTTTTCTAACTCATCCCTGCGATGTCCTTATTTATGTCATGTAGCATATGCATGAGGTGACAGAGACAGTCCTACTCTGACGATGTTTGATAATAAGGGAGCTGTTCCAAGAAGGTCAGGTCTCTGTTTCTCCCTGTTCTGTGAAAGTCAGCATCTTTCCCCAACAACTTATCCTTTTGGATTCAACTGCCTTATTTCCACATTTGGTTAAAAATGGACAATATGAAAATGAAACATACTTTATTTACCAAAGAAACTTGCTAAATTTGCACTGAAGTTTGACCCGAATATTCTTTTGAGTTTGGTTCATCTGCCAAGGGATAAAACTAATTATTCATGCAGCTTTACTCAAAACAGTTCTGTTGTCACCATAATGTGTGATTGACTTTCCAAAAATAAAAAAAAATGAGTATTTTTTCCCCTCAGTTCCAAAGACCTGACATAACCCCCGCATTCCATGAGAAACATGCACATCTTTGATTCCTGACTGATTCCCAGGATAATAAGATACATCTGTTTTACACATTATGTACTACAAATAACAAAGGGTTTCAGCCCAGTGAAGCAGCTGAACAGTCAGTTACCAGAATAAAAATCTTCGGACAATAGTCAGCCCACCTCTGACCTCTCAGATATCAGTTCCTCACTTACATGACCCCAAACCCACCCAAAACCCTCTGCTACATATTTTGTCATGCCTCTGTCTTCTTGTTTTCATCTTATCACTCTCCCTTGATGTCACTCACAACACAAACTCCATCACAGAGATGGGACTGCATACCCAGAGCAGGACCTCAAACCAGAGTCTCAGAACTGGACCTCCATAGACATTTACCAGAACTTTTCACAGAAAAGTCTAGTAGCAAATATTTCTAACTAAATAGCATGAACTATAAGGAAAACTATGCTTTATGCCCATGTCCTGGTTTGAGAGTACCAGGATAAAAGTTTTCTATGGCCATACTAACCTGAGACCACCCAGAACACCCCTAGCTGCTGCCAGCCTGTTCATCTGGCAAGTACAATGGAAGGGGGAACAGCTGAGACTATGGGGAGGATTGGATGGGCCAGGTGACCGAAATGAAACAATCATAGTATTCCTTCCCATTGTGCCCAGTATAAAATGGCTCCTAAGAGACCCCCTCTCCCTGCTTCTGCAGCTGGTGTGCTGACAGGATTGGGTTTGCTTGTTTGTCATCTCTGCTTGTGTTCCTGCATCCTGTTTTCTCACTGAAGAAGGATTTCATGCACCAAGAGAGGTTAGCTTCCCCCATCTTCCCAGGTAGGACTGGCATGACTCTTCCAAGGTTTCTTGCAGGCTGTAGTTGGGACACTGGGCACAGACACCTCCATCTGCTGCGGAGTCCAGGTTGGGACTTTCCCAGTTGGGAGATAATTACTGTCTGAGGAGTGTGGGTTCCATATTTGCATATTCACTCATATCTCTGAATATATTTACATTTCTATATATATTTGTATATAATTCACCAGCTTTATTTTTAGTAGTAGTAGTTCTTTTCCTATTTCATTTAAATCAATTCTAGGGTTTTTTCCCAACCTTAAAGTCTCTGTTCCTTATTCCCCTTCTACCTTCCCCTGGGAGGATAGTGGGGGGATAACAGAGAGCATCCGTTACCTATTTGTTGGCTAAAACCATGACAGCTCATCACACCTCCCTTCACTTCTACTAACTCACTCCCTTCTCTTCCAATCCTAAATTCTTCCCCCTACCTTAACTTGTATATATATGTAACACAATTTATTTACAACCAGGACATCTGGTCCTACTTAGCTTTGTATTGGGTCTCTGTGAGATTTGATGAAGGGCTTATGTACCTGAAAGCCTGTCTGGATTTTTCAGGTAACTCTGTCTGGCTACCAATGTCTATCAGATCATCTTATAAATCTCATCTCTTTCTTTATACCATCATTGTGTACAACACATAAACGAGAGGGGCAGGAAACAAAGACTTCCTTCTGCCTTTCCTTGATATAGGGAAAGAAACTTCTCATCTCTTCTCCTTCACACTCTTTGCTTCATAGTGACCAACTACAGTGAGCAAGAGAAAGATCCTAAACATGTCATGGGAGAATTACTACCTCACAGAAACAGGACACATGATTTTGAGCACCTTCTGACTAGGAGGCAGTGGATCCCATTTCCTGTTTTCCAGATGAATGATCTGATCAGAAGATTTTTACCTGTTGTTGCCACTACAAGAAACAGCAGCAAGCCCAGTTTGTGACCAGGAAATGTCTAACAGGAGTTTGTCTCCACAGGCAGGCTCTATAAGTGTGAATTTTCCACAATTCTTTCATGTAAGTTCCTCATGCACATGTAAGTTTTATTGCATGTGCCTAGACTTGGGCTCTCAGCTTCAGTCATGACACAGGGGTCTGTAAAGCAGTCCATTTTTTAATTAAGGGGTTTAGGTTACAAACACTTAGCTGAAACATTCTGTTCTAGCCACAGAAAATAAATCCAACTGAATCTGAGACTGCAGAATCAGGGTCCGAATTGAAAAGATTGTTTATCTAAGTTGTGAAAAAAAAATATAAAAACTGTCAAATAATAGGTGCACAGGATGCATCCCAGCCCAAGTGTGGTCTACAATGAGCTCTTCTCACAGCCTGAATTACAGATGTCTCGGTATTTGATGTTCCTCTGAAAGTTGGAGTCCCAGTGTGAGAACTGCTCCCATAAAAACAATACATAAGTACTGCCTAGCACTTAGATTTACCAGGTAAACATATATACACAAACATAAATAAGGTTCTATATTAATGATGTTCAAAATGAAGAAAAGAGTAGTATTTTATTTTAAAACTAACCCCAGTGTTTTGGTGTTAGTTTTTTCCCTTGTGCTAAGAAATGAAAGAATCGTTTGCCATTTGCCCTATTTTCAGCCTGCCCTAATCTGATGTTCTGTAGTATTATGAAGAACATCATTTTAAGTGGTGGCCTTGAAAGTCATGCTTATCCAAGCTTAAATTTTCTACCCCAGATTCTGAAAGTCAAGGACTTCCTACATCCCCAAGAGTACCTTCAGGAAATTTGGCACTTTGAAGCTAAAAGAGACTCCAGAAACATCAAAGAAATCGAGAAAGGCTGGAAAAAAGACAGTTCTTCATATATTGGATCGTTATTATTGTCAATTAAGATTTGCTTTAAAAAGAAACAAACAACTCTATATTTTAAAATTGTAACTGCCTGTTTCTTTCACTATCAAAGAAGGAGATCTAGGAACGCAAGGAGCAAGAGACAGTAAAAAGAACAGAGTCTGTCTTCCTGTATGTATATGTAGATAGACAGCTGGTGAACATAAGTACTCCTTTCTAAGTAAACATGCTTAATTGTAATTCAGATATGATCCCATGTTTGGTAAATAAAATGTGAATTCATTAGTGGAAAGACAGCTTTGTACTGTGTAACTGAGGAAGATTCAAATAGACTAATTGCATAATCTATAATTCCCAGGGATTTGGAAGGGAAACAGATACCTAAGTAGTGAGAACTAAGAACTGCCATCTGGGTTCCTCTCTCATGTGATCAGAGACTTCAGAAAAAAGCAGACTCCTTAACTCATGGTTGACACATGCAAGACCTTTGACTTCATTTACCAGAAAAAACACTCATGAGCAAACAATACCAAAACCCGTACCCATCCAGGACCTCTTTATTCAGTGCTTCTTATAGCTTCTGTTTGTCCATAAGTCTTATGTGACAGAAAGAACAACACATATAATTTATTGCTTGTTCTGAAAAACACTGGGTTGGATTTTATGTATCTTTTGTAACATGTAGATTTATCTAAAAAAACAAAACAAACCAAATTCATCACTTGGAATCACTTTGATTTCCAGTCCTGGCATCCAATAGTTTTTGTATTATCATTCATATCTCTTATCATGTTGATGCTAGAGAAGGGAAGGTAACTCCATGCTTAGCTGTTGGGTCCTGTGTGCCTGTACAAATGTCACTGGGATGTCAGATATGCTACAGACCACAGGATTGTGGAGAGAAGGAGGGGAAATAAGAGAGGTGCCAGTATTTTTTCCAATGTCACATGATGGCTTCTGCAATTCTTCTGGGAGAGTAGTTACACAAAAGGATTTTTCTGTATTAGCACTACAGTGGTACAGTTTTTTTAAAAAATAAAACTCTCTTTAGAGGACTGGGAAAAAATGGGGACTTTTTAACAAGAAACACATTTTTTTTTTTAAACTGAAGTAATTTGGAAAGCTGAAATGTGCAGACAGAACTGATTTGATTTTTGAGGAGGATGAGAGGAATAAATGAGACAGAGATGGGGATAGAGATTGTCTGAGAACCAGAGATCAGGTCAAGAAAGCTAAAGCTAAATCTGGCCAGGGACATCAAGAGCAACAAGAGCTTTTATAGGTAATCAATGATGAAAGGAAGACTAGGGAAAATGTGGGCCCTCTCTGGAAGAAAACAGGAGATTGGGTCACACAGGATATGAGGAAGGCTGAGATACTCAATGACTTTTTCTCCTCAGTCTTCTCTGGCAAGTAATCAAGCCGCACCACGTGAGTCAGACAAGGCAGAGGCAGGGACTGTGAGAATGGAGACCTACCCACAATATGGGTAGGTCATGTTCAAGACCACCTAAGTAACCTGAATGTGCAACGAGTCATGAGACCTAATGAGAAATGTCCATGGGTCTTGAGGGAACTGGCAGATGAAGTTGCTAAGCCACTATGCATCGTATTTGTGAAGTCATAGCAGTCCAACGAAGTTCCCACTAACTGAAAGAGGGGAATCACTACCCCCATTTTTAAAAAAGGAAAGAAAGAAGAGCTGGGAAACTACAGGGCAGTCAGTCTCACCTCTGCACCTGGAAAGATCATGGAGAAGTTCCTCCTGGAAGCTGTGCACAATTTCCCAGTGCCCAGGAAACTGGGCACATGAAAAATAAGGAGGTGATTGGTGACAACCAACATGGCTTCACTAAGAGCAAATTGTGCCTGACAAATTTGGTGTCCTTCTATGAAGGGGTTTCACAGCTGGTGAATAAGGGAAAAAACAACTGATGTCATCTACCTGGACCTGTGCAAAGCATTTGATGACATCCTTGCCTCTAAATTAGAGAGTCCTGGACCATTCAGTGGATAAGAATTGGCTGGATGGTCACACTCAATGAGTTGTGGTCAATGGCTCAATGTCCAAGTGGAAATCAGTGATGAGTGGTATTCCTCAGGGGTTGGTACTGGGACCAGTGTTGTTTAACATCTTTGTTGGTGACATGGATGGTGGGATATGTTGCACCCTCAGCAAGTTTGCTGATGACATCAAGCTGTGTGGTGTGGTTGACACACTGGAGGGAGAGATGTCATCCAGAGGGACCTTGACAGGCTTGAGAGGTGGGTTTGTGCAAACTGCATGAAGATCAACAAGACAAAATGCAAGGTCCTGTATGTGGGTCGGGGAAATCTCATACACAAATATAGGCTGAGTGAAGTATGGACTGAGAGCAGGCCCAAGGAGAACGACTTGAGGGTGTTGGTCGATGAAAAGTCCCCAACAGAAGGACACAGCTGTTTGAGAGAGTCCAGAGGAAGGCCACAAAGATGATTAGGGGGCTGGAGCACCTCTCCTATCAAGACAGGCTGAGATATTTGGGGTTGTTTGGAGAGGAGAGGCGAGGCTCTGGGGAAACCTTATAGTAGCCTTCCAGTATCTGAAGAGGGCCTACGGAAAGGCTAGAGAGGGAATTTTTACAAGGATATGGAGTGATAGAACAATGGGGAATGGGTTCAAACTAAAGGAAGGTAGACTTAGACTGGATATTAGGAAAAAGTTCTTTCCTGTGAGGGTGGTGAAAGACTGAAACAGGTTACTCAGAGAGGTTGTGGCTGCCCCCTCCCTGGCAGTGTTCATGGCCAGGTTGGATGGGGCTTGGAGCCACCTGATCTAGTGGAAGGTGTCCCTGTCCATGGCAGGGGGGGGTCGAACTAGATGATCTTTAAGGTCCCTTCTGTTGGGGATCCAGGCAAGGCGATGTGTCCGGGATCCAGGCGAAGCTAGGTGATGTATTCCCAAGATGGCAGCAAGCTGCCCCGGAGCGCTGGGTGCGCAGAGAGCGCAGAGCCAGCCTCCTTTCCCAGCACTCGATGTTCTTGCTGGTATCGTAGGTTGAGTAGTTTCTCAAACTCCAACTCGCAGAGCATGCCCTGCTCCTTCCCCCGGTGCTCTGGCACTGAAGGTACTCTGGTGCCTCAAGCCCTGCCTTTTATGGTCCACCCCCCTTGTTAGGCCATTAGCTTTATTATTACCAAACAATTAGCACCTGAGTATGATGACCAGGAGGGCTGCTCTGTCAATCAACAATCAGGTAGCCCTCTGGTCATCCTCTACACCTTCTAACTCAAACCATAAAACTATTCTATAGGTGATGTTAAGAGTGTGTCCCTGATGAAAAAAAGAGGGACAGAGGAAAAATACTCTCACTGAGAAAACTAGAGAGCAATAAGTTACAGCATACCTTGAAGTCACAACTGGTATCCTATGTCACATGGCTGTTGCTACATTTACTCCAGTATTTATGATCATTTGCTGTAATAAGTAATAAGGATCCCCTAAAGCTTCAAAAAGCCTTTGAAAATTTCTGAAAAATAAACAGGCATAAATAAGCCATCCAAAATTAGTAAGTATTTAAAAATCAGCTTGGTATTAATGTATAATGTATGCTGAGTGAAACAAATTCACCAAAAAGCCCTCAAAGTCCCTGTTTCACAATCTTGTGTTCTAAAACTAATTTCAGTGATGCTAAATCTCATTAAATTATCACAAGCCTCATAATTACTATTCTTGTGTTTCTCTTCAGCACACAAACTTCTTCAGGCATAAGAATAGCTAAAGGATAAGACTGTAAAGTAACTTATGTCAGAGTTGAGTGACCCACAAGCACTTGCAAGCTCCCACATTCAGGAAGCAGCCCAAGTTTAGCTTGTGCCAGGGTGAGACCTGAGGAATGGTTATTCCCCTCCCACATGTTCAAGATCTGGTCCTAGTCTGAAGTCCAACTCTCTCTTATTTAATGTTTGTTCGTGCTTTTGAGGCTGAAGTAGTCTTGACACATGTTTCATTACTTTTTATGATGCATTAAATCTCAAAAATTTTAATAGTCATTCCACCTACAAAGAAAAATTCCTGAAGTTAGGTTTTCAGAGAACGTAGCTGTCCTAGGTTAGATATATAAAATACTTTGGAGACGTGGAGGCTTTGAGCTAATACCTACTAGACAGAAGTTATACTATATCTAGTGAAGTGTTTACTCTAGCACAGACTTTTAAAGCTTGCCTTAGAGTACTGTTAATATATCCTGGTGAAATAGAGCTAGTTCCTCTGTAGTCAGGTACATGGACATTGTTATAAATTTCTTGTTTTCCAAAGGCAGGTAAGGCTACGAAGAACCAAAGATATAAATAATGTGTATCTGAGGACATATGCTATATCATCCACGAACAGATTTAATTCATGCCTCTCTGAATTCTTCAAAATGTTTCCTGCTCTTAAGTGTACTGTAACAGCTAACAAATGCTCATTCAGCTAAATGAACATCCAATATCCTCAGCCAACACAGATAAGGTCAAATGACAGACAGAAGCTCTGTTGAATAAATAATGATGGAAGTTCATGTGCTGAGAAAGACAACTGACAAAACCACTGAGGAATGAAAAGAGACACTTACCAAGTGCAGCTCCTGGTTGCTTGTGTAGGCAGTGGGGAAGGTTCTGCTTTGTAGGTATGCCTGTACAGTGTGATTTAGTACCATGAATAAGCATCCAAGCTCTAAATAAGCACCAAAACAAAAAAGAGCAAGAATTCTGTTGCATTAGGACTATGCTGAATCCAGACTTACAAGCCTTTCTCTTCAGCAGAGCTAATGTACTCTGGAAGAGCACGAAATTGATCCTGGATGCTAGGCAGGGCCTTTGCAGCAGACCAGCAATGCCCATGGCACCACCCAGACATGCCAGCTCACACAGACCTCACTCGGGGATCACCTACAGGAACACAGCCTGCAGCCCTCTCCTGTGATACAGCAGAGTTTTTACAAATTGTTCTGTGGATGTCAGTTTGCAGTCCAGAAGGTACAGCATAGAGAAGATACAAGATGATATCCTGCAAAGGAAGCCCTGGCCTTGTTAAAGGGAGAGGTGAACTACCCACTGACTTGAAGAGGGCCAGAATTTCCCTTTGCTTGGAGTGGGTACCAAGCTGTTCAACTCAGCATCAGCTACTTTTATAGTCATAAGAATTTATCTCCAAGTTCACTCCAGTTGGAATGCTTTTCTTAATGTGTATGGATCGTCTCAGCCACATTTGAAATGCTCTGACCCTGAGGGTTGGGAGGCCATGACATCCATGTCATTCTTGCAACATCTCAAGGCTGTTTTTCAGACGGGAAAGAAAAGGAAAATTCTTCAGAAGAAGCTGCAAGTAAAAGATAGATGAGGAGAATGTAAATGTTGCCCTGGGTGAAATATAGCTGGGATAGTTCAAGTTAGTATGTATGTATTTCAAAAAATGCCAGAATAACCACAAGTAGCAATGCTCCTTATTGTGTTTCCTTGAACTTAGAATACCCATCAGCAAAGTATAATTTTTACTTCTACTCTCTCATTTTCTTGCTGTATTATATATTTATTTATATTACCTTATAGTGCTGACAGACAGAATCAGGTTTTTGTATTTCCTCTCTAAAATTTTTAAAGTATTGTTTTTTCTAGTGCTTATGGAATAATTAAAAGTCCAAAAGCCAGCAGTACTCAATTTTCTCCTCTTGTTTCCCTTACCGTATGTTTGCGTGCTTCGACTGCCAAAGTATATTTAGCTTTCTGAGTCTATTCTTGTTTTTTTTTCTCATTAGTAATTTTTTTTGTGTAAGCTCTTTCATCAATCTTCCCTTGAGCCATAAATGTTAATCTTTTTTACAGTTTAAAATTGCATTGGAAGGACCTGTCTTTCTACGTGTATTGCTTAGTACCAGCACATCCTCCAGTTTCTTCTAGCTCCTTCCCTGATATCAAAGAGCTGACCCCCTTTTTGTCTTTAACAAATAATTATTCTAGCAGATACTTATTTAACTCCCACACAAAGATTTTTGCTACACTGTTTACTTTCTCTGTAACCTCATACAGTGAGGGGAAAGCAGCTTAGCCTTTCCGGTATAAAGAACATTTCTGATAACATAAAAAATGGTCTTTGAGGTGAAGGTGCTGGTGCCAAGTGACAAAGTGATGATAAATCAAAGCATAGAAGATTGAAAGGTCATATAATGTGGTTATCTAGGCTTGTATTCTTACAATTGCATGCAATGTAGAGTGAAGGAAGAGTTAATCAGAGACCATAATGGCTTAAGAATCCTGTTTACCAAATAAAAACTGTGGAGTCAAAGCTGAGACCTGACAGACACACTGAGAATCTGTCTTTCCACACATGTAAACCAGGTGTGGGGTTTTTTCCCTTTTGCCAGAAGTCAGCTGTCAATAGCACCACTGTGTATGCCTTCTGTGCCTTGGGTGGGAGCTGCTCTCCAGCAGGCTGTGAGATAATCCATAGGCAATAGGTTAACTCCCTTCAGTGGGTAGCTGCTGTGTGGTACGGCATTCAAAAAGTTTAGCATTTATAGCACTATGCTGTGATTAAAAATTCAGGGTTTCTCATTATCCCTTAGAGGGCTCATATGTACTCGTGTATGCCAGATGTGCTCATCTGAGACTTACAGATATAACCAGAAAAATGAACATTCAAGTAATAATGGAAATTTGCCAAGGTGGATTTAAAACAAGATTTGGATAGCATTTTCAAAATGTCAAATATCCCCTACACTAGAAAGTACACAGTCAGATGTTCCTTTGTGAAGAAGTGGAAGGATCAAATGCATCCAATCATTTCAGCCAAAAAACTAGAATAAAATGGAAAAAAATAAAAAATAATATTAATCAAAACATTCTAATTTCTTTGTATTTAGAGTTTTTGTAGAAGTAAATCTGCATTTAATCATGAGAAATTAATTAATGCCATCAAAATTTTCAAAAATAATTAATTTAATCCAAAAATATCATATTTTTTCAATGGTTTGATTTGTTCAGCAGTATGAAAAATTAAAACTTGTTAAAATCAAACTGAGCTCAAATGTTAAGAAAACCAACTTCATATCAAATTAATACTTTCTTAATATACTTAGTGAAAATGTTATAATCTTCATTAGAAATGTTTGCATTTCTAACATCTTCATTAGGAATATTTGCATTTAGAACTTCCAAAAAAATCCACTTCGTTTTATGTTCAGTGACTTTATGCCTTACTAGAGGATTTGCAGAACACAACAGCAAAAACTCTTACAATGTCATATCTAGATAAGTTTTCAGGTACAGTACTTTGATTAACATCTCTCTGGGTACTTAGTCTTTACTTAGAGATTTTTTATTTCTTTGTACTTCTTATGTGCTTATAATTTTAATAGGTAGTCTCACAAAGCAAAATTGGTCCATAGTTGTGAAGAGCTTTCTTGGTTATGCATTCATTCTAAAAACTGCTATAACCCTTTTTACTGTCTCTACCATGCTTACAAAAGCTTTCGATTCATGAGGAACATTTCAAACATTAAACATCAATGAAATAGAAAATGCAGTGATCCCAACCAGAAAAAATATCTGTTGACTGTACGTTACAAAGAAGATGCATAAGCAACACTGAACAAAACAGCAGACCTATTATTTACAAAACTGATCATAGCATCTGCTACACAAGTCCACTATCCATCTGAGCATTATACCTCAAAGTGACAGCAGCTGGCTCTAATATTGATAGTTTACTGTGCATTCTTATCCTATTTCCTAAATATATATATATGGACTAGTTATATTATTTTCTGAAAAAGAAATGAACACATGCATATGAAAAACTTGTTCACTTAGCCTCTACATTCATCTGTCAGTTTCCTCTCATCTATATAGAAAAAATGTGTATTTTATGATAGTCTAGAAATTTTACTTGTTTCTTTTGTTCCTGCAATCTATCTTAAGAAAATATAATTGCACCTCCATTTGAAACATCATTTTTATCTCATCAAAAGCTCTTCACTGCCCATCCAGGTGGTCTTAAAATATTTTGCCATGTTGTAACTAGAAATGAACAAAACAAAAATCAAACTGATAAGAGTTACTGAAGTGAGCTCTACTCCTGGAGTACCCAAGTCAGGTCCAGATCTAGATTTCTTCAGATATGGAGAAAAGTCCCCCAAATAAGGTCAAGTCCAATAGTTAAGCTTAGTCCATTCAATAGTGACTGGTTACCCTGCAACACTTAGTACTACCAGGAAATTAGGCTCTTAATGGCATGCTATATCCTTTCCATTTGGTTCACAGGGTATAATCTAGCTTTTTTGTTGAATAAATCAAATGGCATGTGTGAGATGTGTTATAAAATAACCTTTTGCACTACATCAAAACATACACTAAAATATTGGCTACTTTGATGCCATGATACAACTGCAAATAATAGAGTTCTGAAAAAAATTCATTGAGAAATAATTGTCTTACTTACCAGGCAGGTGTGAGTCATTTCGCCATGCGTGTCCCTTGTTTTCAGACAATGCATTTAGGAAACATGAGTTGTCTCTTTATAATCTTGTCTGCCCTAAAGTATTGTACATGGTCATCACATTGTAAGTGTGCCTGTGAAACATCGCAATTAGTAGTTTCTCCATCAACCGAAGCAGAGAAACAACAGCTGAAGACATTGCTATAATTTCCTAGTGATAAAATAGTATTATTATTAATTACTTTGGAGACTTCCTCCAGCCAGGTCACAGCAAAGAAGTATAGAGAGGCATAAATGATGGTCTTGAAGCAAAGAATAAATTACGTACTCCAAATAATCCCAGTTTCGATTGCAAGATTACCCCATCCATCTATTTTCCAAGTGTGCTTCTCCCAGGGTAATTTTATATATGTAGTGTTGATACAGAAAGTTCACTTCTGGGATGGAGAAGTGACACTAAGTCCTGGTGTATCATCTGTGGCCTGTCTACTGAGGGAGCTCTCAGGTTTGGAGTATTTCAGCAGTGAACATTGATCTTTAAAGAAGAAATGTCAATGATTTGAATCATCTACAAAACTCTGTTACAGATAAAAGGGGATGCAAAAAGTTCAGGTCAGATTTTACTGAATTTTTAGTTCAGGAGATTTACCCTTCATCTTGGCTGAAGGTTTACATAGTATTGTCAGTGCCACATGCGTGACAGCTGTGAGTCAGATCACTGAAAATAATGAAAAAAGCTTTAATATCAGGAGGATTTTTGTTCAGAAGAACTGCTTACAAATACTAATGGTAGCTTGTAAGCCTCTAGGATGGCCAAAGGTCATGTTTTTCAGGTTTTTTTCTGTGCAACCACAAGAGACAGAAATGTACTTTCTATGTATAAAGGTGACCTTCTTACCCAGTCCTATGAATCTAGTAGTTGCGGCTTTAAAAGGAATATCAAATACAGAACATTCTGTAGAAAATTAAAAAATAATCAATACTGAGTATAAAATCTTTATATGTCAATATCAACTGTATTTATGAGGACACTGAGTTATTTATTTTAGCGATATTTTTTCATTAGATAGTACCTGGAGGCTAACTGAGATGAGGTTTCCTTGTATTATGCAGAGCAGTGTAAGAGTTCAGAAGCAAAAGAAAGTGTTGCAAAAAGAGTGGTTTTCTTATTTTCTCCAGTGGCTGACAAAATTTCAAACAGAAGTTCTGCTACCACCTTGGAATGGTGTTTTATTTTCTCCTTGCATGACTTCATAACCTAAGGTAAATCTCCATTTACTTTATGTCACACTGAAAAAAATCACGCTGTGGGCAAAAGGGAGTGCACCTCACATGCATATTCAAAATTTATTGCTAGTCCAGCTGATCTCCATTGCCTAAGTAGCACAAAAGATCTTCATTAATTATACAGGGAAAATGGCTATAGAAAGAAAACAGCCTTTCCTGCCACATACCTGTTTTTCTCTAGTGTCTGCTTACTCTTCCCATATCCCCTTGGGTCCTAAGGTCAATGGTTTCAGGCTTCCTTGAGAGGATCTTTGGAGGGGGAGGGGAGTGTTCTGGTGTTGTGTGTACAGCAACCCTCAGTATCCTCAGTCCTTCATTGGGAAGAGTATGATGTTCATGATGGGGATCTCAAAAATAAACTTGAAGGTCTTTGGCCTTAACCACATATGGTTTCCCATCACTCAGTCTAAAACAAGTCAGGCAGCAGTCACTGACCACCACACAGATGTTAAACCGAGCTACAACCAGCCCAGGCACAGGCAAGTGCTGTGTCCCTGAACTGCCAAGTCTGTGCAAAGTCTGGTTAGTGTTTTCTCCTAATAATGGTAAAAATCACACTTACCAGGCTGGCACAACTAACTATCTTTATATCAGTCATGTCTTTATTTTCTCATTTTTTTTGATTCCTTTCACTTTATTATGATTTTAAATGGACTTTAGTTTCTAAACAAACAAAACTGCAGGTAAGTACAATAAGTGCACAACAAAAAATTCTGTTGTTTGCAGGAGAATGTAAGGACTGAACCAGCTAAAGAATGGGCAAGAAAAACAAACAAATATTCTTCTGATGATATTTCAAGTTCAAAAAGCCATATGTATTATAGAAAAAAAACCCAAAACACCTCTCCATGACTTTGTATTGCTGTTGTTGATCACAGGCAGCAGCTGGAAGGAAGATTGTCCAGTCCACCTCCCCTGAGCAGGGCAGGGCCAGTTACACCTCAGTTTAACCTAGCCCTAAAAACCTCCAGTGATGGAAGTTCCACAATATCCTTGACTGTTCCCTACCCACTGCTTCACTCTCTACATTATTTTTTTTCTCAGCATTCTTCTTGCTGTAACTCAAGGCCATTATTTCTTCTTTAATCCACAAATATCTCTAAATCTCTGGTTTGTTTACTGCATCAGTTCACTGATGCACATAAAGAACCTTTCTCTCTTCTTGCCTGACTGGTGTAAGCTTTACTAAGATCAGTGAACACTTTGAGACAATAGAGTTGTAACAGAACAACAAGATATTATTTACACTTTTGCTTCTTCAAAACCTACAGTACATGGGAAATCACTCCGCATTGTACCCTTTGGTTGTGTCCGAAGCAAATGTTGGAGACAATTCAGACCTTCATCTCTGCCCAATCCTGAGCAACTTATCCACTTCAGACAATCTCAGTACAGATTTTTCCAGATAAGAAAGTCTGATGGAGAAATTCTTATCAGCTAGTTGTATTTTTGGTGGTTAAAACTGGTCATATATGATTAAAGTACAGTATAAAGTTCCTTTAAGATTATAATATGCAGTAATGTGTGAGAGTCACAGCCAGACAACCACACCTTGCAGGGTTCCACAGGCAGGGAGCTATGGGCATATTGCTTAGTTTGCTTTTGTCAGGCTTCATGTCCCTGATGCCTCGCAGAGAAGTGAAGTTAAACATATCCGCTGTCTTTGAACTCCCCGAGTTCTACAAATCAAGATGCTACTTTAATTATTTGTTATTCATTATCAGCTATAGAAATGAAAATATCAGAGATTTACTAATCATACTTTTATCAAAGCTATGCAAGAACAAGTTCCTTTTCTCACCATAGCTATTAAACCAAAGACAAATTAGAGCAAAAGTGCCACCTAGTGACAAAGCCACTGAAAGTTATTTTAGAACACATGAAAACACTACTTTTTTCCTTAAAGTTCATCTGAACATGCAGTGAATGTTAAAGAAATCGGAGGCTTACTGAGAGGCATACAGACCTTTATGTAGCTAAGCAGGATATCTTTAATTGGACGAAATAGACAATCTCTTTATTCCGTTTCTTTTTCATGTTTACAGTTATTTCAGGGCTCCCATCAGCCCATTCTGACTATATTAGAATTTTGGTCTCTTTGAAGTCCAAAGTTTTGGATTATGTAGACTCATCCAATATGAACCATGTATATTTTGTATTAACTGTTCACTACAGTTCTTATATCAAAAGAGTTCAGAAAAGTAGCTGCATTCAGTGATCGTCCACAAACTTATATCTTCAAGTCTTCTGCCGAAACAGCCAAATCCCAGGAAATCCAGAAGAGAGAAGCAGCTCTAAAGCTGACATGCCTTAAGAAAATGCAAAACAACTGTTTCGCATCCCCAGTGTATAACTCTCACAAAAAAATTTCTTGCGACATCCAGCACTCCACAGTAACTCTAATATATCTATATGTGTCTCTAACATGATTTACAACACAAAGACCACAGGAAAAACAATTACTTTACTATCCCAGGAAATGCTTGTCTACAAATAGGTAATATTTAATATCTGCTATTATTATTTTTTAAAGAGGCAAATTAATGTTCCTCTCTATTTGAAGTGGAAAGGCATTTCTAATATATTCTAATGCAGATATTTCATTTTAAAATAGAGCTAGCAATAATTTTCCAGTGAATCCTCCATACATACATTAGGCAGAGAATAAGAATACACATTTTAATTTAACTGAGTTCTCCTACTATGAAGACCACCAAAACGAAATATTTTCATTCCACCCTGTTCCTTATTTTTTCAGAATCTGGGATTCATTTTTCATCACAGCAAAATAATAATTTTTCACTGAACAAATAAAACTTACACTAAAACCTTATACCAAATTGTTCCCTCCCCCTCTGATGGGAAAGCAGGGGAAATAGGCATACTTGGTGATCTCTATACATCTCCACTGTAAGAATTTTTCATTCTCTCAGGCAGAAGAAACAAGAGGCTTCATGTCTTCTTGTTCCCAGCTCAGGTCACTTTCAAGAAGACATTCTTCAGCCTCAGGCATTAGGCAAAGCATCAGCAGTGGTAGGAAAGACACTGCATTGCCAGTTTAAAGGGAAGCTGGTTTTGTTTGGTTTACAGTTCTATTAAAATGACTACAGAACATGCTATTACAAGTTGAAGAGTCCACTAGAGCAGCACCACAGTTTGCCTTACTTTATGATGAACTAATTGCTCTCCAGGCTACCACGGCACATATAAAGTGTTTCATCTCTGCCTGAATGAGACTGTAAATTTCTGTGATTGGGGACCTTATTTGTAGAAAAACTCAGGACAGGCTAATGCTGATATTCAGTACATCAACAGTGGTGCTTGCCACTTGTGAGAGTTCTGTTTATCTACTGTAAGTAAGATTATGAACTTTATTGATTTTCGGTGTAACTAAAGAGCTGAGTATAAGACACCATCAGAGACACTTGCCGTTAATCAAAATAAATAACAACTAAAGCACTGATGTTTATATTCTGTACAAACAGAGGCAGATTCAAAGTATATGGCCAGGCTTTTATTTAATGAGATTGAGATAGACTTTGTGGTTGTTGGGTTTTAAAATTAGTTTGACCCAGGGAGGCAGAGGAGAAAACATAATAAATAAAAGTCATAAACTGCCTTTCATTTAGTGCAAGCTACCTATTAATAACAGGAAGCGGAAGCAACATGACACTTAGTAACACCAATGTGTTTCTATCTATGAGTCTAAAGGTCTCAATGAATTACATATTATGTTGGTGTATAAATCCAACAGAAAGGTCAGACGTTCCCTCATGTAGTTCTTAAATGAAGTCATAAGGACTCTGCACAGCTACCAGAAACTCCCGCATTCTCCACACAGTATCTATTCCTGTTACTACTTTTAGCTATCAGGATTTTTTTTATGGATGCACAGACAACTAATGCAAAACTTCACTGAAGAATTTATGCTGTAGGTGAAAATATATTGGAATAAGGTATTTTATCTGGTCAATAGCTGCTCATGAAGGATGTATGCTGTCACTGAGACCCCTTATCCTTTCCAAAGGAATAGCTAAGTTTCCTTTGGTATGTTGCTGTCAACAGGTATACCTCAAGAAACAAAACTGAGCTCCAGAGGTCTATGGAACACTGCTGAGCTGCCATTCCTCTTCATTACTCCAGTAGCCACAGCCTGGAAAGTCGTAGCAGAAAATAAAACAAAACAAACAAACAAAAACCTGTACCAAAAAAAAAAAAAAGAAAAAAAAAAAAGAAAAGCACATGGATTTTGTGTGTATTTGAAAAATAAGCTAATCACAGTATTATTATGAGAATGCGTTAAAAGGTTATCAGTTTGCCGTTGTATATGCTCTTTAGCAAACACACAGCTTAAGTATTGGCAGATGGGTATTTTTGATGGTTTCCTGATGATTCTTCATTAGCGAGTTTCAGTCTATTTTCATTCAGAAACAATATCTTTGTTTCTTCAGCAGCTCTTTTCCAGCTGTCTTCATTCCTTCCTCATGAGGACAGACCCACATTTGAATGCCAGGAATCTTTCTTTTTTCGTTGTTTTCTATTTTTTCCTGCTCTTCCTCAGTCCCTTATTTAAGTCTCTAGGTTTTTGCCAGCATGTCTGAGTTTTGCTGATATTTTAAACCAGTTGTGGATTAAACAGCATGAAAAGAACATAAGCCCCCACCTTCATCTCCTATTCTGCTTCTGCAGTGTTGGCAAAACATCCCAGCACAACAATATGCCCTCCCTCTCCCCCTTGACCCAATCTCCACACCACGTGCCAGACTTTGCCTGTTGGCTCTCTAATCATCTACAGCCTGCGTGGGGGATTTCCAAAGCAGAAGACTTTCACCACTGAGTACCACCAGTGATGCAAGCCCCATCCGCTTGAGCCCATTGCAGGGCAGAGGGAAGGCATCACCCTTCTTTCCCCAGACGTGACTGCAGCAGCACCATTGCCTTTCTCCTCCTGTTGGAGTTGGACCGTGTACATCCCTGCTTTGAATTTTGATTCTTTAAAAACAAACCAACTCCCATCCTTTGAATACAGCTTTGGAATCTCAGGTGTGTTGACTGCAGTCAGCTTAGCACTGCACACTACAAGAAGCACTCTGACCCCAAATGGTCTTTTGTCACCTAGGTACATATACAACTGTTTGTAAGCTTGTAGTTGCAGAACTATACTTCTCCTCAGTGTTATTTGCAAATAAATCAATAAAAAATTAAACACAGAAGTCATTTTCAGCAGCTTGAGTGTTTTCTCCCATAAATTTGAAATGTTTAATTCTTAATTTTCATGACATCATTTATTTGTAAAGCCACCCCTCCTGTTTACCTTCATGATATACACAATGTGGGTGTGTGGCAATTGTTAGTAGCCCTCCAGAACATATTTTCAGCAATTAAAGTAATTTAGATGATTAGGGAAAAGCACATGAAGTCTGGCAAATACAATGCTAAGTCCTGTGCCTTTCTTCCTGATTCAGTGTGAAATGTTGCCTCTTACTAGGGGAAAGTAATAAATTTTTGACTGCTGCTTCTAACACTAGTGTTAATTTTGGACACAAAACATACTTGGTGCCTGACACAAAATAAAGAGGAAGGATAAAAGGAAAAAAGGAGAAAAATGAAAAGGAGAAAGCTGTTTTTTAATCAAGGAGAGATAGGGATCTGGAAAACAAAAGTATATTGTGTTAAAGACCAATTACGTATGATATCTAAAGGGGATGATTCTTTTATTGACTTTCTGGATATTCTGCTTCAAGGGAAGTAAACCCACATTGTCATTCTTATCACATAACTTTCACAGAAATTAGAGTAATATAAGTGAAAGACAGCGCTGTTGTCATACTTGCATAATTGTTACTAAAGAGCTTGCGAAGGCCTCTGATTTTGTTTTCTCGATTAGTACTTCCACTTTTTTTGCTAATTCCCTAAGGACACAAGGTTTATACAACTGTATAGGCAGCTCGCTACCTCAAATTCTTCTGGAAGCCCCTTAGTAAGTTTGTAACTGGTTGGCCTGTTTCAACCAAATTTGGACAAGGGAGGGAAATCTCCATTGCTGTGTCCACACCTCAGAAGTCAGAAGGACTTCCCAGCTCCCAGGTGCATACATGCCCTGCAACCTCATCCACACCCATTTTATGCTAGCAAGGACAGAAGAAATCAATGGTTCAGACACATTCTTTTTTTTTCTGCCAAATCAGTGACCACAGAGTTTATTTGTATTACTGTTCTTTATTTAATAATGGCAAAATTCACTCATTTCTGCTTTTCTACCTTCTTAATCAAGTCTTTTACATTCCAGGCTAACAAGAAACACCATTTAAAAACCACTAACACACTTCTTCACATTGCTTCTAGGGTTATTATTCCACGACAGCACTTTGAGCCGATAGATAATTCCCATGTTATTTTGTTTTTTCTAGAATCCAGTCTGAATATGCAGCAACTTTTGTGTAGACACCCGGCTGCCTGGGGCGAGCGCACCCTTCACCCCAGCTGGTGATGCCCACCAGATACCACACTTCCTCATGCTGGCATGATAACGGTCCTCCTGAATCTCCCTGAGTCACAGGAGAAAAAGACAGAGCATGCAAGGAAGAGATCTCATCAGTATTACTCTCTCAAAGAAAGCCTTGATTAAAATCAGCATCATTCAGTGTTAACACCAGCATAACATCCTAGATTTCAATCACTTTTGCTTAAGGCTAATTAACAGAGTACTGAAGCAGATTTTCTGTATTTCCAGTAAATTAACTTCTAAATACTTTCCAGACATTGCAAATAATTTCTATTTCTCTTGAAGTTTCAAAAGTACTGGCTTTTTTTTTTTTTAATTGATCTACATACACTGATTTAAAACCCAATGAAGACTACATGTGCAATTGAGAAAAACAGTAAATCTGCCAATGTTTTCTCTTACAATCTTGGTTTTAGTATGCAAACCTCAGTTCTCTACATGGCTTGTCTTGTTTGAGTGACTGTCTCCCACAAGATAAAACATATCTGTTTTCTTTTCCTATTCCTCACTGATCTTTATGAACACAAGGTTCTTTAGTGTAGCTGTTGTTTTGTTGTGACAGTAGTGTGTTATTTTTAGAAAACAGCATCTCCATGTTCTGATACACTGTATCAGATAAAGTTTGATTGACATAGAGGAAAATTTACTTTCTGGCTCCAAGTCTTATTCCTAATCACTCTATACTGATCATAATAACAGTAACATTTTAACATAAAAATGTTAACTGTTAAATGCTTAAAGTGAAAATACTGTATTTTGTAGAGAATTTAATATTATTAATCAGACTATTTTCTTCTTGCATAAATTAACTTCAAATGTTTAAACTAATGGAAATGCGTGAGTTTACACTCAAGCAAAGAATTTGGCTCACTGAAAAAATTCATGCTGTTGTGACAATTTCAATTCTAACAGTGAACAGACCAGTCTTCTCACCAGGTTCTCTTTAGCTTTCCATCCCATGTTAGCACCCTCCCTTCTGGTTTGTATACAGTGGATGTTTTAAAATAAGCTTTCATGTACTGTATTCCATGTCAAGAAATAAAAATATCACATAGGACATCTGTTTTTATTGGAGAAATATTTTGTGATACTACACTCTGAAGAAATACTGTTATTCCCTAAATAGATGAGTATACACACAGAGTTTCTTATCCATGGAATCTCTCCCTAAAGATTTCAATGTCACATTCTTGATTTTCAGTGCTTTTGACATGCAAAAGTGAGAAGTTAATCAACAGCGCTATTAGTAACCATATTTTTCAAATGGCAACTTCAAAAATACAGTATTCAATTATATATTTGAACTAATGGTTTGAATATATGCCTATGTACCACTTCTTTTCATTACCTTACAAGCATCCCTTCCGCCTTCATCATAGCCAGCACAGACCACTTTGTCACCTATTCTGCGGTTCCGGTACCTTGTCTGACATTCCTCTTTTGACATGAGGGGAACAGTAGCTTTCTGAAGAATATCTTCTACACGACCTATGTAATAGTATGAACAGAGAAATGTTTGCTTCTAACAAAATAAATGTTAAAATTAAATTCTAGAAATCCCCATACAATAATATTATAAAGTTGGAGACCACTGCTTTTAGAGTGTTGATAGATGTTCATGACACTTGATAGTGTTGATAGATGTTGATAGATAGTTGATAGATGTTCATGACACTTCATGACATTTTCCTTTTCTTTTGTGTAGTAAACAATATGAATAATCTGTTAATTTGAATGGTTTTATAATGTCATTTTATGTCTCATGACTGGGAAAGCCTCAAAAGCCCCTTGTGATTTGCAATGAATCCTCATACAAGTACAACTTTCAGGACAATCATCCTCGGAACCTGTCCTCCCCTTAAGAGCATTGTTTTGTGTTATTAACAATTATGTCTTAGTACTGTGTTACAAGAGATTTGAAAACTCCCAGTTGTCAAATCTGTGCTGCTTAATGCCCTAGTAATTTACAGGATGGAGAAATTTGCACATAGAGTAAATAAGAGTATTTGAGAGCAGCCTTTTCTTAGAAAGTAAGAGAAGAATTTAGCCTATACAATATCTGCCTAAATTTGTTAGATTTCACTCTAGCCTTCAAATAGGAAGGTATATATAGGAAATGACGCTGTTTAAATAGGTGTGTGTATATATAAACACACACAAACATTACACAAATAAAAATATAAAGACATGTAAAAACAGACTGATAACTAACAGCTATTTGGTCTACCTTCATACAAATTCAAAGGAGTTTAAATCCCATCTACTATCAAAACACAAAAGTCACTGGTATTGTTTATAATCAGCCTTCAGAATCATAAAAACAACATACTTCAGTCTTTAATTTCTAAAGTCATGTGAATGCAATCACTTTTTTAAAAAAAAGCATGAAGTCTATGCAGACTGTAATTCAAAACCTCACAGTCTGGTGGTAAGTCAGTTGGCTTTTTTTGGCTGGGCGCATGAAAAGCAGTGTGCATTCCACACATATACTGGGGTTTGCCAGTAGATTAAGCTAGAATCTTAAGGAAAAATATTTGAGGGCAGTACAGGGTATATTTAAGGTTGCATTCTTACATATTTCAAATTTTTGGATCAAACAATTTATAAAATCTAATTTTTGTCAGAGCATGGATTTATTTAATGATAATTTAATACATCTTTCATGTATGTTTTATGATGTCTTATTAGAAGTAGAGTCTAATTAAGAATTATATTACAGTGCTAACCAGATAGCAATAATGGTAGCCAAGAACATAACAGAATTTTCTTTTTAAAAAGAGAGGAGTTTTGGGGTTTTGTTTTTTTAAAAAAAGGGGAAGGGTTGGGGTTTTTTTAACCACACGAATTTTGCAAATACAAGAACTCACTGTTTAAATATTTATCTGTACCTTTTTCTTTACTGTAACCCCATCCAGTTATCCAACAGGCACTATAAAGTATGTTAGTGTCTTCTTTTGATGGCAGGCAAATAGGTAGTTGAAGATCTAAAATATGTTTACAAATATTAGTTTGACCAGCAGAGACAACTGCAACATTAAGGTTTTGTGGGCACCTACACAACCCCTGATGATAGCCTCCATGTTATGTTTTGTCCCTTACACTATACATTGTTCTAGGTACATAAAAAAAGCCACCCATTGTCTTTTCAAAGCCAACAGAAGGAGATTTTCCTCAGACCCCAGTAACTGCATATTAAAGGAAGCCAGCCCGGGTGTCATGTACTGCTATAACAATTCCAGCCCTGTGTCATCCTGCACATTTTCAGAATTCCTCTGAAATACACTACATACCAGTAAAATTCATAGGCTTATCAAGTTTCATTAAAGCAATGTCATATCCATTCTGTGCGTATTTATACTGAGGATGAACAATAATCTCTTCCACTTTGAAGAAGGGTGTATCCTCATTTATTTCTGATTGTTTTAAAATACCGGCATAAACACGCCAAATGTTGGGATTCTTAAGACTGAGGGGAAAAAAACAAACAGTCAGTCTGTGGCAAAATTTTGCTCTGATACAGTTTGTGTCCAGATGTCAACATCTTCTATTACTCCTGAGTGTACAGTGAGCAGCACTGAGGTAATTTATTCCATTATTTTATTTTCACACTCTCAAAACTAAAAAAAAAGGTAAATTTGTTTTGTCTATTGCCTCCACTTCTTCCTTCTGTTCCTCTCCCTTATTCATATTTTCATTCCCACATAATTTTTCTCTCTCCTTTATGTTCAGACTCTCATTAACCTTATCATTCTCATCCTTCTTCCCCTTCTGCCTTCTTTTATTTTTCTTTTTCTCTTCTCCGCTTTTTTAAAAAAAATAATAAATTTTGAGGGCCTAATGCAAGCCCTGAAGTAGTAAATGAGATTAATTCCATTCATTCCATCACAACAGCTTTTCTAGTATTGAAAATAGGGTTGGAAATACAAATTCAAATAGAGTCTATGCTGACACTTATTTGTTAGGAAAATGACACTAGCTATGTAAATATAGATTAGAGCATGTAGTATCATAGGCCTATATGAAAAGTTCCAGTTAATCTTTATGATTTCAACTATACTTTGAATAAGTTTACAGGATATTTCACTGTGACATTCTACAATGAAGGCAACCTTGAAGTTTTGGTACATGCAATGAAGATGCAAAATTTGTCTTACATAAGTTTTCCAAAACTTTTAAAGATTTTATATAAGAATTCATAAATAACAATTAGGCTTATTAATTTCCAATAAACAAAGTCTATTTTTTGTTTATATAAGTTAACTTGCTGAGCACCCTGCTGCTGAAGCTATCAGATTAGTACCATTTCTGAAGTGCCATGGAGAAATCTCTGAGATAAGTTATTTGAAGTTTATGAAATGGAATAACCTAGCAACAGGTTTTTCTTGATAGATGGTATGGTATTACAGTAAGAAAAAGCTTATATTGCATGAGAATGTCTAAGTTTCTATAGGTATCTGATATCTGCTTCAGAATTTAATCTTCTAGAAGCATTAAAATAGTTTAGCATCAGTAGTACAATACTATGCTGCAAAGGGACAAAGTATGAAGTTACAGTTACGTTAAGGATATTAGTAGTCTACCTTAAAATTTCACCATTTGTTTACATTAAAACAGTTTATTTTATTCTAGTCCTCGTTTTTATTTTTCTGAAAAGTAGATCTCAACTTATCTCATACTCTGGATGTATTGTTTTATTTGTACATTTACATTTAGGCCTCACCTCATGACGCAGTGAGCAGCTGTAAGAATCCAGCGGTTGCTGATGATAGAGCCCCCACAGAGGTGTCTCTGGCGAGACAACTTCACGTGCAAGCTGACCTGCCACGGCCATTCACCAGGGGAAGAGTCTGTCCCTCCAATGATCCTAACAGTTCCTGCAGAGTGCTGCATACACACTATAGAAATAATTTAAAGCTGTGCTTAAAGGTAATTTGCACTCACCAATGAAAAATGAAGATGAGACTACTGCTGATCCCTGAACAGAGACCTATCTGTGGCAAAGAAGGTGATACGTGACACATTCTAATCCCTTTATGATTTGTGACCATATTGTCTATTAAAACCTAGTTCACAGTGCTACTGTTGGTGTTTATAATGTGCACACCTGACTGACTTCACTTTTTCAGAAAACACTAACTTCACAAGGTGGTCCATTGGGACAATGCAACAAATTCAATGCAACCAATTATTTTTTTTAAGAAAGGAGGTTTTGGCTTCCTGTCCTGAAGTCAGTTGAGCTGAGGCTCTTCTACATGAAAGAAGTTTTACTTACCACTACTGGCTTTTTTTTTACATAATCTTAGTGAGTATCCAGAGATGCTTCCCGGCCCATGTACTATTTCCACTGGAGATCCACTTGAGGACATTCTTAGGTGGCACTTACATTTTCTGCCAATGAATTAATGCAAAGATTCAGAAATCTGCAGAATTATCATTTCAGCAATCTTTGAAATTTTAGGAAATATATCTCACCTTTCCTCATTGCATGAATCTTGGAGGGGAAAGTAGGTAAAAAATTGGCAGCGGATCACGTCTGTGCAAACCTGCTGACAGGCTCTGTGTCCTTTAGTATAAGTGACATTGAGTTCATCTCCCAAAAAATTCATATGCATGTAAGTGCGAGAATAGCAGGCTGTAAGAATGAGTGCATTCCAAGCATCAGAAGGTCTAATAACTTGATTAATTAAAAATTAGTGTTTTTATTATAATTTGTTGTTTACCAGGAAAGGATCTTCTACAATTTAGGAGACCAAAGCCTGATACAGCATTTTCTTGTGATATAAGTGCCTCTGGTATCCCACTTGTTGATGTCTTCAGAAGGCAAAGATTTCTAAAATTAAAATTTTTTTACAATAACAATCTGTTCTCATATCCTAAAATTTATTGTTTAAGTACTGGTAAGGGAAGGTCCTTTCTTAACTGTGTTTTGTCTCCCATCTCTATCTGTAAAAGTATTCCATAGGAAAATGCATTCACTAAGTTCACTAGGTCACACTAAATTTAAGGGGCTTCTGTAGTTTTGTGAAATGTCATATGACTGTACTCCTAAAGGTTGTATGGTATTTAGACATATGTAGAAGAGGTGACTTTAGATGGCATATGTCATCTCAGCTTTGCTTCTCCCTGAAATTCCTTTGAAATTTATTCTTCTGTTTTGTATGGAATGTAAATTTTTAACAATTCTCACTACTAAGTCTGAAGGAAGGAAGCTCAATAAAAGCATTTTTCAACCTGTTAACTTTATCGAAAATCCTTCAAGTAAATAAATTAATACTGTTAGGAAACCTGGTGACTCTTTCGATCATTTCATAAAATTCAGCTTGAAGTCATTAAAACAGTGTGGAGGCTCATGATCTCTTTGATGTGTATAACTCTTTTCAGGTTAACACCAGACATGCAGCTGCAATACAAAACCCCTGATCACACTGGAGAACAGATGAAATGCCCACAGGAAATTATAAACTTATGAATACAAAACATAAAATGCTGGGCTTTATTGAAACTAACTTTAAAAAAAAAAAAAACAAAACCAAAAAACATAAATATAAGAAAATAGTGGTTAAAAAAAATACTATGCTCAGAGAAAGAAAGTTAGTTGTCATACTTACCTTTGGGATTTTATTTGCCGTTCCCTGGTAAAGAATGTAAAGAACAAGCATTTTGGAAAATAAGTACAAATAGTTTGGCAGACAGAGATATCAGGAGTGAAAAAACTTGTAATATTCATTCCTGAAAATTCTTGATCCTCAAAAATGTCCATTTGACAATCTGTATAAAACAAGAACAAAATATCTAAATTCCAAAGATTTTATTATGTCACCAGGATATCAAGGTTTACAGATTATTAATTTCTATCCTTATTCACATTTTTCTTCCTTTGTGACCGATAAACTGGAAAGATAATACCACATTTTAACAAAAAAATTATTTCTCAAGAACATTTCTAAGTGTGTAAACTCATGCAGGAGACCACTGAGCAGATACAAGGTTCATATAGGGAAGAAGATAAATGATATTTGA
Organism: Aegotheles bennettii; assembly: GCA_013398125.1. NCBI lineage: Eukaryota > Metazoa > Chordata > Aves > Caprimulgiformes > Aegothelidae > Aegotheles > Aegotheles bennettii. The sequence goes on from VZRW01006917.1 coordinate 37,788, forward strand.
GAATACAGATTTGCTACTCTAATAGGGAAGGCTTTAAATTAGGAACAGTGGAAATCAGTGTACAAATCCACAGTTAGAAATAAATCATGGTAATCTAGGAAAAGCCCAAAATAATTAAGGTAATGGGTGTATCTAAGAAGATCATGGGAAGACTAGAACAGAAATAATGGGATGATCCTCTCAACACTTTATTAAATGTTATTTGAAACGTAGGCAGAATAAGCAGGAGTAAAGTCTGCCCTCTGACATGACAAAATAACATAACAGAAGCTTGGCAGGATAATTCACACAAGCAGACTATGGATATGGAAGTTACAAGAAATACTAGTGTGTTTGGAAAGAGAAGAATTAGTTGCCTTCTGCAAAGATATACTTGAAGTCCTAGTTAAAATCCCAGTGCAACAATCAAAACAGGAAAAAAGAAGCACCAGTGTGGAGGATGTTTCTTGAAACTATCAAGCTGTAAAGGCAGTAAAAACAGTGAAATAATCCAAAACATAGGATTTTGTGGCAGCAGAGAACTTGAGCTATTGAGAAAGTACAGCAGCCAAGTCAACACTACCCAATGAGTTATAGAAACGTACTGGGAACATCTTAACATTACAGAAAGGGAAAAACAGTAAAAAGGAGAGGTAGAGCTTAATGTGGCTCCTGTTATTTTAATGAGGTTTTCAAAAAATATAAGCATGAAAGGACAATGATACTGGGCAGTAATCACAGAAAATAAGAACAGGAAAAAAAAAAACAACACTAAAAAAAAAGAGGATACAAGAAAATAAGGGTCAATTAACTCTGACAATTAGTACATAAAATCCCATGCTAACGGGGGAAACAGAGTTCAGGAGAATGGATAGTTTCTAAAAGAAATTATATTTAAAGCACAAATGTGGATCTGTAAGGTTAAGAAAACTAACCCAGGATCTCAATGGTCTTGTTCAGTGACCATTCAATATTCAACTTCTTTAAGGAAGGTACTTTGCAAAGGGCAGAAATACAGGCAAATTGCTATGGATGTGTGATAGCATGTGTGCATAAGGACAAAATTAGAAAGGCAAAGGCACAAAATGAAAGGCCAAATAGGAAGGAACTAACTCTTGAAAGAAAAATATGCAGTATCATTCTATTAGCGTTAAGAAAAATTGCTAAAGGAGAAAGAAAGCTAATGGCAAAGGACTCAAGAAAGTCTAAATAACTACCTTTTTTCTTTTTCATCTCTTCTTCATGAGAACAAACTGCAGTTAGATGGTCAACTGCATGAGCATTACTGACCAGAGGGAAGACATGGTAGAACAGGAAATAGAGAAAACCCATTAAAATATTCATGATTTCAGTGGTCTTAGTAACTGACTGAAGTTGGTACAATTTAGCTTTTGGTGTTCACAGAGAGTTGTTGTGATTCCAGAAGCTTTGAAAGGGGAAGCACCTATTTTTAAAATGATGACACTGCAACATATACAATGTAGGACTAGTCAGCCCAAACACAGACAGAAAAAAAAATAGAACAAATATTCAAATAAACTTGAAAGTAAGGAAGAACAAGTAGGAACAAGATTGACCTTCACATGCTTTCAATAATTCTGATTTAACTTGTGATGGATCATTACTTCCATGTATGTCAACACTGTCATAAACCTTAAATGTCTTTGATAAAGTCTCAGATGGCTTTTAATAATTTTTATTTAACTTAAAATTATATTGTTTGTGCATACGCTACAGTCCCCTGATTTTTCTCAAAGTCTGTGAGCAGGACCCTGCTGAGTACTGTGATTTTTCTTCTAACCATGAATACATGTCTTTCTAGTATATCTGAAAAAAAAAATCTTCCCTTCATTCTTTCTGATACACATAGAGAGGGAACGGCTGAATTGTCCTCTTTACAAAGCTTTTCTTAATTTTTTTATTCTTAACACTTCATATTTCTTTAAGTGTCTTCATTGTTAAGATCTGAACAAGACTACTTCTTCAATAGTTTCCAAAGACTTGGTACATTGGGACTATCAGAGTCTAAAGAAAACATTGATACATGGGAATAAAAAAGATCCAGAGTCTCTACAAAATGTGATTTCTATGAGGAAACTACATTATCTGTGAGCCAAAATAAGGCTATATGGAAGCAGAACATCGTCACCATTAAGAACAGAAAATATCATACAGTAAGACAAGGTGGAGGTAGATTTTTTTTTTAAAAAAAAGGTGAAAAATAACTCAAATAAGAATAACAAAATGTTTGGTCTTGCACTCTTGAGAGTTTTGACTGAGGAATGATTGCAGGAATAGGCACAAACACTGATTTCATCACTAATCACCCACAAAACACAGAATACATCCCTTCATATTAGCCAGTTGTATTAGAAAGTTGCAGGTCTTGATTAAAAATTTCTACGTGCATATATGGTATACAAACAGAATTCAGAAAAATTTATATTCATCCTGATCTTTGACTTTGATGGGATTTTATCTTTCATTTTTGTATCCACAGTACAAAGATAACATGCAACTTCATCAAGCTAATCTTATGAAAGAATTTTTTAGATCTTCAAAGAAGGCAAATGTTTTTGTGAGACAAATGATAAAATGGAGAAATTATAAAGATCTGAACCTCTTTTGTGCCTGAGAGTACTAACTATATTTGCAAGAATAAGTTTATATTGGAATTATTTAACTTAATGAAACATTTATACATGTCAAAGATAGATTGCACCTTGTCATCCACAACCGTTAAAAGTAAACTGGATCAGAGATTTTAAATAGTTACCTATTTCAGAAAGCTGGCATGGCTTTAATGAGAATCCAGACACAACCTCATCAAGCACCTTTATGCTGGTTGGAGTTCCTACACTGGTATATTTCAAGAAGCATTTTTTACTGAGTGACAAAAAATAAAGTAAATTGTAAGACAGCAGGCCATCTTCCTTGGTCTACACCATCCTCCTGGCCCCATAATTCCTACCATGGTGCATGTTCTGGACATGGGCCAGAGCAATCTCCAATCTCCAGAACAACCCTCAAATGAGGAACAGAGCTAGATGAACAATGTTTAATTTGTAATTTTGGGCAGATTAACAGTTTAAAAATAGGCCTGATAAAAATGAAAGAATTTGTCTGGCTGTTCTGATGATGCTACTTTCAGAGCAATAAGCAGAGCAAGATTTAACAGAGCAATAGTGTTGCACACCTACCAATTTGCATTTCAATATCTCCAGAGAATTTTAATCTTTTTTCCATGCTATGATAATCAAGTTTATGATTCTCTCACCAATGGACAAATTAAAGCTAATTTGCTACAGACATTTTCCTATCTATAAATTTGAATAAACACTGCGAGGAAACAAGTCAAGGAAAAATAACTTCCTTGAATAAATTCTCACACCTCAGACTGCTCTGAGATTTACTCTTCTGAAGCACATTGCTGTCCAAGGGAAGATATCAAATCTGTATTTACCGAAAGCTTGCATCATGAAATGTTTCTGAGGCATACGTAAAAAAATGACAATGGTTGTCATTGGTACATTTTTTCTGGCACTGTTGATAGCTGTCAGCCATAGTAACATCATAAATTTTCCCTTCCATATCCAGTCCTACGTGGACATCTGGGCTGCAAGCTGTGAAAAAAAGAGACCAAGTTCTGAAAACATGCTTCTATTCTTTCCCCTACCCTGTACCCCAAACTGCCCAAAAGATAGCAGTTTGTATGACAGAGCCCTCATCATTCAGATCCCACATCCCATGCTCACTTCAGTTACATTGTACTTCACATACACTTCTAGCAACAAAATCAGAAGCGTGGGTAGAGTATAGTACTGCATGGCTGAGGAAAAAACTGTCAGACATTGATACTGCCTCTGCCTACACAAGAGAGGAGCTCTAATCACTATGGCTGAGATTATGATGACATTAATCAAGAGCAAGAACTCATGATTAATATTAAATCATACTTTCCCATTTCCAAACTTATAGAGCAGTTTAAAAGGCAAATTCTATCCTCATAAGCAACAGACAACCCCCATTTAAGTCAGAAGATTTAATTTACACTCCACATGGGGAGAATTGGGACTGTGAGGTTTGAAATAGCTTTCCCTGTGGAGGATCCAGGTTTTACCTTATGGTCAGTGCACTCTCTTCACAGAACACAAGTCAGCCAACCATTGATGGGGTTTTTAAACATATATGGGTAGGTTTTCATTTTAGTGACATTAGTCCGATTCTAGAGTAACTCCAGTGATATCAATTAGTCTATATAGCATAAAGAATAACATCCCACTAAAATCTATTTTCTGGGCCAAAGCTACTCAGAAATATAAATGCAAAAGGAAGTTGACAGGAAAGGGCTTTTAAAAGTCCTGATTGCTCTGAAAGGCAAGTGGCAAGCAAGAGCAAGCGCAACAGATTTGTCAGTAGCTGCAACAGAGAATTTGCATAAAGACCCATTTAGCCCTGGCATAGCGAAGTGTTATAACCATAAAATTAAAGAATTAGCCTGACATCCATAAGAGATTATTTGGCCTCAAAGTTAGGAAGTGAATAAATATATTCTTCCTTATTCTGTTTTTCTGCAGTACCATGTGATGCTTAAAGCTGATCTCCTTTTAATGAGATCATTATGACTGTACAAGGTTAAAACATATTTAAAACAACACATCTAATAGGCTTTACATTATGCCTGCTGATAACTCACAGGTATGCCGTTCTGACTCTAAGACTCTGTGCATAGCACACATACACTAAAAGGTGGAGCTGTTAATAAATTATTACACAGAATCATGAAGGTAGCAACATCACTTTGTGACTATGGACTTTTGCTTTGCTGGGCATCTGCCCTAAAAGTTTTAAAGCAAGGTCACACACCCCGTATGAGCATCTTGTTGGAGAGGAATTGTAGCTGTAAATTGATCTTTAGAATTGCCACTATCAGTTAAAGCACGTACTCCTATCTGCTTCTTGCAAATGAAACAGTTACTGCAGGAGCATAATTTCCATGTTGCCTCATCTGGGGAGCCTCAGTGGTGCATAGCTGAGTGAAAGGTGAAAGGCTGAAGGGTGAAACCAGTGGAAGATTTTGTAAGACGTGTCTGAAATAGATATGGCAAAGAACATACAAACCACTGCTTGGCTGCTTCCTTGATTCTATTCCTGTTTTTGAAATGTTAGTTTTCTAACATCTGCTACATGATACAGAGCATAAAATGTATACATGTGAATAACCATATCTTACCACTAATTTGGACGTCACACTGTTTTAAGGAATGTCCAGAGATAGCTCCTTCCATATCCACTTTCGGCAGCATTTCTGTATTGCTGTCTTTTAAGTAGCAGGAAAACCTATGTTTTAAAATGTAACAATTCACAGCTTTTGCAGTACAACATGGACTTTCATCATTGTTTCTCAGGTAAAACGCAGGCTGTCCAGTATCCCTCAACATTAAAATTTAGACAAGTGCAATTTGGAGAAAGATAGCTCTTGATTTGAAGCTGCAGCTGCTTTGTTGGCACTGGGGGCAGATGAGTTTACTCAGTGTATGTAGGAGCTACAAGAAGTCTCATTAAAGCAAGAAGCAGATCCAAGGCTTTGGAGGACAGAAACACATTGGGCATAGAGAGGGAGGACAACTTCATCCTCTCAGGCTACTGAAGTTTATAATTGGGAGAAAAATATGCTAAAGAGAGAGGGTGGAGGACAGTAGAGGGGACCATTGGAGACATGAAATTGTTTGTGTTGTCCCTCAACAATAAATATGTGGTCAGTCCTGTCTCCTTGAAAGGGCTGGTATTGGAGTGTGAAAGATAGATTAAATTTGGCAATGACCATTCAAATTTAAGCAAATACTCTTTTAGATCACCAGTTTTAAAGACACATGACATTGTTTTCCATGGCAACTCTGTAGCTTTCGATGTGTGCCTGTGTTCTGTCAAAACATTACCAACTTCCTAAAATTAGCAAAGGAGAATAGCAAAAGCCACACAAACATGAACCTTTTACCTTTTTGCAGGATCTTTAGTCCATGACACTGGCAAATATGTAAAGAGCAGACAGGTAGGATGGTAAGTGCACACCACCTGGCAGTAATTAACACTTGGTGTAAATACAGTGGTGAGGTCTCCTCCTTGGAAGTATGTATTTTCATAGGTCTGAGTCACACATTCTGATATGGAATAACAAAACAGGTAAATTATTAGAGATGGGAGAGTGCACAGTTCACCAGGAGAGGGTGAAGCCACTGCTTCTCTTTGCCATTGACCTTGCTTTTTAGACAGTCCTTTGGCCGGAGAAGGGGGCTATGGGGGTGAGTAGCACAGATCCTCTGAGTCTCATCTTTGCTCTCCACCAGAAATAAAACTCTCTGAAGTGTGTGTCCCCATTCCCTGCTTCATACCCAATGCTGGAGCAGGGCAGCTTGAGCCAAGGCAGAAGCTCAAGCAGCAGGATGGGCCAGTATGAAGCGCCAGTAAGAGGAAAATCAGGAGAAGGAAGTACGGAGACTAAAAAATAGTTAGAAAATTGTATATGAAGACAGTTCTATTTTGCTTAGGGATGCCCTGAGGCCAGAGGCACAGGCGTGCCACTGTGTATAGTTTAATGGTTCTCAGCATTTTATAAACCTTCTGCTCCCTCACACTACACCTTGAAGTCCTTCTGACTTGTTTTACAATGAAGAAAATACTGTTACAGGACTAGTGTCTCAGGAACTGTCCAGAATAAAAATGAGCTCAACTACCACCTTGCATCTGCAGGAACTCATCATCAGCCCCACATTGAACTCTGTAATGAAACCCACCCATGCTGCAGAGCTGTGCAATGAAGATACCAAAGCAGTAACCTGTTCCTACCTTTCAAACTGAAGGCATTTGTAAAATCTCTGTGTCAAAATACACAAGAGGGCTGGTTTTGCAGAGGAGCCCACTCTCTTCTTGCATTTTGCCCTCCAAAGGGGTAGCAAACCCGCAAGTATGCCAATTTTTATTCCTGTATCTACAAAAGTGCTTTTTCTTAGCTAAAAGATAAAGAGAAAATACTGTATTTTTACAGAATGTGAGAAAGCCCAACTGAAAACATTTTATCTAGCTGCTTAATCTGTTACTATAGAGCTATTGTACTGTACCAAAAGCTACCTAAAATGAAAACAAAGGGAACTACCATACTGAATTTTAGAGTTTTAAAATATTACAAGTCAATTTTATTTGTTAATGTGATTATAAACTATGCTTAGGTAATTCTGTTTTCTGCAAATGGATAAAATATATAATTCACCCCCCAAAAAAGGAAAAAGTAAGGAATTATTAGAAATATGTGCAGGATATACTAATAGCTTGTAAAGATTAATTTCTTGTTAAAACAAAATTGGTATTTCATAAATACCCACATTTTCTCCTACATATACTTTCAAGATCTTTCTTTAAAAATTAGTATTTCTTATTCTTGGTAGAGTTTGTTCACGCAACTTTGTCATTAAAAGAAAGCATTCCCTATTACTTAGAACACTGAGAGAATTCTAAAGTCAAAAGAAAATAATATTGCAATCATTTGCTGTGTAATTTATCAGCAAAAAAACCTTGATTTATGCTGCAAAACTACATACGTAAAATTATGCCAATTCTGAATACTGTGATTTAATAAAGACACGTTCTCTACATCTAAGAAATTTTCCAAGATTTTAGTTTTGCTGAGATTTCAATCCCTGTAAAACATTTCCTTAAATAATACTACATTTATCAAACAGATTTTTCTAAAAAGCTGAGTTACCTAATTGTCCACCGAGAAAACAGTTAATACATTAATGGACATAAAACTGTGTTAGGTGTTATAGTTTATCAGCACAGGGAACTCCAGGGAAATGCAATGCAACTTTTGTAGTTTGACTTTTGCTAACTGAACAAGGTAAATCATTAACCCAGATCGACATTGAAAAATATATACAGTCATTAATTTTCCAGCATGCCAAGAGAATTCTAAAAAACAATTTACAATAAAACAATTGTTTCTGGATTTATTCACACTTACTGCAATAGACTTTCAAGCATGATGATACGCAAGTGTTACACAGATACTTTTTAAATTAGTAATTTCATGCAAAAACAATGTGTGGATAATTGTGAATGTTGGTGGGGTTTGTTTATTTTGAAAAAATTAAAAGGATGCCGCCTCTGAAGCTCAGCTACTGTCCCCCAATTAGGCTGCTAGGCTGAGTGGCCACCAGTCCTGCCTCCTGCCCCAAGGGCAGCACCTGGGGAAAGGGGAGAGGCAGTCATCTTACCCCAGTGCTGCCAGAGTGAGCCTCCAGCAGCCTGCACACATCACTGCAAACTTAAGACACCTTCAATTTGTGCTGGGGGAACCAGATTAGAACAAAGTCAGTTGAGAAGCACCAGCCATCACTCCACCGCCTGGACCCACCATCAACTGCAAAACGTTCCTTTCCTGAGCTGCTGCTGCTAAACCTTGCTTTTGTGATGTTCAGTGTCCTGCACCCACTGATCTCATGATTACAAGCTGAATGCAGTGTCAGTCCAATAGAGGAAACTGCCCATAGCCTGGTCCTCGGCAAGGTGACAGCATGGGGGAAGTGGCAGGACCATGTCAGTAAAGCCCCATTAGAAAGTTCCATGTGAGTTACCCATGCTTAATTGAGCGTAAACCAGCAGAACCAAGACAGCTCTCTCAGGCGCAGACTGCAGTTACTAACCATCTCCCCTTCTAAAAGGGTTGTCTTACTTTGTGTGCCTATCTTAGAAATTATATATTCACTTACCACTGTAAACGGAAGCAAGTAAGAAAATGAAATAAAAAGTCTGATAAATCCAAATCATCCTAAAAAACACAAAATCATTCTTGAGGATACGTTTAATAAAGGGTGTGTAATTAGCTTTATAAAGTACCACAAGGCATATAACTAATTTACACTTGTACTGTTGCACCATTAATTCAAAATTACATTAAGACCTACAAATTACAGCTGTGGTATGCAATTCTGGCATATATAAAGTAGCATAAAAGAGCAACAGAGGTTTGCCCTTTACTTATGGTCACAAGAAGCAATAAAGCTTATAAGCACTTAGAGAATTTCTGCTTCATTTCACAGATTATTTATTCTTGCTTAGACTGGGAGCAATACTCCATCAAAAAGTCATTATTAACCCTGGCTCTGTCCTGGTAGTTAAGTGGATACTATTATCAACATAGCAAACAAATGACTCTCACTCACTGCTTCTGGGATATGTTATATGAACTTTAAATCATTTCTTTTTCTTTTTTTCCTGAATGCTACAACTTAAGCTGTGAAAGAATCAAATAAACTGACCACACAACACAATCCATAAATAGATCAACATACACAGTCTTGTTGCTAAGAAAACTTCTCACTGAATATCAGTTACAATAATGATTACGTACCTGAACATAGAGTAGGTCTGGATGAATGGATAAGGTTTATGCTCTACTAGAAAAAAAAATTTAAAAAATCAAGTTTGTGTTAAATATTACTGTGCCTGCAATGCTAACTTATCTTAAATATTTACTCTTTCTGTCAATATTGTTACTGACCTTGGGCCACATTTTCAGAGCATAGGTCATCCAGACTTCACTGAAATCGATGTCCAGGTTTTACACCAGCTGAGCATCTGCCTCTTGATGACATTTTAAAATAAAAGTGAATCTCTGGTTCAGAACAGCCAGAGTATCTGCCACTAGCACAAGAACTTAAATAAATGGGGAATGAGATCTGTCTCAAGAGTAAATCCTGATCTGGGGCAGGGGGAAAATCCACATGAAATCAGTAAGACTGGTGACCCAAACCAAAGTAAATGACACCATTACAAAACTACTGTAATTGAGGACAGAATCTTCACCTGTGTTTTCTTACTATCACAACATTTTCTTGAGGCTTTCCCCTGGCAAATAGAAAAAGCTATAGTCTTCAACTGTGTATTCCATGCTCTGTTTGCTTTACCATCAATTCAAGCTCTTATTCCTCCTTTCTAATACTCTGCAGAAATTATCCTGTTTACATCTTCCAAGTAATTTTATTATGGCCATTTCTACACTCCTATTTTGCTGTTAGATGCAACTAAAAGCATCTTCAGTTTGTCAGAAGCCAGAAAAAAAAATAATCTGTTTGCAGGTATGTGAAATGTAAATGCAACAACAAGAAGTCAAACCTAATTTATAGCTGATCTGAGTCACTTGGTTTGATTTCTTCAGTTCTTTTTAACATGTGTAACCAAAGCAAAATAAATTTCAAAACAAAAAAATCTTTCAAATCTTTAAAGAAAGGCGTTCATTTCATAGCAAAATTGCCAAAGGGACAACTCTTCCCTGCTCCCCACTCTTTTTCCTCTTTTCTTTTAGACTGAATATGATGAAAAAACAGACACACGTGCTCCAGTCAAAAAATATCTAGATCAAAACATTTCACCCAGCTGTGACCCTTTTGAGCATCCTGATGATTAAAATGACTTCCCCATGACTTATGGGCCAGCAAGGTCTCCAGCTCCTCCTTACAGAGGAACTGTCTCAAACAAAGTCTTCATACTCTCCTGTGTATCAATTTGCTTTGCCCTGACATGCTTTTAGGAGAGGACTCAAATGTTTTCAGTACAGCAGCTTTTATTTCTATGTACTTTCTTCTGTTCTAAGTGTGCAACAGCGACAAGGGAGAGTGCTAGAAGGCTTTACTGCAAAACACTTTGCTGGTTTATTACTGTAACATGAAGTGTTTTGAGACTAATGCCTGTACAGCTCTGACCTTCAGCTCAGAAGAGGAGATTTTCCATCGGCCACAGGGTGTAGAGGTATCATGGGAGTACAAATCTGGGATAGCACACCACACCATCTCCAGTCAACACCACAGAAGCTTCTCTCTGCAACCACAGGTATGTCACTTACTCTCTCTTTTCTTATCTTTAAAATTATCATAATCTTTTATACCTCTGGAAAAATTATCACCTTTACTTCGAATTACAGAATTTTCATAGTCCTGAAAGCAATCACAAAACCTACCATGTATCTGAATATTTATAAACAAAACAAGGTGAACTTACAAGTTTTTGTGTTGCTCAACCTGCACTAGTATTCAATTAAAATAATTATTTTTTGTGTGTGTGTGTGTGTGTGTGTGCATTTCACTTGATGGCACAAAGGGATTAGGACTTTAAATTTCTTCACTTTTCATTTCTCATCTGGGGTTTCCAGCTCAGATATTGGACAGTGTTATTCCAGTTACTGTCTTATTAAAAAACAAAACAACTCAAAAACCCCCCCCAAAAAACTCCAACACTAAGATCATGTGTCCCATCATACAATATCCAGTCATATCCATTCATCAAAAGCTTCTGTAAAATTTCATTTCTATAACCCATTATATTTATTTTATAAACTTGTATCAGGAAAAGGAATCTTTTTGGTCATGGCTGTTTGTTTCATATGTAAATCAGTGGAGAAAAAAAGAATACTTTCTTAAAGCAGCAGTTCTCAAACTTAGTTATCACACTCCTTCCAAAAGGATTAACCACATCTATATGGATATCAATTGGATTTGATGGTGAAGCTGAGAAACAAGGCAGCAATGCTGTTCAAAGAGAAGCATAATGAGCATGTTTACTTTGGAAAATAAATGCATTTTCTTTAAGTGGGCCTGCTACTTACATGACAAATCCTCCTCCATTTACACCGCTGCACTGTTGCTCAAATCAACAGACTTGCACTTCCATCCAGAGAAAAGAACGTACTATGAACTCTATGTTTCTGAATTAATTATTGTTTACTATATTATAGGACATATTTATTACAGGACAAATTACAAAATATGCTGAGACAAATTTTCAGCTGGTATCAGTTTGACTGCAATCCAAAGAGATTACATGATTTAAACTAGGAGAAGAGCTAGGAGTTCAAAGTGCACATAATACCAAAACCATTTAACAGTCCTTAGACTCATAAAGGCTCCACATGTGATATGGGTGATATGGCTTAGTGGGATGTAGGTAGGTGGTTGGACTGGATGATCTTGAAGGTCTCTTCCAAACTCGATGATTCTGTGATTCTGTGGTTGAATCACCATCCCTGGAGGTGTTTGAAAGACATGTAGATGCGGTGCTTAGGGCCATGGTTTAGCACCAGACTAAATTCAGTTGTTAGGTTAATGGTTGGATTAGATGATCTTAAAGGTCTTTTCCAACCAAACAAATTCTATGATTCCATGACTAAGGTTAATAAAAGCACACGGTCTACACAAGGAAAGGTATCTAGCATATACCCTGCAGGCAGAAAGTACCTGTTCTTTCAGTATTGACTACCTCAATATTTATTTCCTTAGCAGCCTCAGATTGCTTCAGAACCAGTTTTTACAAAAGACAAGAGGTCGCTGCCTTTTCAGAACAGCTCTGAACACAGAGACTATGGGATTACATCAGTGCTCATCTTGGCAAAGATGTTACGTGTATCATTAAAGAGGAATTTTCCACTTTGGTAACCCTGTGCCAGCATTTAAGCCCATGCACTTTTAATAGTGAGTTCCTCATTACAGTTTTATCCATTTTTGTCTCAATTATTTTCTCATCCCCAGCACAGTTTATAAAGAAATTAAAATTTACTTGGGATCCCATTATATGAGAAGAGTATCCTACAAAACCCAAGCACAAGTAAAAACACACAAGTAAAGATACATGTCACAAAAATGATCTCCTTATGGAGAGAATTGTTATAGTTTGGTCAATTTAAAAAAATTGTTTCCCCAAAATAGATCCCACAGGAGAAAAGGAATTAGTTTTCATTTGTCTTGAAAGTCTTCAATTTAAGGACATAGTTTAACAAAACACATGAGGTACCTCTCCAGGTTTCAACCACATACTGAACGTCCTGAGAAAACATATTCTGGATGCAAATCTCATATACCTGTAAAACTCACATTACCAAGTACCCAAAAGTGTTAAATTATTCCTTACCTTACAGTCTCTTTGGAAAATATGTGTCATTTTTTAACGTGCATTAATGTAAGAATGTAGTCTCAAAAGTTCTCATAAAGAAAATAGTTTTTACAATCAGCCCTGTAAACTTAAATTCTTGTTATTATTTAGCAATGAAACCTGTCTTTGAAAATGAAGACTGAAGAATGTGACCATATTATCATTGTTACATGATATTTGTTTTCCTAATGGCAAAAGAAAAGTAGCAATTACAATAAACTATTTGTCAAGGTCTGTGATTTCATTTATGTAAACTAAGTAACCTCTAATTTACTTGGAAAACATATGAATTATTTTCTCTCTATTCTGATGTTCTACAAAACACAGCAGTATCCCAGGTATTAAACCACTAAGTATTGTTAAAAGGGCACAAGGAAATGGACAAAGGAAAAGAATATATAAAGGTCAACAACCCAACAAGGACAGATTATTCCTTTCTTACTCCATAATACATTTATCATTAGAGATCGACCAGTCCACATTAGCCGTATCAGATCTGACCAACAGATTCTCATCCATTCTCCCCTGCAGGTCACCCACAGCCCCAGAACAATCTTGAAGGCGACAGCACACCTAAAATCTCTACCACCAGCCATGGTGGCAAGAGCAACTGCTGCATCAGCAGATAAAGACAAAGGTGTGGTTACCAGTGTGCACCCTTCTTTGTACAGGGCCAGAGGTCATGTTGGGTAACACATACCAGCCAAAAGAAGTGCCAAAGCATAGGGCAGAAGGGCAGACCAGCTAGAGGACCTCAACCTGGTCTAGCACCAACATTTCTTCAGTGCTTACAAAAGTCATGGAGAGTCTGTTCTCCAGCTGTGTGGCTTGTTGCGGATTTTGACCTGTCCTGAAAGTATACAGTCAGAAACTTTCACAGGTGCTTCATTTCATCACCATAATTCCCCTCTAATATCAATTAGCAAGAAATTCTCTATGTTGCCTTCAGGACCCTAGAAGGCAAAAGCAGACTGGACTGGCTCATTGTTTCAGCCATGACTGACACAATAAAATCTGGTCGACTGATAACCTCAGAGGAACTGACAACAATAAATAAATATCCATCAGTAATTTACCTGCACCCAGGCATGTATTTTTTACAGATATAACTTCATACCATATTGAGGCATAATATAAGTTTATTCTCAAAATTTGTAACAATACAGTGTTTCTGTCATTATGAAATCCTGTGTGTAATTTGCACATTATCTGGTTTATGATATGATTATACAGATTAATGCTTATGGTACATTTTGCTAAAAAATAATTCAAAGCACTCAATCCTGTAAATGCTTATAAAGGAGGAGTGAAATTAACAGATATTTTTGCTTTGTCTTCGTAGATGTAGTCATCACCAAAACAGAAAAAAAAATTCTGCCAAGTGGAAGAATTGATCACTTGTACCTTTCAAAACCAAAGAAACCTGAAAACAATACAAAGATTTGAGACTATCCATTACCTCACAAATGCTATGGAATATAACTAGATCACTCCATCACAGGCATTACTGTTGTTATTTAAGGTTTTTTTGAACTGTTGCAATAGAATAGTTTCATCAGAGTAGACAAGGCACTAAGATTTGATGTTTAAAGACTTTCAATTAGAATATGAACATGAAGTTCACATGTACGAGAAAAATAGAGCAATCTAGGGCTACTACAACATCTTCTTTAATGAAACAATCAGTAATTATGTTAGTTTCAACAAATTGTTGGAATGCAACAAAATATCTGATTTAAAAACATATCTCAGTTTAAATAGCTTGGAAGTTTCCTGAAAAATAAAATCTTGAATTTCCTTTCATTCTGATCCAGCATTTGGCCTCCTCTTCAGCTTAATCCAGATGCCTTTATTTGGACGAAGAATCAGTTCTCCAGCTATACCAAGCTCTTCTCTCTCGTGACATGAGTCCACCCAAAAGCGCCGCAGGATGAGGGCTAGAATAGTTTTCTCCTCCATTTGTGCAAAGCGCTGACCTACAAGTTGCAGGGTAGCAAAAAAACCCAAAAAGGTGAAACATGTTATTGTCAGGTTGCATCAACAGTTGCTGCATTTGCATGCTCACAGTGATACCTCTAGGAACACAGAACAGCAAGGACTGTGCATCTGCCTTGAGAACAGAAATGGCTTTAGGCCAAAATTGAGGTCATATGGAAACTACTGATTCTAGCACTCTTCCCTGCATGACAGCTCTGGCCTTCCTGGGACAATCCACAGCACATCCTCGTTCCTATAGTCCACAGAACTCAAACAGCAAAGAGGAAACAGTCAACACTTTACATGGAACTAACACAAAATACAGCCTTGTCATGTCTCTTAAGCAGACTAGGAAGGGGGAATCATGACAGACCAGAGCAGGACAAGTTATAGGACAGGGACTGCAAGGAAAGACAAATCCCACTGTTCCATATATGGAGAGAGGGGCTAAGGAGATACAACTGCAACAGAATGAGACAGACCTTCCTCCAATGAACACTAAGCATGACACACACTGATGATTTGGTAGCACAGAGGGCAAAGTTCTATTTACATTTTAGAGAAAGTTGGAGGAGGAAAGGGAAGAACAGAGAAATATGAGGGAAAGCAATCCAAGTGTCACAATCCAGGTAGTTAACTCAAACTAAACAGAAAATGGCAACAGGACACAAAACTCAGTGCTCCCCTCTGTATAATATGCATGGATGGATGCCTGTACACACTACGCAGTGATGTATTACTGCAATTACATTAATGAACTACCTCTCCTGCACGTGTTCCGGTACACCCAGGAACTAATTAGACATATAATATTAAATTTGATTTCTGTTTGAACATGGGAAGACCTATTCTGCTATTCTTATGTGAAGGGCACCTACTCCCAAGGAGACAAATTACAAACAAATCAAGAAAACAGACAACTCCACCCCCCAAAAAAAGAAAACAAACAAAACCAAAACCCCCAAAGAAGTTGCATTTCCTGCTGAATGTTCCCCATCTGCACTTAAGGTCAGTGCAGGGAACAGCCTTTTCATGTGTTCTACAATATAAACTACAGTGCCTGTACTCTGAACACAGATAAATGCCAAGTGTCTCAGTGGCACCCAAAGAGCTAACAAGTTCTGGGATGACAGTGAAAACACCAGAGCAACAACAATATCAGAAAGAGGCAAAAAATACATCAGTTCCAGACCGCATGTTTGAGAGACCCAGTTGAGATAATGAAATTAGACAGATGAGATGTTTCCAGAGCAAAACAAGTGCAGGACATTTGCCTTCTCTTGCTCTGTCTTACTGACACTGAGGATCAGGAATTCAGCAGCAATCCTGTCCTAACACAGGAGCCCATTAACATGCTGCCAGGCTGCAGAGGCAGTGAGGAGGGAACACCACGAGGATGGTGAAGGGCCTAGAAGGGATGACTTATGAGGAGCGGCTAAGGTCACTTGGATTATTCAGCCTGGAGAAGAGGAGGCTGAGGGGCAACCTCATTGCAGTCTATGGCTTCCTTACAAGTGGAAGAGAAGGGGCAGGTACCAATCTCTTCACTCCTGTGACCAGTGACAGGACTTGGGGTAACGGCAGGAAGCTGAACCAAGGGAGGTTTAGGTCAGATATCAGGAAAAGATTTTTTACCCAGAGGGTGATTGAGCACTGGAACAGTCTCCCCAGGGCAGTGGCCACAGCACCAAGCCTGCCTGAGTTCAAGAAGCATTTGGATGATGCTCTGTCACATGGTGTGACTCTTGGGGTGTCCTACACAGGGACAGGAGTTGGACTCGATGATCCTGGATGGTCCCTTCCAACTCGGCATGTTCTATGATTCTATGATTCTATGATTCTATGATTGATTCTATGAACACCAGCCTGATCAACATTGGCCCCTGGTAAGAAAGCAAACCCTTGGGAAGAAAAAAAAAAGTGGCAACTCAAGGCTTGCAGGGGAGTCAGTGTCCAGAATCTGGGGGTGGGGAAGGACAGGCACATCAAGACTTAAATTTCTGATACACTCGCTGATGCCACAGTTACCACACCAACACCGTCACATTACAAGGGCTTCCTCTTCAGCTACCTACCAATGCAATTCCTGGGACCAGCTGAGAAAGGTACATAAGCATATGGGTGTCTTCCTTTAGAATTTTCAGGTAAGAATCGCTCAGGCCTGAACTCCTCCGGGTCAGGGAAGATCTCAGGGTCTCTATGCAAAGCGTAAGTTATGACGAGAACATTTGCGCCTTTTGGTATCTGATATCCTCCTACAGAGAAAAGGGAAAGGGAGAAGGGTCAAAACAAGAGCAAGTAAGTGACTTCCTATACACAGGAGCACAGTAAAAAATAAAACAATGCTGTCCTTCATTTGGGAAACACCTCCACTGGGGAGATACTAGCAGGACAGGAAATGGCAAACACAGGACACTACTCACGAATAGAGCAATCCTCTCTCAAGGTACGGGCAAACAACGGAACTGAAGGGAAGAGCCGAAGGGATTCTTTCACAACACACTCAAGGTAACGAAGCTGCTTCAGATCGTCCACTGTAACAGGACGCTCAGTGTTGCCTATCCAAAAACAAACAGGAGGATGAGCAAGACCAAAACTCCCTATTTTTGGTTAAATACACTCATCGCTGCTCCCTCCAGGAACTCTCATCATGCACCAAGACCACATAGGAGGGGTTGTTACACATACATCAAACATGCCTTGCCTCAAACACGTAAGGTTGGCTGTGCTCTCCTACAGACCTTCCAACACCCAACCCACTCACCTCTAGCTATTGAAAGCTCCAGAAGGGCCACAAGGCATGTTCCTACCTCACCTTCTACATCTAGGCTTACAATGTACCACACCCCCACTTACAAATGCAACCCCCACCACAAATGCAACCCCAATGAACAGGGGAATGGAAACATACCAAACACCTCATCCAGTTCTCTGTGAACCTTCTTCTGGGCTTCAGGATTACGTCCAAGTAAGTACAGGACCCAGTTCATAGCAGCTGCTGTTGTATCATGGCCCTAGAGATCCAGATTTAAAGAAATATTCACTTCAATACTATTCCTGTGTGCAAGTAGGCTTTGTAAACACTTAGGTATGCAGGTAGCATGGAAAGTGAGACTTAATAGTCCCATGACCACAAGAAGAACAAAAATCTAGAGCAAAGAACTCTATCCAACTCAATGATTGTCAGGATATAAGATGACCCATGATTCTGTCAGGTGCCTGAAAACTGACCAAAAGGGAAAAGTATTGAAATAACTCAAGCAAATGTTGCTTTACCCTGCTTCCCAGAAGCTGCATGAACGATCAGTGTCTACATAAAGAAAAACATGTATATTAATCTTTTTGGTTACTGCCATTCCATGGTTTGGGTTGGAAGGGACCTTAAAGATCATCTAGTTCCAACCTCCCTGCCATATCTAGTGGGAAGTGCCCTTTTAGTTTGAAACCATTCCCCCTCATCCTATCACTCCATGCCCTTGTAAAAAGTCCCTCTCCAGCTTTCCTGTAGGCCCCTTCCTTTCTCCAGGCTCAACAACCCCAACTCTCTCAGCCTGTCTCCATAGGAGAGGTGCTCCAGCCCTCTCATCATCTTTGTGGTCCTCCTCTGGACTCGATCCAACAGCTCTATGTCCTTCTTATGTTGGGGAGTCCAGAACTGGACACAGTACTCCAGCTGGAGTCTCATGAGAGCAGAGTAGAGGAGCAGAATCACCTCCCTTGACCTGCTGGTCACTCTTCTTTTGATATAGCCCAGGATACATTTGGCTTTCTGGGCTGCAAGCACACATTGCTGGCTCATGGTGAGCTTTCCATCAACCAATACCCCCAAGTCCTTCTCCACAGTGCTGCATGGGATTGCCCTGACCCATATGCAAGACCTTGCACTTGGCCTTGTTGAACTTCACATGGTTTGTACA
The DNA here is from genome assembly GCA_013398125.1 of Aegotheles bennettii. NCBI lineage: Eukaryota > Metazoa > Chordata > Aves > Caprimulgiformes > Aegothelidae > Aegotheles > Aegotheles bennettii. The sequence continues at coordinate 56,636 of VZRW01006917.1, forward strand.
GGCCCACCCCTCAAGCCTGTCAAGATTCCACTGGGTGGCATCTGGTCCCTTCAGCGTGTCAACCACACCACACAGCTTGGTGTCATCAGCAAACTTGCTGAAGGTGCACTCAATTCCATTGTCCATGTCGCCAATAAAGATGTTAAACAGCACCAGTCCCAGTACTGACCCCTGAGGAACGCCACTCATCACTGATCTCCATTTGAACAGCGAGGCATTGACCACAACACATTGAGTGCGACCATCCAGACAATTCCTCATCCACTGAGTGGTCCATCCTTTAAGTCCATGTATCTCTAATTTAGAGATGAGGATGTCATACAGGACAGTGTCAAATGCTTTGCATAAGTCCAGCTAGATGACATCAGTTGCTCTTCCCTTACCCACCAACGCTGTAGCCCCATCGTAGGCCACCAAATTTGTCAGACATGATTTGCCCTTCATGAAGCCATGTTGGCTGTCACCAATTACCTACTTGTTTTCCACGTGTCTCAGCATAATTTCCAGGAGGACCTGCTCCATGACCTTACCAGGTACAGAGGTGAGACTGACTGGCCTATAGTTCCCCAGGTCTTCTTTTTTTCCCTTTTAAAAAATTGGGGTTACGTTTCCCATTTTCCAGCCAATGGGAACTTCACCAGACTGCCACAACTTCCCAAACACGAAGGACAGTGGCTTAGCAGTTTCATCTGCCAGTTCCCTCAGGACCCACAGATGTATCTCATTAGGTCCCATGGACTTGTGCACCTTCAGGTTCCTTAGATGGTCTCGAACGTGAGATCTCGTACCTACCATGGGTGGTTCTTTAATCTCCCAGTCCCTGCCTTTGCCTTCTGTGACTTGGGCAGTGTGGCTTGAGCACTTGCCGATGAAGACTGAGGCTAAAACAATCCTTGAGAACCTCAGCCTTCTCCATATCCCAGGTAACCAGGATATGGATAACATCTGAGGGGCAAACAACTACCACAGGAGAGATACAATGGACCCAATCCGTAGCCTTTACAAAACTATCCAGAAAAGGGTCTAATGAGACACAGCACAGTGGACATAGGAGGGAATAACCCTTGGTTTCCTGCGGGAAGAGGATAGCTACTACAGTTCTCAGCAGCTCATAAAAACAGGGAAGGGGGAAGGGTTAAAAAAAAAAAAAAAGAAGAAGAGGGGAAGAGAAAAGGGAAAAGCTGACCAACAAATAATTTTGATTTTAAAAAGATGCACTTGTGAAGTTCAGGATGCTGCATCTCTTCAAAATCCAGCTATGGAAAAGTTTCTCTAGGTTACAACAGCAGTAATGTGACTCTGAATTAAGCTCTTCTGAGACAGAATTCAGATCCACTTAATGGAGGTGTGTGAAAAACTTGTGAAAGTCTTGTTTAGATCCTTCATTAGACAGGGAATCACAATGAGAATACAGTACACCAATGCACAGCTGACAACAGAATCAGGACATTACAGCCAATGTGACAAGGGACAAAATGTGAGGAGAGCTGACAAAATGCAAGGCAAAACGCAGAAAACATTTAGAGCTCTTTAGCATTAATGAGTTTTGCAACAGGAGCTGAGAGCCCACATCAGCCATTAAGCTCTCATCACTCGCCTGCTTTCATGAATAGAGTCTGCTCACATTGGCAGGGCCTGTCATATGTGTATTGCCCAGCATTTTGCCAGGGCACACAATTCTAGATCAAACATTTCTATCCTTCAGTAGTTTCTATTCTACATAGATTTCCTCTCAAGTTTCCAGAGCTAAAATAACTTCACACTAAAAGCAACCTCCTGAACTAAGAAAAGAAAGAGTCAATACCTGCAAATAGTGAATTTTAGCTTCTGGGAAAACAAAAAAATCTCCAAAACAAAAAACAGCAAACCAATGAGTTCCTTGGGTACCTCAAACATGAAAGTATCCACTTCCTCACGAATGTCCCTATAGCTCAATTTGTTCCCTTCATCGTCTGTTGCACACAGCAGCATGTCCAGGAAAGCTTTTCTCTTTTTGGAGCCATTTTCTTCACAGTTGCCATCAGTATCACATTTCCCTTGCTTGGTGTTTTCAAGTTCTGCAGCTTTTTCTGCAATGACCTGAGATTAGAACCATTACATTAGATATGATGCACGCAGAACATGTGCACAGTCTATATCACACTGGTTTGTCCAACTTATTAAAACAACAACATCCATCTGTAGCAGTTTACATGAGTTAGCATAGCCTTAGCTTAAGAACTTTAACTGACGTTTTGTGTTAGCAGCAAGTGAAATATGACCGACCCCTCTTGTCCTAAGCAATACAATGAGCCTTGAATAGCCTTTAAGTGACCAAGAAAATAGATAGCCAAACTATGTAAACAACTTGTTGATCATCAAGAAGTGTAAACACATCCAGAATACCTGGAATAAGCAAATCGTGAACACTAGCAATAGTGACAGCAAATCAAAAAATATCACCACAATTTGAACACACTGATCACCAAGACTATATTCTCTACCCTACCCAATAACTAAGGAAAGGATCACATCTCCAACCTTTGGGGAACCCAGGAGATTGAAGAGAAGCCACAACACCCTACAACCCTGCATCAAGAGTACACATAGCGTGGCTGGAATTACTACACTAAAGCTTCCCCATTTTTCTTCAGTATGAGCGTAATGGTTGAACTTCCCTCTTTCAGGTCAAAGCACAGCCCCAGTGACAGAGCTCCTGAGACAGAAGTCAGCTGTTGTCTTATTTTCAGGGAATTCCTTGGCATCTCAAGAGAGAGACAGTTTTCTCTTAGCAGATGCATATCAGGGGACTGAACCTCACTCCCATTTGGAAGATCTCTACTGAGTGCAAGACTTTGCTCCAATGACTACAATGTATCATTAAAAAGAAAAACAAAAAAGAAAAGGAAAAGAATCTATACCGTATCTGTAAAATTGTGAAGGATCTTGAGGCTTCTCTCATGCTCTCTTCCTTCCTTGAACAGCATAAATACAAAACCAGGCCAAAGCCAAGGGCTCATCTGTCGACGCTGGATTAGATCACCCATCCTAGGGGCACAACAATTATATCACGTAACATTTCTTGACAAAAAAAAATTTACAGCACACTTTCAAGAACCAAAAAAACAGTTCTACCTCCCCCAATGAAGTGGAACTTAGCATATTGTGAGAATTTAAACCCATTAATCTAAAGGAAAGGCTGTTTGTATTTGTTTCCTGTTTTTAAACCATCTCAACATTTCTGTCACCTGTCCCAGCATCACCACGATTTATATGTATATGCACTGATCTCTGAGAAGGAGAGCATACTCTCATTCAGTTGGAATCCTCTTGAAACAGGTATATTAAGTCATTCCAGTCCAGTCACACTTCACATGAGTAAAGCATGAACCATGTTGAAAAGACATGTACATCCTGAATAAACGATTCATGCCAAGGTTCCAAACTATCTGCCCTGAGACTTCACAGAGCCATCTGAAAGCATTATATTCCTACCTGACCACCCAAATACAATATAAGCCAGACAGCACATTAGAAGTATTTAAAAGAAAGAATATGCGACTTCAAGTATGTTCAAACACAACTGAAGTACATTCGAAAGGGCTGATTGTCATTGCTGTTCAGCTCTTGAATGTGTTTTTGGCAGCAGAAAGAGACTTTGAGGAGTAATTATTCCACCTAGGCCAACTTTGGGCCCACTTGCAGTACAACCTGGGAAAGGCCAAGGAACTCGTAACAATCAAACCCTCTAATTCCACCTCCTTTTTGTAACATACCTGTCTCAATAAGCCCCATAAAAGGCTAAGGGTGAGATGTCACAAGCAGCTACATCTCATCTAGGGTGACATAATAGTTTGGTAGGAATAAAAACCATGCTTTTCCTGATCCACTGGACAGTCACATACAATTTGAATGGTGTAAATACTGCAGTGAACTGCAGAGCAGCAGTGCCTCAGCTTTAACCTGCTGTCTAAACCAGCATCCTCCCAACTCTGCCAGTCATGCTGATACAAAGTGTTGCAGCTCTATTGTTTTTTTAACCTCCTGTACCAATGGATTAACTGAATTGCAGCTGACATCACTTCAAAGCCTCAGGCTCCCATTGCATATACTCATACCAGAAAAGGCATCAAAATCTGCAAGAGTTTTTCCTGCCTTCTTGGCTTTCTACCTCTGTCTGTGATCTCCTGGTCCTCCTTCCTGGCTCACAGCAGATGTCCTCCTGACACCAGTAGCAACTCAGCCAAACTACAAAGTAGCCTAGGAAAATGTCCATTTACCTGTAGATAGCACGAACATACTCAGAATCCTTATTCTCCTGAGCACCAACATTCTTGCCCATCGCCGTTTCTTGGAGGAAGAAATCACAAATAGTCCAAAGTGAAATTCAGAGTCCCGGTAGATGGTAAGTTACTATTGCTCCCAGATTCTGTCACCCCACCATCCCTTTGACAGGTGAATGACACACATCTCTTCCCAGGTGATGAGCTCACTTTGTATTTCTGTGCCCAGGAACCCTGCTCCTCAACACAACCTCACTTCAGTTTGCTAACTCTGCCCTGCCCATCCCACAAACTCACCTGCTCAGATGCCCACAAGACACTGTAGAAGAAAGGATGGTCTTGGGAGGATGGAAATGCATTCACACAATATGCAGCAACATTCCTCTTCAACTGTCTCCTCACACAACATGCACAGCTTGTACCCATGAGACTCTGCATTATTCACAGCCCCACAACCCCACCACAATAACTGAAGAGGACATACCACAGATGATATCAAGGGCACACAGAGTGACATACAGAAAGACATCAAATGGTTCCTTGTCAACATGCTTCTCAAGTTTCTCCAACAAAATACTTCCTTGTTCATTCATAACCTCTAGAAAGTCAGTTAAGATTGAGAAGTGGAACGTGGGAGTTATCAACTTCCTCCGCGACCGCCACTTGTCTCCAGTGCTACAAAATTAACAGGGAGAAGGAAGGGTTAAGAACTCCAAGTTAAAAATAAAACTCTAACCATCACAGAAAGCATACAGTAAAAACTGCAGCCTGGAACACCTCACAGGTAGATATATTATACATGACTGTTCCAGCTGTCCATAGCACTCCTCGGAAGGAGCAAAATGGAAATGTTTCTTGCTCCAGCTGCCTCTGAAGCACAAACCACCATTTCTATAGCTGCTTTCAACAAAAGGAGATGCCAACAAGCCTTCAGGTAATACAGCCTCGTGTTTGCCCAGTGCACAGGCTCAGAGGGATCAAGCAAAAACCATCTATAGGACAAACCAGCTATTCAGCATCAAGGCCTCAACTCATCACATTGTGAATCACCACCCATGTTTGCCTTCACCCACTGACTAGGAAATGAGGATTGATGAGAAGTAGGGTCCACAGACATTACACAAATGACTGCCTCAAGGTCTGGCTACAAAGTACTTCCTTGGAGGCAGACAACCACCTCCCACCTGTCTATGAAAGAGCACAGAGCCACAGCAACTGGCACCAGCTTCCTGGCAGTTCTTGTTCTCTTTTTCTAAATCACATCCCCCATGAGCACGCAACTAGAAGCTCTGCTTACAGAGTAAACCATCATACCACTTCTCCTGTTAACCTGCCATCGGGACACTCCTCACGCCAGCTTATCTGCTTGCTGTCTACCACTACTGTCTCTAATCAGCACAGACTGGAACATTCTCCTCCATTATGTGGAGCACAAGGAAGTCAAAACACCTGTAAAAGCCTACTGAAGACAAAGCAAATAGTAAGGAAGATGACTAACAGTGAGGATGCACCATGACTGATATCCACGGACCTCGACTCCTCATGCTTTGTTTACTGCTTACTGCCTTCTTAAGGGCCATGAACAAAACTCAGGATTAAAAGCATTCTTCACCTTCTCACATAACCTTGCATCTCCCATACCACATGATCACAGCTGGCTTTTATGACACCATGATCCCATCAAGAAACAGAAGGAGTTCACCTTTGAGGTTTCCAAACAGGCAACAAAGCACCACTGCTAGCAGGGGGACCTTGACCTTCTCACAAAGACACAGATGAGGCACAGAGGCACCAGAGCCACTCTACACTCGCCTTGCTCTGACTCTTGAATATCTGCATCATCCAGACCAAATCTTCCTTGACACGCCCAAGACCCAAGACACCAAACCCTTGCATCACTCTTCCTCTCTCTCTCTCCATTCCTGACTTGTGCTCTTATCCAGGGTCACCCTTTATGAGCCTTTACTTCATGAGGAAAATGAAGGACAGGATGTAGATATGTTCCCATCCTACCTCAAAGCATCACCAGCCTCAGGCCCATTCTAATGGTTTGAGACAAGCAATGCACACAGTTGAAGTTCTGCCACAGTCCAACTACTCGACACACACCACAACATACAAAACAAACAGCATGTAGCATTGCAGACTAAATGACACAACTTGCTGTAGGATACAGCTTCCCAAACCTCACGTTCATTTCAAGCCCTTGAACAAAAAAATAACAGTGACCAAATTTGCAAAGAAACAGATAATGCCAAAAGATTTTTATCAGACATTAGCTGCTAAAGAGCAAACAAGACCATCACAAGGAATAAGACTTCTACAGCTATCATCAACAGCTCTGTACAGAGATACACACAGCACTTCAGCCAAAAATTTCTCTTCCTATCATATACCCTGAGAATTTCAAAGAGATGCATCTGCATTTTACTATACCTCGTCAGAAGTCCAGTGCCCAGCCACGGGTGTAGGAATTTGTACAGAAACGATTTTTCTATATGTTTTGAACTGTTCAAAATAACCTGTCAGAAAAATGAAAGGAGAGGAAAAAACATCACTTGTTAGATGGAGAGAGATTCTTCAGCTGAGATTACTTCACATGACCTCAGTTCTTCCACAAAAATGCCCTAAGCCTCAATAAAATGCACAATATTTCAATATAAGCTGGTACGCAGGGGGAGCACTGAGTTCACACGTTTAAGTTTTTCAGTAAGTATCCTGAGAAACAATTAAGTACTCAAAAACTACCATTCCCCTTATCTTCCTGAAAAACAAAAATCTGAGCTACAAAGTCACAGGCAGAGCCCAGAGAAAACCCAACGGTTTTCTGCCTTAACCAAACTCACAAGGAGTACCATCCCTACAATAAACACTGACAAAGAAACAACTCTGTCTTCCCACTTCAAGGGCAATCATTGTCAGTAGCAAAACTAATGACTGTATTTCCTGGCATCAAGACAGACCCAGTAAGTTCTAATGCAGAAGTCAGTCAAACACAGGCAACCTGCATTTCATAACATTCTACCTCTATTTCAGAAGTCTCATCTTTCCTGCTATGTGTTTGTCCATTCTGATCTTGGGAGCAGCAGCTTTCACACATGTGAAAACAAAGCTAAAGGAGATGCTTCTTTGTACAAAACACACTGACTGCTTTCATTTGCTGGCCATCTTCAGTATTTAATTTTTTCCAAGACCAGGCTTTTTATATTCTTCCATTTTCAGCCATTCTTTAGCACTGGGTCAGAGAACAATTTCACATAAAATCAGTGAATTTGCAAAAATTACATTGAGAGAATAGAAACTAACAGGTTGGACACTGCTTAGCATGACAGTAGAATAGACAGGAGACAAATACACTCACCTCCACACTGTCAGGGTGATACAAAACCACAACAGGCAATGGTCCTATCCAAAGTTTGAACAATGGCCAACTCCTGAACTCTTCAACGTAAATTTGTAGTTGTTTAAAAAAACCTGGAATAAAAAAAAGCAGATCAGAATTTTTTAACAAGAGGGTTTTGCTGAATAAGCAAGACTTCTGTAATGAACAGGTTTTCACCATATGCCCTGTAACTATGTTTTTGTTGTAGTTTTACCTTGCTATGACAGCCAAGCAGCATATTTTGCCCCTCTCTATCATCTGTACTGCAGGAGTGTTTCTTTATGGCTGCACTCTTGAAGGCACCCTATTCTACAGAAATCTCTCCTGTAGGGAGGCAGTTTGATTTAAGCAGTCTCAAAGCACTGTAGCAACCAGAGCCAAATCAAACTTTATCAAGGCGATTGTTTACATTTTGGCTCATCTGACACTAGCCAAAATGCTATTGCAAGATCCTTCTTTACTTTCCAAGTACAGCATCAAGCCTTTTCCCATCTAAGACCTCACTGACAGGTACTACATTTGGTGTACACACACAAATGATGTCATGCACAGTAACCAGTATCACTTGAAATGTCTGGTTTCTGATAGCTGGACTCCTGAAGAAAATCTTTGGAGCCCTTACACCACTATTGTTTGTCTGCAAACAAATTAATTCTTACTCCAACATGCTCAAATCACTTCACTCTCTTGCAGCCCTAACCATCAGCAATGGTTTGCAATTCTAGCAGGGGCTTGTGACAGCTGGCTGCTCCAAGATTAAACTCCACTCTTGTCTTTTTAGAACCCTTACTGAAGGGTAAGTAACCGCTTATGCAGCCACTGCAGATTTGGCATCCAGATGTTCCCACCTCTAAGGGCACAAAGACTCCTAGAATTATTCATGTCATGGATCACCTGAGAGATACCACTATTGTCCAGTTGTCAGCTGGACTTTATACCAGGGAGCTCAGCAATTCAGCAGTTCTCCACCCACATTATTCTCCACTTACCCAGTCCACATCTTGTCAGTTTAGCTATACACAAAGCATGCAAAATGGTATCAAAGACCTAAATGAATCAAATTAATCACCATCTACTGCTCTTTCCTTGCTCACAGATCCAGTTATTTCATCACAAAGGACAATCAGGTTCATTCTGAAGTTCTAGAGGAGGAGGCCACTATCAGGATATTCAAGGATTAAACACACCTTTGCCCTTTCAGAAACCAGATTAAACAATCTTAATTAATTAAACATCCTTCCAAGGGATGGTGTAATTGAATATTCAACTCTGCAGAGCTGGAAATTCAAAGGTCCCCAAATCAAGGGGAAAAAAAAAAAAGAAATAACTTAGTTTCCTAATAGATACCCAAATACAGCATTCCTAGTCTTAGGCAAAGTTCTAACGACACCTCACCCAAAAGGCTTAAGAGTGTCAGATTATTTTGTTCTTTTTAAAATATTTTTTCTAACATCGCCATGATTAAAATACCACAATTTTCCAGCATTTGTTGACTGATACCAATAAATAAAATCATCATCAGATGAAAAGTCATTATTTCTGCTATAAAACATTATCCTTTTTTCTAAAATATTTTTGTCACATTTTTAATGAAAAATATTATAAAACACAAACTTCACTCATTTTTAAAGAAATAAACAAGAACAAAGATGGGTGGTTATAGACTTAGCTAAAGCATGGAGGCTATATGACTCCTGGTAACAAAGGAGATTATGAGACTCCATAGAACATAAGAGTCTCCATCAAATTGCTTTCTGGAGATAGAAGCAATGTTCTTTTTTAGTTATTATTTATTGAAGAAGATTTAAAAATAAGAATATGAAAAAAAAATATTTGTCTCCAGTCAGGCTCATATACACATCCTGACTATGACTCTGCTACTGTTTCCCCAAAGCCAACTTCAGGGAAAGCTGCTTGCCCTTGCTTCCACCAAAGAAAGATCTCAGCTCTCATATCTGTATTGAGATACAGGGTTGGATCCAGAGGAAACGTGAGTGTGTACCCTTGTGAACAGAGGGGCCATGTGTCAGCACTGGGCAATGTGCGTACCCATACTGCAGTCGTCCTTGGCTTCACCACGCTCCCATGACCCAGCCACTCTCTTGTCTAGCAGCACACCTGGCAGCAGAGCCAGGAAAATGTGCACAGACCAGCGTCCGCAGGCATCACAAACACACCCAGAAGAGCCTGCTGGTCCACTGACAGCACAGCCAGAGCTGCTTTCCTACCAGACTCAAGAAATGTGCTCCTGTGCAAAACTGAGTACCTAACAGAAAGGGGATGTGTAGCACATTTGTGCTCTCTCAAGCACCTGACAAAAAGAAGGTACCATTGATCAATATGAGCACAGAAAAATTTGCTTTTAAGGGATGTACTGCAAATACGCAGCCAGTTCTTCTAATGCATATATCTAAGGCACAGCTAATTCTGAAAGCAACCCAGCAGCTCAGGATGTTTAAATTCCTTGAACATGCTCAATTGGGGGAAGATCACTGTTTACAGAAGTTCCTTCCCAAGCTAGAAGCTTTGTTTGGATCGCAGCTAGCAGTTGTGAAACAGCACTTCCTGCAAGAGCACACGGCGTGCCCTTCTGTCCCAAGAACATTTTCCACGGCGTTCATGATCCACTCCGCTAACAACTGGAAATGGGTCAGAGTCCAGCATCAGCATCTGGAAGCCACTGCCAGACTGACTCTCCAACTAATCTCTGATAATAACCCCGCATTTATGTGGTTTTTCTCCTTTCAACTTCACTGTCCACTTCTCACAGTTCCCCTTTGCAGGTCGCCCACTGCCCCAGAGAGACCTAAAGCCCATAGAATCACAGAATCACAGAATTCTAGGGTTGGAAGGGACCTCGAAGGATCATCTAGTCCAACCCCCCTGCCAGAGCAGGGTCACCTACAGTACATCACACAGGAATGCATCCAGGCGGGTTTTGAATGTCTCCAGTGAAGGAGACTCCACAACCTCTCTGGGCAGCCTGTTCCAGTGCTCTGTCACTCACACAGTGAAAAAGTTTCTCCTTATCACAGGCACACCCGACAACCCCTCCCAGCCAGCCACATTTGACCACCCGAACACCTCATCAGCGCTGGCTCCTTCCGCAAAGCCACACACACCAGTGACCCCACAGCTGGGCTATGGCGCAAGCTGCCCTTACCTTCTCCCTCCTGCTCGAAGAGTGGAGCATTTCCCAGCACCGGATAGCAGGGGCTGACACCCGGGATCGGCTTCATCACCCACCACCGCCGCCAGTAAGCCATCAGGGAGGGCAGGGAGACCGCAACCACAACCGTCAACAGCAGAGCGACGACCCCAGCCCCCAAATGCAGCAGCTGGGGTCCCTCTGTGGATCTCTGTAGCACCTCCATCGCCACCTCCCAGCCTCCTGCTCCGAGCCTTGATCCCTACCCTAGGGAACCGGCGCTGCCTGTGCCGGGCGCGGCCGCCAGCGGAGTGAGGGGACCCGGGCCGCTCGAGTGGGAGGCGGAGCTGTCACATGGCGCCGCAGCGCAGCTTCCTGCCAGGAAAATAAACAAAGATATTGAAAACACAGCCCTGGGGAGCCTGCCTGCAAGCACTTCGTGACGGCAGAGCTGCCATTCCCTTACCCCCACTTGGCTCCTCTGACTCAAGTGAAGAGTGAGGAATTTCTCCGCCTGCCCCTGCAATAGCTCAGAAGGAAAAGACACAACCGCTGTCAAGATTTAAAGTCACCGTTCCGCTGATTTAGAGAGGATAGGTTTTTGCAACACCAGCCTTCTCCATCTGTTTTCAGACACTGAGAGAACACAGGTTTGCATACAGAACTGCTCCCGTGCTCTCCAACATGATGCATGAAGCATTTAAAGTGCTTCAGATGGGGAGCACCTTTCTTAAGCTGGGTTGATGGCTCAAAGGAGTTACCCAAACCAGCGCCCACCGAGACCCATGATCAAGAGCAGCACTGCCAAGCACACTGATGCTTCTCTGCCCAAATATCCTTTGCTGATCTCACTGTTAAACTCTCAGTCACAGGCTAATAGGTGCCAGTAACACGACTGGCAGCACCAGCAACTGTGTCACAACTTGCAAAGTGCTTGGGTAGAAGTGGTGCCATACCCACCATAAACCCTGCTGCCCTTCCTGCCTCAAGAGGAGCCAGGCTTTCTTCTCATTGCTGCAGGGCTGCTGAGTGCCTGCTCCTCAAAGCCTCCAATGCTTACAAACCTTGCAGTCAAAGCAGAAATTCAGTGAAAAGACAGCATGGCTCACACCTGATTCACAAACCCCCTGAATATTCACCCCCTGAATATACCACAAAAGCTGCTTATAGCCATGGTCATGTTTCTCCTCTCCATTTTCACACAGAATCACAGAATCCTAGGGTTGGAAGGGACCTCGAAGGATCATCTAGTCCAACCCCCCTGCCGGAGCAGGGTCACCTACAGTACATCACACAGGAACGCATCCAGGCGGGGTTTGAATGTCTCCAGCAAAGGAGACTCCACAACCTCTCTGGGCAGCCTGTTCCAGTGCTCCGTCACTCGCACAGTGAAAAAGTTTTTCCTGATATTCACATGGAACCTCCTATGCTCCAGTTTGCATCCATTGCCCCTTGTCCTATCATTGGACGTCACTGCAAAAAGCTTGGCTCCATCGTCCTGACCTTCACCCTTTACATATTTGTAAACATGGATGAGGTCACCCCTCAGTCTCCTTTTCTCCAAGCTAGAGACCCAGCTTCCTCAGCCTTTCCTCATAAGGGAGATGTTCCACTCCCTTCATCATCTTTGTGGCTCTGCGCTGGACTCTCTCAAGCACTTCCCTGTCCTTCTTGAACTGTGGGGCCCAGAACTGGACACAATACTCCAGATGTGGCCTCACTAAGGCAGAATAGAGGGGGAGGAGAACCTCTCTCGACCTACTAACCACCCCCCTTCTAATGCACCCCAGGATGCCATTGGCCTTCTTGGCCACAAGGGCACATTGCTGGCTCATGGTCATCCTCCTGTCCACCAGGACCCCCAGGTCCCTTTCTCCTACACTGCTCTCCAGCAGGTCAGCCCCCAGCCTGTACTGGTGCATGGTGTTGTTCTTCCCCAGATGCAAAACTCTGCACTTGCCCTTGTTGAATTTCATTAAGTTTCTCCCCGCCCAACTCTCCAGCCTATCAAGGTCTCACTGAATGGCAGCACAACCTTCTGGTGTGTCAGCCACTCCTCCCAGCTTAGTGTCATCAGCAAACTTGCTGAGGATACATTCTGTACCCTCATCCAGGTCGTTGATGAAGATATTGAACAACATCGGTCCCAGTACCGACCCCTGAGGGACTCCACTAGTTACTGACCTCCAACTAGATTCTGTCCCATTGACTACAACTCTCTGACTTCTTCCCTTTAACCAGTTCTTGATCCACCTCACTACCTGATCACCAAACCCATACTTTATACCAAAATTGACTGCATCAACACTTTTAGTAAACAAACAGCATGAACAAGGCAACTAAGAGAAGAAACAGAAATAGAGAAAGCTCAAAACATCAGAAGCTAAGGAAGGGCTGATGACCCTTGTCAGCAGAGGGGAATAAATTTTGGCACTTTATTCCTGCAATCCCCCAGCAAACACTATCATAAATGCTGACTGTTGCATTTTGCTGCATGGTAAACAGCTGGAAATGAACTTTTCTACTCTGTTACTTGTAATCGTTTGTGAGAGAAAGTAGCAGATACATACTCTGCCTTGTAAATGCATAAGGCAAGCTACATTGCCATCAATCCCCTCCTATGCTCAGGTGGCATCCCAGAAGCAAGCAAGCATGCAGGATTAAGAAGCTCAACTGTCTTTGTAACACAGAGATGAGCTGGGTAACTATACTCTTCTTTACAAAAACCTTACAGTTTGTTACCTTCATGGAGTTGATCATTAGATGAAGCCCAAATTGTGATTCTAAGTCAAAAGCTGTGTTTCTGACTGCTGGTAATTCCTTCTGCAGGAAAAACTGTGAAAAACAGTGAAACAGCAGGGACAAAGTGAAAAGCCATGAGGACAGCAGCAGGGAACACAGCAGAACATGCATTTCAAAATCCTGCCAGCAGCTGGCAATGGTGATGCTGCTACTAGCAAAGGCAGTAGGTACACTTGAATGAGATGTAAAAGATGTATCCAAGAAAGAAGAAATGGGAGGTCTAGCATCTCTGAAGCCTAATTATGTCACCAAGACTTGCAATCATTATGAACTTTGGAGGATGTTCTGTAGGAGACTGCAATTCTACCAGATTGCAAATAGCATTACTTTTTCACCTTGAGAGGACTTGGGGGTGTTGGTTGATGAAAAGATCAATGTGAGGCAGCAATGTGTGCTTGCAGCCCAGAAAGCCAACTGTATCCTGGGCTGCATCAAAAAAAGTGTGACCAGCAGGTCAAGGAAGGTGATACTCCCCCTCTACTCTGCTCTCATGAGACCCCACCTGGAGTACTGTGTCCAGTTCTGGACTCCCCAACATAACAAGGACATGGAGTTGTTGATGTGAGTCCAGAGGAGGGCCACAAAGATGATCAGGGGGCTGAAGCACCTCTCCTATGGAGACAGGCTGAGAGAGCTGGGGTTGTTGAGCCTAGAGAAGAGAATGCTCTGGGGAGACCTTATAGCAGCCTTCCAGTACCTGAAGGGGCCTTACAGGAAAGCTGGAGAGGGACTTTTTACAAGGGCATGGAGTGATACAGGCTGCCCAGAGAGGTTGTGGAGTCTCCTTCACTGGAGACATTCAAAACCCGCCTGGATGCGTTCCTGTGTGATGTACTCTAGGTGACCCTGCTCTGGCAGGGGGGTTGGACTAGATGATCTCTCGAGGTCCCTTCCAACCCCTAGGATTCTGTGATTCTGTGATAGGATGAGGAGGAATGGTTTCAAACTGAATGAGGGGAGATTTAGATTGCATATTAGGAGTAATTTTTTTTCCTGTGGGTGTGGTGAGACACTGGCACAGGTTGCCCAGAGAAGCTGTGGCTGCCCCCTCCCTGGCAGTGTTCAAGGCCAGGTTGGATAGGGCTTTGAGCAGTCTGGTCTAGTGGGAGATGTCCCTGCCCATGGCAGGGGGCTTGGAACTAGACAATCTTTAAGGTCTCTTTCAACTCAAACCATTCTATGATTCTATTCTATGAGTAACTGCACTTGAGAAACAAAGATCATAGCTATGTTTATGTTTTTCAGAGACGGATTGCTGCAATGCTCACCTCAATCAAGCACACCTTGCTATGGTTTCTGCAACCTGGTGTTCACTGTATAGCAACACCTGCTCTGTTCAGAGGCCATTATTTGAGACTTCTTCACAACGTGAAGTTTTGCTGTAATTAATTACCTCCAACAGAATACAAAAGTTTGCTTCCTTTCTAAGAAACCAAAATCTTCCATGGCAAGAAACAGCATGCCAGGATAATAACATACCTTGAGACAAAACAGGTTGCTGCTTCGCCACCACCCATACCCCAGAATACAGCCTATTGTTGTAAAGCAATTCTGATAATGTACTGGTGATGTCATCAACACTAAGTAGCTACCAAAGCATCACACCTATGCTTATTCATCTATGTTTAAGGGAACAAGCATACTCCCAAGCTGGATGGCCACAACCCACCTCAAGGTAATACATGGGGTATTCTGCCCACTGTTCTGTGATTTAGCTAGATCCTACAGGGCCTCCTCCTTGGTAAATTCTAGCAAATTTAAACAAAACATTTAGCAGCATGCTACACGTGACATGAAGCAAGCAAGAGGTCATAGAGTATGAATAAAAGGGTCGGGTTAAGACCTTGAAGAACTTGTGATGGTGGGCCACAGAAACACACCAGTCTGCAAATCCACCCACCCACGCTCTAGCAATATGGAAGATTTGCTCCAAGCTATTCACTGTCCACATTTGATGTGCATGTGTATACACAGTAGTAGCTGAACAGCCTCTTAGAAGCTGTGGTGCCAGAAGCCAGACACTCACTCGTTTGCTCATTCACTCCCCTTCCTCAAGAGGACAGGAAGAGAAAACAGTATCACAAAGCTCATGGGTCACGATAAAGACTGGGAGATTGCTTACTAGTTACCATCATGGGCAAAACAGACTGAACTCAGGGAAATTTAATTTATTGGCAATTAAAAACAGAGAAACAGAGACAAAATCTTGGCTGCTCCTTCCTGCTCCTCACACTTCTCTTCTGCTCCAGCATGGGTCCCCTCAATGGGCTGCAGCCTTTGAGGACAGACTGCTTCAACATGGTTTCTCCAAGAGCTGCTAAGGAATCTTTGGTTTGGCGCCTGGAGTACCTCCACCACCTCCTTCACTGACCTTGGTGTTTGCAATGCTTTTTCACTCTCTTTTCACCCTCTCCTCCTTTATCTGTCCTGCATTTTTTTTTCCCTTAAGTACGTTTTCAGAGAGGCGCCACCAGCTTGGCTGATGGACTTAGCTATGTCCTGCAGTAGGTCCATGATGAAGCCAGCAGAAACTGTATTTTCTTCTCTGGCCTTTTCTCAAGAGGCCACCCCAGCAGCACCCCTGCTGCCAGCACCTTGCCACCTACATTCAGCTGAAAAGCCTACTGTGAAAACATTGCAAGACTGACAGGGAAAATGGGGGTGAAGTTTCCTCCACATCATTTCCTAGTAAGACCAGAGACATCAGCTACAAAGGGATGGATACAAGGAAACTATCAACATTAAATATCTAGAAAGCACCCAGGTGCCTTCCCTTACAATTTTCAGGGAAGAATCGCCCAGGCCTGAACTCTTATGGAGCAGGGAAGATCTCGAGGTCTCTGTGCACAAGATAAGTTATGACAAGAACATTTGTGCCTTTTTGTGCCTGATGTCCTCCTGTGAAGAAGAGGAAAAAGGAGGAGAAGAGTCAAAACAATAGCAAATAAGTGACCTTCTATAAACTGTTTCATAGTGAAAAAAGAGAAAACCCCTACCCTTTACTTGGGAAACCTTCTCAGTAGTCTCTCCTGCAGACCTTGCAGCAGCCATCCCAAGCACCTCTAGCTATTTAAAGCTCCAGAATGACCACAAGACACACTCCTACCTTCACTTCTTCAACCTTGATAAAGGAGGAATGGAAAACACACCAAGCACCCTGTTCAGTTTTCTGTGAACCCTCTTCTGGGCTTCAAGATTTTGTCCAAGTAAGTACAGTTCCCAGTTCATAGCAGCTGCTGTTATACCAAGGCCCTAGAGATCCAGATTTGAGGAAACATTCACTTTGATACTATTCCTGTGCACAAGTAGGCTTCATAAATATTTGGGTGTGCAGGTAGTATGGAAAGTGAGATTATTAGTTCCACAATAACTGGGGGGGGAGGGAAGGGGGAAAATCAAGAGTGAAGAACTCTATCCAACTCATCGATTGTAGGATATAAGATGACCCATGAATCTGTCAGGTGCCTGAAAACTGACCAAAAGGGGAAAGTGATAAAATACTTCTGGTAGTTAGCAAACATTCCTCTTCTCTCTTCTCTTGTCACCTGAGAGCATTCCATTGCAACTCAAGTAATTACCAGATCTTTCCTTTCCTTTTACGCTTCAGAGGCAGATGCTTGTTGCTGTGTTCTTCTCTCCATTCAGAAATCCAGTGACAGAGCTCCATAGCTCTGCAGAGGTCAGCAATCTTTTCTCCTTCACAAAGTGCCAGATGATGAACCACTCTTCAGTGTGTGGTTCCCACTCCTGCCGTTATGGAATCAGATTGACGCATATTCAACTTTTCAATTAGTCCACAATGTAAGACCTGGGTTGCCATGAAGTGCCACAAGATGGCAAGGGACACATTTTGCCATCATTTCTCTGCATTCTTGTCAGTGCCTATATAGTAAAGGATGGAGCACTCACAAGATAAAAAAAATACATTTTAGACACATCTCTGAAGAAAACTTAAATGTGCATTTTGAACGTTATGCCATCTTTGACCCAAGATTTCTGAAGAAACTTGCATCAAATTGACCTGCAACTGCATGAAATCAACCTGCAACTCCAGAGCAAAAGCATTCTACTTTCTCAGATACTATACCATGATACAACCAGTGAATAAGTTCAGTGTAGCCAAAGGAGAAAAATACTACAAAGGAGAAAGTAATTTAAAAATGCTTTCATTTACTCTGAAGAATGCAGTGTTTGATGACTATTTGATTTATACAAACCAGAAATCTGACAAACAGTACACATATAAAATCTATGTTACAAATGCTTTGCTTTGGCTAACCAATTCTTGAACGTTCATAAAAAAATGAGGATAACTGGTATTAGTTCCCAAGAAACTGATTCTATTGTTGAATGATTTCCCCAAATTGTGCAGTTGGTTTTTTCCGCCCTCCATTTATCCTTCAACAGCTCTTCAACCACATCTACTTAAACTGCTGGCTCTCTGATAGGAGAAATCCCTGACTGCAAACGCACACACAGTACTACTCACCAGGGACTTGATCAGGGCTGCGATCTCTGGGCAGAATGCAATCCCAATCTCCTCTTTGATCTTCCCATTTGGGTCTATACAAATATGTATTAAATAATGCTTTTATCAATTAAGTACATATTTTCACGTTAAAGAAAAAGTAGGGACAGACAATATTTAAGAGAGTAACTGCAATAAGTAGACTGAAAAATGGAGAAATGTTAAAACAGGAGTTAGAGGAGATACCACAAACTCATGTTTAAAAGTATAAATTTTATATATGACTGATGTTAGGATAGACTACAGTATCTTTAACACTGAGGAAACAAAAAAGTGGGAAGCAGGACTTCACAGCCTAAACATAACTTATTTGCTTCTATAGGCAGAATAACAATTCGATAAGGAGATAGAAAAAGGAGGAATGCCTTGAGAAGAAAGTACAGCAGCAGCATCTTGACTCTGGAAACAGCAGGTGCCCAAAACTCTGGGATCTCAACCATTTATTTAATTTTGCTCTGATTTTTAATCTAACCTCTGGTCAGACAACTTTAAAAGAAGGCAACATAGGCATCCTGAGGATTGCAAGACTTGGCAGAAACCAGCACATTGTGCGTGTTCTTTGTTACACAAGAAACTAGCTGGCAAATTTAGTGCTTCAGTCTTCCATTCGGTGCAGGGGGGTTCTGTTTCTTCCTCAGCTGGGTTAAGAAGCAATTGGAAATCTCTTCTTTGAGGTTGGAGTGTTTCTCTGAAAGGATCTGTAGTGATGCTGTGAGCCTGAAAAAGATAAAACATTGTTTGTTAATTGTGGTAGAATCTGAAAGATGAGGAGGAATCCTTTTCCTTCCACATCATAACAATGAAAAGAAGCTTTGAAGGGCTCCTAACAGTCAGAGTTAGGGCTACCTCAGACCAAGTGAAAAGAAACTTCAAAATCAAAATCAAAAGATCCTGCCAAGCACACCTATTATTCTATGCCAAGATGCTCTCTCTGAGCATCTTACTTCTCCACTGTACTTCGGGTTATTCAGGTTTGTTGGCCTTTAGCCTTCTAAGTGATTCTTACTTTGCCTACCTATTAATAATCCTTGACCCGTCCTTCTGTGGTTAGCAAAGTCCATGGGAGTCAGTGATCTCTTCTGAGGCGTGTCCATCTGTAAAAAGGAACAACGTACTATTAGCTAGTATGGTATGTTTATCTACTGAAATGGTTTGATTAGTTTTTATTATACAGTCCAGCAGAGTGAGCCCTATCAAGTTGCAAAGTTCTAAGCAGTATGAAAACTGCATACTTCTAGTGAATAGAAACCCTCAAAAGATTTGGGAAAAAAAAAAATCACTTCTTCATACACTAGTCCTATTTTTCAAGGTTCCACACCCTCCCAAAAGCCTTTTAACATCCTGCCCTCTACAGGTAGCAGGAATCCCTGTATACCAGAAATCAGGAGAGACTCAGTAAATGAGACTAACAGTCATCATGAATGGAAGCTTCTTCACTTTCCATGTCTCTGCTTACGTTGTAACATACCCTGAATGTATGAGTCGTGTTGGGTCTTGAAAATTGATCAATAACAACAGTTCTTTCTCTGAGCGGGCGTTGCTCTGTACCACCAGGCATTGCACTTGACACTCTGCTGTGAGCATATCGTCCTCGATGCTGAGAGAATCAAGAGCATTTAGAGAATGCAGCAATTGAATTGGTTAAAATAATAATTTTTCTGTGCCATACAAAAAAAAAAGAAAAGAAAAATACATTTTCACTAACCAAAACACCAATTTAAGGTAATTTTAGGGTACTCATGTTTTTCAAACAGATTTGAGACTGTTTCCTAATATTAGTCTATAATACCCAAAGGCTTATATTAATTAAAATAACAATAATAATAATTGACTTTACATGTGTCTCAACTCAAAATATTATTCAGAAGCAAAATAATACCAAAATGCCAATTTACTGTCATTCTGGTGACTGATTACTTCCCTATCCTTCAAAAATACACAAGTACCACTAAGATTTATCTTTCTTTTCAGTCAGTATTTTCTCCTCCAGCCAGCATAATTTTCTACTTCTTATAATGTAACATTAGTGAATAAAACACTGAAAAAAGCTATTTAAATCCAGGTGCATATAGCCATAAAGGTTACTATCCAGCTGGTTGGCTGTTTTTCTCTTTTCTTTTTAAACAGATTTTTCTGTGTTCAGAGGAAAGTCTTTCCACCATGATCTGTTTGTGACTGGAGGTTTTAACCTGGCTTCTCTTGCATTCTAACACACATTATAACACACACTAGCATGTTAGGACCATGTATTAAATACAAGCTAACAAAAACCATAAAATTGCTCATTTCAACCAGTGACACAGAACAGTTTATTTCTGACTAGCTTGAAGTTTTTCACCAGCACAAAAATGAACACAACTTACAGAGCTCTGTTGCAATCGAGGTACTGAAAGATATCGTTCAACAGCCTCTGAGTTTATTGGTGGTAATTTGTCCTGGGTTGCAGGCCCACAAGCAGAAGATAATCGAACTGAGCTGGCACCCCTACAGAATTTTAAGAGTTCCTCTTTTAGGAAAATTCATATTAAAGACTTCTTCACTGAAGTAATATGAAATTATTAAGCAGTGCATTACTTTATAGAGCTCAGCTACAGAAAGTGAAAACACCTAATACAGCAACAAAAAAACAACAACAAAAAAAACCCAAACCAAACCAAAACCAAAAAAACCCAACAAATGCCTCTCCTCAAAAATATGGTTCTGTTTGCTTTCTTTTTTTCTCTCTGAATTCTAGAATCAGTAATAAATCTCAGACAAATTTTGCAAAATCCTTCACTTATGAAATTTCAGTAAAGTTCTGAGGAAATCAAAGAATAAAATGAAAAAACTCACAATTTAGTCCCCGTAAGGATTTCATCATTGTACATATTAGGAGCTTTTGAGGAGCGTTGGTCAGAAGTGAGAGAAGGTAACCTACGATGGCTTGGTAGCTTCCTAGAAGATGCCAGCAGTACCCGAGAAGATGAGAGAACACTATTATCAGCAATTCTTCCCAACCTAGTGTGCACTGAATTTGGAGCACTGGAGCCAGTGCTATGCTGTTTGTCTTCTTGCTCATGCCTAGGATAAAAGGAAGAAGAACCAGATAAGGAATGAGGGTGAATAAAAAAAAGTAAAAAAATTTCTTAGCAGACTATCATTGCCGCCTCTACAAATCATTGTCACATCAGTGATACACACAAAGGAGATGACTGCCTTCTTATTGCCTTGTTATAATTGCAAAACATCTTTTCTATAAAATAAATCATGTCACATTTTGAAAATGTCAATACCAACACCTACTGTATTTTTTCTACTGTGGCAACATGCCTCTTTTGGAGCGGTTTTGCTTGAATTGTCATCACACCATTCAGATCACTACAGAAGTTGCTGGAGTAATGGTAAACCTAATAAAACGACAAATATACATTAACCTTACGGGGTTTTTTTGAAGGAAGACCTCAAGTACAGGCCAGACCAGGGACACAGAGCCTGGGCATTACTTATTTTACTTTTGGCTGCTGGGACCACTACAGAACAAAGCACACCAACAGGGAGCACCAACACTGCTGTGCTCTCTCTTCTATGTTTCTTATCTTATTATCTAGCACGCATGGAAAAAAGAGCAGATGGAAAAGAATTAAGTTGCTTGAACTGAATAAATAGAGACAAGAGGAAAAAGAAAACAAAACCCAACCAACTTCCCCCAAAACAGAAGAGTGGTTGAAAAATAAAAAATGTGCACAACAGAGCCAGGGAACAGAGGGAGAAGGTGGCAAGTGGGACAAGAAAGGGATATTTTATCCATACAAACATGAGCTTCTAAAAAGACAGGTTAAGGCCTAGTGCCAGGACACTGGTGGACATACAGCAGAGTCCCCTTTTACAAGAGGCAAAGGAAACAAAAAGAAATGAGAGTCTGAAACTCACAGAGTTTTGAGTAAAGCCCTTTAGCTTGCAACTTCAGGGAGGAGACTGATTTGTTCTCTTAATTCTACCAAGAGAAAATGACTGGACCATAGCAAAGCCTTTTTTAGTTTCAACTGGGACTCTGTCCACGGTTAGCAGAAAAAATACAGAAAGCTATTTTTACCTGTGAGGAAATAAAAGATACACTTCGTGTTTCAGGGCCTCTGGAAAGAGGAATGCTCCTAGCATCTGCTGTAATACAAATGACTGGCAAATGTGGCAGTTTTGTTGTAACAGCTTTTAGTTCTTCCACCTGTTTGTCGCCCTCTGCACAACAGCAAAAAAAAGCAGAGGGAGAAAAAGGTATTTTGTATGTTTACCAGCTGTCATTTGTTGGGATTCTAACAATATTACACTTCACTGTAAATAAAGACTTTTATATAGTTTTAAGTTTCCATGATATTTAAAAATCTACCATAAATTATGTTCTTCTGAAGTCATTCACAATTGTTTATGCTTTCTCTGATATTGACAAATCAGTTGTCTATACAGGGGAGGTGTTTTAAGAAAATACTGCTAAGACTCTTGCAATGTTATTTAAAAATTCTCAAAGACTTTTTTTTTAAAAAAAGCAGAACAAGTATGTATGTAGAAAAAAAAAGTCTATTGAGCTTATCCTTGCCTGACAGCAGCTATACACCGTTTCATTTTGGATATGTAGCACCATCTTATTTCTATTATAAACCCAAATTCTCTTGCATTCCTAGTCAAAATACTTTGGTTAGGTATCTATTTGTCCTAAGTTTACGCCCTTCATAAAGATAAAAGAGCAGAAACTGCTAAGCTATCCTCCCTAAACTACAATACTGAGGATGAACAATCCATCTGTGGTGTGAAAAGCCCTTTTATATTTCAGTAACACCTGAAACGTTAAGTTCTGATGCTGCAAGTATTCTGAGAAAATCTGCCATTTCTTACTTTGTTGTAAACGTAATACTTGAGGTTGAGCATATCTTACATTTGAGGTAATTTCCAAAACCCACCCCCAGGCATTCTTCTGTTACTGTCCTTTTAAAATACATTGAAAGAAGAAATGAAATTTCCCTTCAGCCTTCAAAGATGACACATGCACACTAAATAGAATTTCACTTCTCAATTTTCCTAGCTTTTGCTTCTCCTCACTACAGCCTGTTACAATACAAAAACATAAAATAAAGTACATGCATTACCATTTCTTCATCCTATGATGAATTCCTGCACTGTCAGCAAGGTTGTCCATCTTGCTTTAACAATCTGACTACCCAAGGATTCATTTTATTAACAAAGGTCAAACAATGAGGACTTGGAGACTTCCATTCCTAGGTTCAGATTCAGACCATGCCATCAGTGATCCCATGCTAACAGCACCAATTTCCATCCTCGGCCAGTGATTAAGATTTATTTTTTTTTTTAATATGCTCTCCTGCAATGAAGCTCTTTCAGTCACTATACTTCCCTTTTTGACACTTCTCCTACAAAACTCCCTGGAAATTATTAGGAATGTTTTTATTCTAGGGGTGTGTGTGTGTGTGTGTGCGCACATGGCAAGATATAACATATCTTATAGTGCTGTACTACCAACACGGTTATCTTAAAATAACCAGATTTCCCAAGCTTTAGGTGGCAGGAGGGGATATAATTTAAAAATACATAAATCAATAACACTTTTCTGAGTTAGATTTGATAAAATACCATATCTCAACATATTGAGTACCTGTGATAGTAGTTTCCCAATTTTTTTTAATCAGTTCTTCCAATATTCCAATTACATAGCTCCAGATGCAATCAAATACTTCAGAAGCCACGGCATCTTTGATACAGGCATCAGGAGAAACAGGGGGAATGCCACGTTTACTCCTCTTCTCAGCAAGATGTATTTTCTTTTGTTCCCAATTCTCATCATCACTAATAAAGGAAGCAAATTCAAATGAATTCCCATGGGTTTTGGCTTCTTTTTCCCTCCTTCTAATATACAAAATGAATAGAAACATACATATGAAAGTCAGTCAGATGTAGATTTTAACCCAGTCAAATTCAAATGTAAAGTACCTATGGAACAGAATTTATTGAATACATATAATGATTGCTTTTTAGTTTTGTTGGCAGGTGAAAAATTAAAAACTCCAGTCAGCGCATTAGAACAAAGTTCTGCAGCTCTAGAAGTAACAGCTTTATATATGGCACTTAGTCATTTGAGATTAAATCCTATGCTTTTTACCATAACATAAGGGAGGTACTGTCTGTTGCATTTGGCAGGAGGACTATCACACTGAACATTTCTTTTTTATCACATCCTGTATACCTGCACACATCTGCAACACTCCACCACTGATCAAAGACAACCAACTTGAAAGGATTTCTGCAGCCTGACAAGAATAGCGGAGCCCACAGCCTTACGCTCACCTCTTTCCCTTTCACTACTATGTAGATAGTTATATTTTTAATTTTACAATATTTCCCCTCCTTCTTAACTAGGGAAGGAGCAACATTTCCTAACTTGGTCTTCTAATACACTTCTCAGGAAGAAAATTTTAACCCTTTCTTTTTTTTTTTTTAATGCCATAATATTTCTAAGGAAATTAAATTTTTTTTTGAGAGATTACAAGTATGATTCCAAATTCACACTGGTTTCTGCTATCTCCCTTTCTCTTGTCAGTCACTTCTTCCTCAAACTGGACTGCAAACTTAACTGTAATTGAGGCTTGGCTGAATGGTCCAACTCACAAAATGACCAAGCTATTCTCATATCAGCTTATGTAACACCTAATGTTTCAGTTATGGAGAACAAGATATTTCAGAATTGAAAGAAAGAAGGCACAAAGGAGAGAAACACACCTTCAGTCGTCTCTTTCCTAAATTCAATTTGCTTACTTAAAAAAACAAAGAGAGAAGAATCCTAAGAGGATTCTTAAACCTAAACCCTTTCCAAAAAGGGAGCCAGCCAGGCCCTCGCTTTCAAAAACAGGACTGAAAGGGTCTCAGTCTGGTTCCTCAGTTTTTCAGAACAAACATGTTTTTCCTATAACTGCATCAAGCTTTGGCACAAAAGTTATGTTTTGTGCCCCACTGGTCCTACTGTTTCCCCCTCACAGAGGCTTTTTAAAAACCAGCACATTACGGTCTTCCACCCAGTACGCTAGTCGCTGGAAGACCCAACTGGCTCATGGGAAATCTAGGCTGCACTGTCAAGATGACAATTGCTTGGCTCCTGTCACACAAGAGTGTTCTTAATGCAGGTTGTATCTTGCACCTCTCCTCACAAAGCTGTTATACACTGCACAGAAAGAATTTAAGATGTGTTAGGGCAGACAATGAGAGCACATACAGTGTAAGGACCCTAAACAACCTGGTGGTCAAGGCACTCACCTGGAAGAAGGGATTCCCTTCATTCTACTCCCAGTCTTCCAATTTAATACTAATTTTATTGAATATCCATGCACAAAACACCTCAAAACAACTAGTGGTTAAGACACATTACTCTGACATGGGAGATGCGAGTTTTGAACCACTAGAAAGACAACATACCTAATCTACCATATGCTCAGTGAGTGCTCTGACCACTGTGCTACCAAACACAGGGACAGAAGGAACTGTATTTCACGGAAGAGAAACACAGTTTCTGAACCCTGACTAGGTTCACTGTAATTTTTCGTAATAGTCTTCAAAAATACATGTATCTGTTATTTACAGCTCCTTGTTGTCAAAGGCAAGATATTCTTCTATTTTTCCATCCACATCATAGATTTCTTCTTCCAAGAATAAATACATGGATGAGTCAGAGGCAGAAATCCTAGTGGAACTGGAATCTAGTGATTTATGTATTGGAGATGTTGTTGGAATCAGTTTAGAGCCTGAAATACAGAGCCTGAAAAAATATCAACAAAATGAGAATTAAATATTCAAAGAAATAAGAAAGTGCATATTTAATTATACTGAAATGTTTCAGTAATACAAAAGTAATACTTGTACATATTTCTGAAGAGGGAAGACCAAAAAGAAAACTTAAAAAAATTAACATACTCTTTTATATTAGTAGTACGTTCAGGGAGGCCAGGTAAACACTTAGTATCCAAACATGTATCACTTCTGCTCTGAAAATGCTGAAAGCCTTCATCCTTCAGCAACAGGAGCTGCTTTCCTAGAATCCTGAATAAAAAGGAGAAAGCAAGTGATATCTTAGATGGAAATCCACTCCATATGCAAATATCAAAAATAAAAATACCTACAAACAGTAGACAATGCAAAAGCACACCTTACATTTGCCTAGCAAAAGCAATTTATGGAGGGGCCAGGGCCTTGTGGAATACATTAACATTGCCTAGTATTTAATTTATTAAGCTGATTTACACCAGATGAAATTCTAGCTTATAATTTTTAAGAGCAAATAATCAAACTTGTTAGATCACTTTACCTGCCTCTAGAACAAACACACTTCCTTTCTTCTCAAAACTCCATAAGAAATGTTTAAAAATGGATACAGAAGACAAATAACACCTGTTATGACTTCACTTATCCAATTTCAGTATCCATCAATTTGAGCAGAAGTTCTAATCCAAAACATTTACATGAGTAGTTAAGGCTAGAATTAATGTTCAGAAAATGCAACTAATCCAACATGCATAATGCATGGAGGTAGAGAGAAAAGGTAAAAGCAACTCTATTTAAATGTACACAAAATTTCTCTCTAAAATAATTTCTGAGCACAGCTCAGTCCCAGAGATCCAGACTTGAATACAAAGGTGTTACTGATGACATATATCAAGAGCACTTCATACAAGAGTACCCCAGAAATTGAAATTAGAGTGATAACTGGTTAAAACAAGTACCAGCAATAAATTTTCTTACCTTAGATGAGGAAAGTTTTCAACCCAGTCTGCACATTCTGCCTGCAGACTCTCAGTTTGGGAGGTCACTTTTCCTTCAAACAGCATTTCATCAATCTCTCGAAATAACTGATGCACTCTATGTGTGTTGGCTTTATCAAATTCCTACATATTATAAAATTAATAGTTGTTAACAAATATGCATACATGTTTCTATTAAAAACCCCACCGTATTTAAAGAACAGGACAGCTTGGACCAATTTGGCTAAACATCTCGGAATGGATCTTCAGACTACCTACTTTGAAGACACAATTTATATGCTGCAGTGGAAAAAAAAAACAAAAAAACGGGTAGCTTGCCCAAGCAAGGTCATTTAGCAAAAAGGAACTAACTGCCTGGGATAAGCCAACAGAAAAAACAGTTATAAGGTATCTGGACTCCTGGCTCCCTCCCTGCTCCAACATGAGTGAAGCGTGCACTTTGCACCTCTGCAATCCATGGCACCAAAGCTCCTTGCTCTTTCGAGCAGCGCTTTTCCTTTCAGAATAAAACAGTTAAGAGGGCCAAGAGGGGGCACCTTCCTTCTGCATGACATAGTCTGGAGGTTAGGGAACAACCCTCAGTGTGAGAAATCAGCTTCCACATTTCTTCACTAAAGCTACAACTTAGTGCAACCAGAAATGGGCAAGTGCAAGAGCATGTGAAAGTAGCAAGGATGAGCTTGACTTTATCCAACAATGTGGAAATGAGCACTTGGCTGAGGGCTTCTCCGCTGTTCATAATGACATTTGGCCACTTGTACTAGACATTCAGAAACACAGAAAAAGTTATGATACTCAGAACCCAAATCACATCTGCTCACTTCCAGCTGAGTGCCCCAACCACTTCAGCACACAGAAGAGATCGCACCAAAAAGGAATGGGAAAATAACTCTTACCCAAGTTATTGTAAGATAAGGGTCAGGCTTTCTCCTGGAGGGCTGGAAGCAACTGATGGGGTCAGTACTCTAAAGGTTAGGATATTATGCAAAAGGTATGGCAGAACTACTGCTACCAGCCACAGACAGCTTTTTAAAATTAAAGTGGCAGTGACTGCAATGCTTTTGGATTTATTCAACTCTGCCAGCCTGCACTAGATATGCCTCAGAGGTCAGTGTCTGTAATGGGTTTAACCTCTCTCTGCATCATTTATGAAACAGAACTGAACTTAGGTAAGAGCTAAATGTTCAGACCGGGACATTTACATGATTGTTCATGAATGTACTTTATGCCTCAAAACACTGAGAATAGTTCAATTTAGACACTGCCTGCATTATGCAGTATTTGAAAACACCTATCTTATCACTCTCTTGGACTCAGAAATCTAAACCTACCTTCTTTGATAAAACAGTTTTGTTTTCACCGAATTTCATAACTTTGTATTTTTAGTCAATTTTTCTTTGTTACACATCAGCTTCACTGATATCAACTTGCAAACAGAACTATTTTTTAAATATTCAATTAATATACTTAATCATTAGGCTACAATAAATGGAAGTGCTTAACTTCTCCTACTGGACATGTGCTGCATGTCCATTTTCTGTAAAAATTAATCTATTCTAAAATATTTAGATAAAGTGCACTGTAAAAGTTTCTGTGACATACATCATCCCTCCAGGAGTAAACTGAACTTCTTTCAGTAGACAAACCAGTAGTATAGCTGTTTATTCCAGACCAAGAATTTTTCAAGTCCGTGGGCATTGCACAACCACTAGATGAAAGTGATGAAAGTGCTTCACTGTAAAAAGAAAGCAAGTTAAAATTAAGAACACAATGGGGTTTTTTGTATAAACATTTTAAAAATAAAGCAACTGATCCTGTAAATGGACAGTGATACATATTCCTGTTGGACAGAAGATTTTCAGGACATGTTGTTAGAGTTGATGTCAAGAGTTGTAAATGTATGTTTTAAGTATAGAGTGCAATGAGTACATGCTCCTATTTGCACCATTTACTGCCTTAAAGACAATTCCTTCTAAAGCATTACACTTTTATATGTATGTATATCATTGCAACTGTAAGGGTACTCTAGAATATATCCACATATGTATACACACATGTACCAAGCATTTCCACCTCTAATAATTATTTTGTCTTCTCCAGTTTAGCTAATGGGCACATCAAAACTACACATGAAAGATAACATGTGTGTTCTTCAACTCTATTAGAAGCTATCACAAGAAAATTATGCAAAACTGAGCATAACATCTCTACAAATGTTTCAAACAGCATTGTTACATACCTGTACACTATGTCTTTTATGCTGTTAGACCTGGTGCACTTTGAACCTCGAGCACTGGGATTCCAGCTCTCAGAAAGCTCTGGTTGGTCCCTACCACCTACCATCCCTCTCAGGATGCAGTGAAAGCAAAGGCAGTCAGATGTGGAGGCCAGGCAAACCCTAACCAGTGCCAACTGGAATGAAACTTCTTGAAAGTTAACTGATCTGCAATGCTAGGAAGCATTATTTACATTTAACCATGAAGTCTCATTTTGCTTCCAGGTGTATTCAGTGCCCTTCACTATGCTCTAAAAATATGCAAATCCATAACACAAACCAGGAGCAAAGTTCAAACCCTCTAAACAATGGGTTAGGTCAATGTACATCCTGCATTATATCCTGCAATAGTTGTCATCCGTGAGAACGACTAGAAGCATGGCTAGTGAAAATGAATACCAATCTTGAAACAGATATTGAAGCAAAGAGTCCGTTAACAAAGTACTATTTCCGAAGTGAATACATACCAAGTATAATTGTCAATGGCTTCCTGCACACTTCTCTCAAAAACTGCTGGAAGAGACTCTTCACTTTTTCCAGAAAGACACCCATTTGTAGAACCTCTGAACAGTCCCTTCCTATAAAGGCAGAAACACATAATTCCATAATATTAAACAAGGTTAACTCACACCTCCACGGGAGAAAAAAAAAAAAAGAAATATCACAACTGTTGAAATTTTCAATCCTATCCATGAACACAAACATTTGCTTGGAACAAACTACCTTGTTTTAAAACAGTTTTTATTTACCTTATTTACACAAGTATTTTTCAGAAAAATGTACACTTATTTGAGACTTATTTTACTTCACAGGCATCTTCCTTCAATTTTGCACTTTAAAACTTGAATGAAGGGCACACAAACACAGAGTGCCGCACTATTACAGGAACAGGGTAAAGACACAAGCCAGTAATTGCCCATGCAGTAGATATTTAGCTACATGTTTCTGTTCAATCATTAACGTAGAGTCCATTTTCTCAGATGTTCCTCTAAACAAAAGTAAGTTACAGCTCTGGTGCCAAGCAAACAGTGGTCTTCACTAAAACTATGAACTCTCAACTTGGATGATTTAAGTGAACTGAGATATTAGTACATAAGGAAACACAGGCATATTCTCAATACATTTACAGGCCACAAAGCATCAGTTCCTCCAGTAACAAAGACTCCTTAACACTGCCCTAAAAACCAAGCCATAAACTTTCTAGTATTATGCCTTTCCAGCCTACGAAATGCTAGAACTTGTCTTTTTGTTTCTTCATATACCTGAACACATGTTCAAATTTTAAACCATCTCTTACAAACTACATAGTTGAATATTAAGACAGAGTAAGCCACAGGAAAACCTTCACTTTTATTACTAGCCTTAAAAGAATACCTTTTATTAAGAGACTTTTTTTAAAAAACAAAATGTTTAAAATCATATATTTCCATAATCCCACTAAGTCTTTAATATGTTAAACCCACACTTAGAGATGTCAAAGCATTCCTCAGAACACTTTTATAGCAACAGATTGCTTCATCTGTGGAAGTTCCTATTTTCATCCCATAACATCTCAGGTCATAACTGTGAATAGCTGCATGATTGTATCGAAGTACATTTGTGAATGAGTAACAGTAAGGAAACTGCTCACAATTCAAGAATTTTCTTTAGCCAAGAACAGTAGATTGGTCCTGCAAGTTAGGATTGCTCTGCCTTATTTGTATCCTTTCTGATATTTATCTTGCCTTTACACAGATTACAAAAATGCATATATCATAATCTAACCCCTCACTCAGACCATATCCCACATCCTATTCCTATGCCTTGGCATAGCCTCAGTAGCCATCAAAAAGCTACCACAAGTTTAAACTTCTCATCAGGGAAGACCTTGAATTGCAAATTCTTGGAAGCTGGTACAATAGCAGTGGAAAGCTTTTCTATGTGTTTGCTCTAAATTTCCTCACTCTTCCCCAGGCATCTGCTTTTGGCTCCTATCAGAACCAAGAGGCCCTTATGATAAGTTGTACAGTCCAGTCCCAGGAAAACGTCATTTTGTCAAAACACCAGATCCATCTCCCAGGCAACAATGGTGAGCTCACAGCCCATCTTCTACATGGAAAGCTGGTTCCTTCTGTTCATGTACATCCCCTCTGTGATTTCATTTGCTGTGTTACTGCCCAGACAGGCTTATGAGGTCTAGCTCATTTTTTTTCATAGCTGACCCTTGTCCTTGTATTTTTACAATGCTTAGTAGCACCACCAAGCCTTCTCACTTCACTGCTCACCCCATTTCCTGGTCATCTACCTTGAACTGCCCAGGACAGCTCCCTGTGAAACACCACTGGAGGAGGAAACTATTTATTGCTGCCCGCTCTTCCCCACTGTAGTGAAGTGTCTGTGTAAGAACTCTTTCCTCTTGTATTCCAGCTCCTTCGTTTACTTGACAGACTTTTGGCAACCCAAGCAACTACACTGAGCGGATCCCCTGTACCTGCACGGCCCCTGACAGCGCAAAGAACCCCGGGTGGAGTTTTCTGGTGGCTTTGAAGGATGCCTGAACCTTCAAACATGAAAACACAGAAACACCAGTAATAAAACGCCATGGACTTCCTCTGTGAGACAAAGCATGAGCGTTGTACTCAATGGCATAATGCATGATGTGAGGTGGAGCGACAAAGCGCTTCTGCCGAACCATGTGGGACTACTCCTCCCGACTCCTCGGACCGCATGCCATTAGGAGACGAGCCAGGCAATAAATTAAAACGAAAGGAAAATCCCGTCCCGACGCCTCCATAGCTCGCTTCCCTAGCCCTGGCAAGCGAGTGCCAGGGACCGCCGCAGAGCGGCCCCAGCCCGAGCCTCTGCAGCCGCGGGCACGAACTGTTCCCGGCACCGGCACCGCGCTGCCGCCCGCACC
>VZRW01006918.1:0-68011 GCA_013398125.1 Aegotheles bennettii
TCTGGGCTCCACAGTTCAAAAAAAGAACTACTGGACAGAGTACGGTGGAGGGCTACAGAGATTGTTAGTGGTCTGGAGCATCTGTCTTATGAGGAAAGGCCAAGAGACCTGTGTCTGTTTAGCCTAGAGAAGACAGAGGGGATCTTATCAATGCTTATAAATATCTAAAGAGCGAGTGTCAAGAGGATGAGGCCAGACTGTTCTCAGTGGTGCTCAGTGACAGGACAAGGGCCAATGGGCACAAACTGGAACACAGTAAGTTCCATCTGAACATGAGGAAAACCTTCTTTACCTTGAGGCTGACAAAGCCCTAGAGAGGGCTGCCCGGAGAGGTTGTGGATTCTCCTTCTCTGGAGACATTCAAAACCCTCCTGTGTCACGAGGACATGATCCTGTGCCACCCGGTCTAGATGAACCAGCTTAACAGGCGCTTTGGACTAGATGATCTCCAGAGGGCCCTTCCAACCCTTACTATTCTGTGATTCTGTGAAGTCCATTTCTAAAATAATAGCCTGTAAGTACAGAGTTATAGCTTTGTGTTGATATGCAACAAGGAAAAATAATTTAAACAAGACAAACTTGAAAGTGAAATTTGAGACAACACAGACTAATTCTGATACTGGCATAAGTCCTGAGGCAAGTCAAGGTACAGAAAGGAAAACTTATATGGCAGGTCAACCCATTGCAAAATTCAGTTTAAGATGAGAACTGTAAGATGAGAAATCTTAAGAAGGTATCTAACTGATAAGCTTATTGTTCATGCAGCATTCAAATCCACAGTTGATAAAGGCCTCCATACATAAGCAAGCAAATATTGGAAAACCTCATCATGTTCTTCCACCTTCTGCAGAACACCTGAGCCAGCCCATAACAAGCCAGAGGTGCATGCAGCCCACCGTGTCAGCCTGAGCTAGTTAACATTAGAGTCCTGTGTATCCACTTCAGGAAGTCACTTCAAGATTACACAGGACACTCGCTGACACAACAGACTCTGCACTATCAAATTTTAGGTGAAAGCCACCTTAAAACAGTCCTGTGATACTCTCCAGTTAATACTGGACCAGGCATAACAATTTCAAGTGGCAACACTTGTCAAAAATTACAAAAATATAGATGGGCTGTCAACTCTGAATACCTAGCATTTGAAATATGATAAACTTTGGTGGTATGCCCCATTTATTGGCAGTGAATGCATATAGCAGAGTGCAAGATCAGACGCATCATTTCAAGGATTAGACCTTAAGAGATTTCAATTAGAGCGTGCAGTGAATAGTTTCTCACCTATAGCCCTGAAGCAGCTGATGAGTCTTTGAACACCATTAGGAACATAGACGAGAGTTTGGGGGAGAAGTTAATTATGTTATCTGCAAGCCTAGTTGCAAGAAAGTAATGAAAGGAAAAGGTCTACATGTGCAGGAAATGAGCCAGGAGAATCACAAATGGGAGGAGCTGTCTGCCAACACCACACTCCCTCACACCAGGGACAGCATGAGGCAGATGTTCATTACTTTTAGTGCTAAACATCAAGAAAACCCTTAAGGCAGAATATAAAAAAATTAAGATCTACTTTCAGTGGTATGGTCAAAGCCTTTCTGACTTCACATTCAAAATCAAGTTGCTCAGAACTTCTAAATTTAAAAAAATGCTGATTTTTACATTATTGACTTCAGAAGACAGGAATTATTTGCTCCCCTTCTGGGACAGAAAGATGTCAGTTCATCATTTTCACTCTGATCAGCACCTCTGCTCCATGATTATACTTTTATATTTTGCTAAGTTTTTGTTCATTTATTTGATTTCTGTTGCAGTAGGCATTTTGAAATGGTATATATGCACTTTGTGAGGGGGTATACTCATTGAGAGAGCCATCTGCACCAAATTGAATAGTCCTTCATTTATATTTTGAAAATAATTCAGCTGATAGTCCTGACAAAATTGGACTTTCGTCTCCAACTTTAATGAACTTGTAAATTCTGATAGATTTTGGTATGCTGGTTACCCTAAAGCCATTTCAAGACTTACACTCCTAGATATGGCAGTTACTTTAACTTTTACTCCCATTACCAGTTACCTTAGAGCATGAATGCAATATATCATCCTAGGGATGTTTTTCCTATCATAGACATCTGTTGTCTCTGGATAAAAGATCTAAAAAAACAAAGAGCACACAGTTAAAGGAGAAGATATATTACTGAGCAGCCAAGTAACTAAAATGAGCTCTCTACAGCACTGCATCTTAAACTTACAGAATCTCAGCCGTTACTTTTATACAGTTATGAATCAAGTCTCTTCTGTTGTTATTTTAACTTTATCAGTAGTTCTCATAAGGAAGAATTTAATAAAGCTTAAAAGCTACTCAATAAGAGGAGAAAAAAAGGAAGATAAGCAGACAGCATTTCAGTGAGATTTTTAGAAAACATCCTTTGGCAGAAGCGTAGTGAGTAGGGTTTGTCCTCCTACAGACACCCAAAACCTAAGATGCAGTTAAA
Source organism: Aegotheles bennettii (assembly GCA_013398125.1). NCBI lineage: Eukaryota > Metazoa > Chordata > Aves > Caprimulgiformes > Aegothelidae > Aegotheles > Aegotheles bennettii. The sequence continues at coordinate 2,490 of VZRW01006918.1, forward strand.
ATTTGCAAAGCCTCATTGTGAGCCAAACCTATTAAGTATAGTTTAAAAATGCAAAATTCTAATTGCCAACACCACTTTGTTAATACATCATTTACAGAGAAAGATATGCAGACAGAGGAATATGAGGCAATTTAGCCAAAAAGTCACATCATAAGTTCCAATTCTGGTTCTACCACTAATTTGTTCCTGGCCTTGGTCCCAGTCACTAAACACTGTTTCTCCACAAACATAAAATAAAAGACTTAGCTAACTGTGAGAGTTGGCAGCATGCTTCCAGTCCAGGCTGAGTGCTTGGAGCTGCAGTGTCCCATGGTTAATAGGACAAGACTGAGTATTTCAGGAGCACAGTGCCCTCTTCATCATTTGTTTACAACAGCTTTGGGAGGGAAACTCAGGAAAGCTTTTGGCTATGACCATCCTCTGCAACAGAAGCAAAAACTTTCAGAGGCATGGCACAGTGGAAATCAGCCAGCTGAATAGAGGACTCAAGCTAGATAAAAAAAAGGCTGATCTGGGAAATGCAGGACCCTCCCTGTCTCTGTGGAATTTCTGAGGGCAGTCTTGGATGCCTTTTTCTGCTTATGGGTACCTGCAGCAAGTTTGCCTGCAGTGACTGGCCACTAGTTCCTGCAGCCCTTCAGGCAGCCATCTGAGCATCCCCGCTGTGCCAGACCAGAGCACATGGGGCAGCACAAGGGCTGCCCCCTGCCAGGCACCCAAGCACGGATGCTGGGCAGCAGAGTAGTCACTGTGGCAGGGTGCCGAAATGTCCAAACAAGCAGAGTAGGTGTTTTCACGCAGCCCTTCTTAAAGGGTGCTCATCTGAAAAAGACTCACTGATGCCATAAACAGCAGCAGAAGTGAGGAGATGACAAGTGAAGACCCACAAAGAGAAAGATAAATATGGGAGGGAACCTACAAAAGCAGCTAATGGTAGAGGAGCAGGAGCATAGCCATGCAGATGCATGGAAGCATGCAAGGACAGTCTGGAAATGGAGTAGAGGCAGAGAACATGGAACATACATTACGAAGAAGAGACAATGAGAGGTAGTAAACCTAAAGGAAGCAAATATGTAAGTTCTCTATTTTAAACCACATTCCTTTCAGGCCCTCATAGAGACTGTACTAGCAGTAAGATACAGCTAAAACATTGCTAGCATCCTCATTTGTCTTCCCACAGGAGAAGCACCCTAAACATTTCCACTCACAGCACTCTTCCACAACAGCTTCAGCCCAAGCACATGGGCAGCAATAGCACATAACTGACACTCCTACTGCTTTCAGCATTACCTTCTCTTCAGATTTGTTCCCTGAACTACCTCTCCCCCATAGATTTACTGTAAGCAGCTGTTTATGCTCAAGCAGATGAAAGGGGATCTCAGTGGGTCAGTTTCTTTGCTAAAAATTTAAAGGCTTACCTTAGGCAGACCAATGGATTCCATTGCTCTTAACCACTGCACAGTGTTGTCAGTGTGCCGAAAGTGAAGGCCAGATCTCTATTGGAAACACAGAAGGAAAAGATGATAAAAATCACAAAGCAAATTCTTGAATTATCAGTCCTTCTGTTGCTTCTCCATTTTGTATTCTGAAGTTCAGGAAAATTTCCGTTGATTGAACCTGAAGACTAAAGCAGCACAATCGCAGTCGTGCTAATGAAGCATCCTAACTCATTGACAATCCCACACTGTCCAGCTCTTTCTTTTATGTAACATAAACCAGATTTGTATCCATTTGGGTGGACTGTGACTGAAGTGATCATTTGTACAGCCCTTCAAGCAGTTCTTGGGAGTAAAGGCTGGTTGTCAAATACCAGGAACCACTACCTCCAAAATACAGAAGTGGTAACACTGCTCAGCACTACTGTGAAAGAAAACAGATAAGTAGCTCTTAGTCACTCTCCAGGTCTACCTGAATATCTGACCCTCCCCTACAGCCTAAGCAAGCAGCAGTTAAAAGAGCAAAGTGTGAAAGTTCTTTGTTTGTTTAATTTTTGAAGGGTCAGGGTAAAGGGAGAAAAGAAGCCTGGACTCAAGTTCTGGAGATTTTCAAGAGAAGCATTTAAATGTAACCAGAATTCTTTACCATGGTTCTGTTAACCATATGGGACCCAGAACAGCTTAGTTTCTCAACTCTCAAACAACTGCCAGTGATTACACCTTTAAAGTGCCTGTTTCAAATTTTTTCTGCCCCCTCGACATGTTGAGATAATGCATTCTATTGTGGGACTAACACATATGCACGTATGTATTTCTATTTTACTGAAGATCTTGGAGTTAACAAACAGCTTGCACAGGTAGCAAACTATGCTTAATTACTGGTAGCTTGTTTTTTGTTTCTCAGTGTTAAATTTAGTAAAATAAAGACATAGATCTAATGAAGTGAATGTTCTCCTATACAAGATGTATAAAATTTGGAAGTTATCAAGTCTAATTACTGAATTGCTTCTGGCTCCTAATCCTAATGAGAAGTAATTGTATAAATGATAAAACTCATGTTCTCCTTGGAGCAAGAAGAAGTGTGCAAGCATTTGTAGAAGTGTGATCTGTAGTTTTTCTAAGGGTAAAATATTTCAAGTTATGCTGGCTTCTTAGTGCTGTGGGTCTTCCATCTAGTCTCAACAGTCTTCTGAAAGAGATGCAGAAAATTAACTATCCAGGTTTGGGAATCTTTAAGAGTTGAAATAGACATTTTTTGTCTTGTCAGTGAAAGAACTGAAAAAGTTATTACCTTATAGCGTGCCTGCTCCACATCGTAGATCTTTTTGTCTGACACCACATTAGGGGCAAAGAATTTTGCAAGCTTGGCAAGATAAACACCGTTTCTTAAGCCTTCCTCCAGCTCTGTAGTTGGTGGCAGTTCTTCTTCCAAGCAGACCTCCATCCACCTACAGAGACATGATTTGAGAAACATTGTTATTTGTTATTTTAGTAGAAGTGACCCTTTCAGCCCCAACCATTGTATTTTAAATGTCATTATCGCAATATAACCAGAAGAAAAAAGGCTGCAGGCTAAGGAGAAAATTCTTGTATTCATTCACATGTCAGATCAAAATAACTAGACCACTGCATGGTCATGACCCATCAATAACCAAACAACATACTCCAAAGTATACATCCACTAAGGGGTCTAACTCAGATCTTTTAAACAGCAGTAGGCTTTTAAATATATGATAATTTGAGCTGAAACCAGAAAACATGAAGTGCTGTGTATTATTGATGTTTGCATTTTAAGAACTGTGATAGCTGTGCCAGGGCTGAACCTCAAGACCATCAAGGCCAGCAACGTACTGGCTGAGGCTTGCTCCTGCAACCGGTGTGTTCTGCAACCCAAGCTCACAACAATGCTCATCTCAATACAGTGCACTCCTGCAGCTCGTCCTCCTCCCGCAACATGTGGCAGCTCTCCACATTCACTGTGAAAAACATGATGCCTGTGCTGGAGGAAGGAGTGAAGCTTTTTGTTGAAACAGCCGAAACTACTTCATGTATTTGATGTCTGCCTGGCAGTAAGTTGGCTGAAACAATCTCATTGTCCATCAAGTGGGATGGCTTCTCAAACAGTGACTAAACTCTTCAACATGGTAAACTAGTTATTTTTTGAGACTTAGATGTGATATGGTACTAGATAGAAAACAGTCATTATTAAAAACAATCAGTTCAGAAGTCCAGTAACAGATATAAAACTGTATCATTCTGTATATTTATATTTAGTAGCCACTAGAAACTGCTATCAGAGCACTAATGAAAAAAGTTAGTGTCCTAATCACTGGACCAGAAGTGCCTTACATTGGTGGCCTAAGTGTTTTTGCCCTGTGATATTATTCTTATTTCTAGCAGCTAAATCACATTACAAGAGCTATAAATCTGGTTAGATCTTTCCAAATATCCTTTTTTTTGCTTAGGCAATCTCTGCTGTTGTTAGACATTAATACCATTACAAATGGACAAGAACAAAGCTGAAGACATTAGTTCGCTTCACTTACTGTCACTAAGGCAGCATTGCTGTATGCTGCATGAAACAGTATTAGAAATCTAACATCACCTCCACAGGGGTGACTTCAGAAGCCAGAAGGCTGTGATCCAAGTTGAAAATGAGCCAGTTTTTCCCCCACCATGGAGAAAAAAAGCCTGCTATATTATTCTGTTTCACGTTAAAACTCAAGACAAATTACCTACTCCATCACACTCTTGGATTTGTTACAGGACATATGAAAGTTGTTTTACTGAAGCACAGACTACCCAAATAGCTCTTCAGGAAACCACTAGCCATAAATCTGGGACAATATCACACAACTGCATGGAGTGAGTGTCATTAAGAGAACTGTAGTTTGCAGCATAAAAGCTGCTTCGGTGAGAAGAATTGTATCCCTGACAAGTTTCCCTGCTCCATCCTGAGTTGCATATTCATGTGTTATGGGTCCATGACAAATGTCCCAAAACTCATGCTTATTAATGACATTTTATAGACTAAATAGATATACACACTAAGGCAAAATGTCACAATATTTGTCTTCTCCAAAACAGAGGACAAGAAAGAACAAAGAATGTGTACTTCCAGCAAATGAGTTTCACCTGAGCCAGTTAGCTCTTTCTAGAGTTTATTTCCCAAAACGTGTCTTCTAGAGAGTTGTGTGGGATGAACTGTATGTCCCCAGAGCAGCATTTGGTACCTTGCACTGGATCCTTTACATTTGTAATTCTGTTTTCTTATGAAAACTTTTTTTCTTACACCTTCAGTTCAGGGCACCAGAAAAGATTACATTGAAACTGTTTCTGAAGATATACACGTGCCCCTCCAAACTGCTTTTCTCCCTTGTGGTTCAAGTATCTGCTACTCAAAGATTGGTCTAGCCTGGCCCAAAATCTGCTGGTGCAGGAGCTCCCCCTAAAAGCCAGACAAGCCCTGCTGTTTGGCCTTCCATCACAAGCAGCTCCTCCTCAGAATTCCCTTCACTGTAAAACTGACGTTCAGCAGCAGCAAGAGCTCTATGTGTCAGCACTGTCCCAGGTATTACATTTAACAGCCTCAGAGTTGAATGTCCATTAGCAAGACATTGCTTAGTGCTAAGAAGGAAGGACTAATAGCAACCTGGGCATGACACTAGGAGAGAACAGCAGCCTTCAGAACAGGTCTAGATTACAATTTATAAACTTCCAAGTGCCTGTTCTTGTGACACAACTAGCTTGCTACTTATAACCTGCTGCTGGTTTTGGAAGGCAGAGGAAAGGATGCATTTGAGTGAGTTGGGTCTGGTTTTGCAAAAGCATTTGTATAAAATTGAGTCATTCCCCAAGATCTATATGAGATGCTGATCCAAGGTGAAAGCTACTTCTCAGCTTTTCAAACCTCCTGTTATTCAACAACAGCAAAACTATTTTGGACTCATTTCCAGGGTGGTGATAAGCCTTTAAGATTAATGTGGAACCATCCTGTTCTGGATAGGGAGGCTACACCCTGTCTAGTGGGTAAATGCTGTACACCGAGAAACAAACAGGAAACCATATGAGGAAGCAAAGAAACCAGGAAAAAAAAGGGGGGTGAGTAAGGAAGAATACAGTTGTCGATCCAACGAGTCCAGATAAACAGACAAGAAAACAAGTGTTTTTTAGAGGGAGAGTGTTAGTAACTCAGTTGGAAATAAAAAAATCAAGTAGGGAGAAGTAAATGCAGCTGACCTGAAAGATTCAGTGACTTTCTTTCCATTTGTAGCTAAAAATCTACAGGTTATAGCCACTCTAGAACAACTCACAGGTCTGTGAAAGGGCAAATTGGGAGCTTTTGGGAATCAGTATCTCCAAGACTGAGAACACAGTTACAGCTGTATTACATATAAGGCAGGTTTTACCAATGTCTGGAAGCTGCAGAACTTAGCAACAACAAGATCTACTGTGAAAGGATTTACTCCATTTTGCACATATTTAATCAGAAGAAGGAAAAGCCTCAGGATTTGCATGAAATCCTGCAAATATACAAACAGCCTTGTAAGTTTTAGTTACACAAACAGCTGCTCAAATCTGTTACTCTCTCTCCTAGTATTTATTGAGATATCTGTAACACTTTCCCCCCAATGCTTGCAAGTACAGTAGTTTTGTTCCCTTTGCACTGCTTCAGTTAAAAAGGAATTGTGGTTTTAAAAAGAAAGAAGCATTACTTTAAGGTTGTGAGGTTCTGCTTTTTAGGACACAGTTTGGCGAGTTTATGAAACTTATTATATGACATGGTGCTGACAGCAGGAGCAGACCAGACTGAAAAAACAGAAATCCTTTTACTTCTGGTTCTTTAAGTGAAATGGAGAATATCCACGTGACAATAAGGATTTATAGGTACCTTTGGAGCAATTTATTTTTCTTCAGAGCTAAAAAAGCAGCATTGCCTTTGGTTCACCAACCCTTTTCCTGAACATACAGTACTGAAGCATCAGATTTAAGTCTGTTGCACAAACTGTTCCCCACAAAAACTACTTAATACCATGACTATCCAAGAGGTAGGGCCTATAATTCAACATTAGACTGTATGTTTTTATTCAGTATGAAGCTTATGGAATAAAACTGCTATAACTATCAAATATGCAAGTGCATTTCTGCCATTTCTTTTTCTACAATGCAATCCCATAACTTAATACTGTGTTTTTAATAACCTTAACTTACTCATAGATGTACGCCATGACGAACTGCCCCAGTGGTGAACATGATATTTGACTTAGCCACTCATTACAGCTAAACCCAAACCCCACTCAGCATTGAAGGGGCAAAAGGCAATCTAAGGAAGCAGACCAAAACATGCAACGTTCCTGAAGTCCTGGGTAGCACAACCAAAAATTAGCTATCATTAGAACAACCCTGCAGAGCTACCCATGCCAGTTTCAGTCTTATCACTTAGGTTCAAACATGTGTAAACAGATGTTTTCCTGAAGAAATACTTGGAAATCACACAACAGCATGCATAAATACAGCCTGCCTTTATTTTTGTAATACCGCAGTACTTGCCAGCACAAAACCAAAGGATTTGCCTTAGACAAAAACCCAAGCCCAGAGCTGATCAATGGAAATAGATCTTCAAAACTTTAATTCCAATACATAGAAGTGGAAAGTCTGCCAAGAGTGAGTATTGAGGTACAATTTCCTTTTGCTTTGCTCAGTTCTGTTTTGATTCTTAGCAATGTGAGGCAGAGCAGTTCAGCAGGGAATTTCTGGCAAGATAACAATGATGGCTGCTGTGCCAGACCCACAAGCAGTAAACAGCACACTGCTCACTGAGAGATTCCAGTTTCCACATTTGACCACACGAAACAGCAGCAGTATAATGAGCTCAGGCTTGCACTGTAAAAGTAAAAAAAAACCACACCAAAACCAACCCGTATCTCATTCAAGGCAAGGGTCAAGGGAACTGCAAGCATCAGTGGTGCACTATGAACTTAACCAGTTATGAAGTTGTCATTGACAGTCTGTCTGGTCAGCAAAGCACACATGACTGGCTAAGGGACTGGAAATGCTGGAGCCAGTGTTCAGCAAAGAAGAGAAAACGCATTGTATAATCCACCTAAAGCCCATATGTTTGACATATGCTGGATATTGCAGCAGTATTTATGTTTACACTACCCTGCCTCAGATTTATGCTGCAGGATCCAAGGGCACCAGGTTTTTACCTTCTGGGAAGCAAACCTTTGGAGAAGCAAAGACAGCACTCCAGGGCCAGAGCTCAGAACACTGAATGCTGTGAAAACGGCATAGTGAAGACAAGGTGAAGAAAAGTTACCACTCATTTACTACTTCCCTGGCTTGCAACCACAACATTTCAGTCTGGTTCAGCACATGCATACTGTGGGAAAGTGAAAGCCTGTTGGCCTACAGACAATCACCTCATTCTAAACCAAGGGTGAAAAAAATCTTGTTGCTAGAAAATAAAAATAACAACAATCAGTCCCAAAGCAAAATGTTATGTTCCGACTTCAAACATCTGTGAAATGGTGGGATTATTTTCATGTCAAAACTTGTATTTGAAGATGCCTAGAAATATCCAATAGTCTGAAGTATGAGAACTTGCCATTTAGAATTCCACATTATTATATCTCTAGTTTCCAAATCTAAAGATTTCTTTAAAAAATCTCAGCTCTTAACTCTTCATTTGCTTTTATTTTTTAATTCAAAAAGGATACTAGTTTTCCCAACCAACAGGCTCAAACACTGCTTTAAAAAGGAGGGCGAGAGAAGCAGAAATAATCTAGGTGCATTGCTTGACTGAGCAGGAGCAGTGGTAGTGGCAGTGATTTGTTTATAAGGAAAGACTGGATGTTAACTTTGGAATTTGCCCCCATTAAACTGCAAGTTTTATCATAATACATCTCCTAAACCAGAAACTCTACAAAAAGGGTGTTTCACAAACAGCCACCGGCTATTTCCAGAGCAAACACATGCAAAGCTTTCAGTCATTCCACAAAAATAGATATAGACAATTTGAATACCATTACAGTGAAAAGTACGAGTTGTATAAAAAAATGCACAAGTTTGGAGGCTCCACTTAGAGGCTGTGGAAGGAGGCAACTGAGAAAACTCCTTTCTTCAGACCTTTTTTTCCCCCACACATTCTGGGGCATTCAGCCCCAAATCTTCCTTACAGTTGGGAGCTTTGGCTCAAATCAGAGCAACAGCCCTCTGCTGCCAACTTATTCCTGGAGACAGACACCTGGAAACATTGTCTTTTAAATGTGAGGTTCTAGATTCATACTCCAGTGGCAGCTTCTACTGAATCTCTGAAGTTTTATCCATCCTAAAAACATCGTTTGTCTGAAAGAAGTCAGTATTTTGTGATCATGGGTCACTGGAACAATGCAGGGAAGGAAAGTGTGACGCCGTTAATTCCAGGCATGACTTATCATATGTTGCATACAAGTAGTAATATGAAGATAGCGTCGTGGAGGACACAGTGAATCACTTATTTATACAAGACCTCAGAACTTCAGCACACAAAATGAGCATAAAATCCTTTAGCAAGAGATTTTTGATTAACTTAGTGCTCTAATTTTTTACCCTTCAAGTCAGTTGAAATTCGAAGTTGTATATCTCTGGGTGTCCAGCCAGTGTTAGATTTAACAGCATTTCAACATATTTTCATGATTATCATTTCATGGAATGGTTTGCATTGGAAGGGACCTTAAAGATCATAGTTCCAATCCCTGTGCCATGGCGTTTCATCAGGGAGGATATTGACATTCAGTAAGAGCTGCACTGAAAACTATGAAACATTCATATATTGATTCTTTGTGCATAAGTAGTAAAACAATATGGATCTCAATGAGCATTGCTGCATTTTGTTGAGTTGTGCACACCTGTGTGCAGTTTGTTGCAACATTAATTTCCCTGATCAAAGTCCTTCTGATGCACTTCAATTTAGACAGGTAAAAGAGCAGCAGCGACAACTTGCCCACCCTGCACAGTGCACTAAACCAGCAATAAATCATTTCAGCAACATTTTTCCACACCAGATTTCTGCTGCCATGGCAACACTTCCATATTTACAAAATAACCTTAAAAGTGTTATAAAGTTCTGGTTCACAAGATGGCAGCACAGATACTAACTGTTGTTTTAATCTCTTTTATTCCAGCTGTCCCTTATGTGGGTTAATCAGTGATTAGAGTCCACAAGGCAAGGTGCTGCTCGGGAAACCTGCTCTGGAACCCTGGCACAGTCCCATGGCCATCACAGGCCACTGGGCACCCAGCAGCACTCAAGTCCTGTTTATTCAGCAATTCTATGGTGTGGGAAAAAAAAAGACACACTCCAGTAATACCACAATAGACAACAGCAGCATACATGCCTGCATTGCATGACAGACCACAACCTTTGCAAATCAGAAAGGCTTTGTTTCACTGTCTTCTCTCTTTGTGGAGACATTAAGATTTAGCACTGGGTATAATCCACAAACTCAGGGACTGCTCTGCAAGATAACATACTGAGCAGGGACCAGTGCAAAGAAGACCCAAACTGATGGTCACAGAGATGTCTCATCTTATTCCCTGATATGCTCTTGGCCTGGCTCCAAGCTGCCAGGGACTGAGAAAAAATGCTGAAGAGGCAGGAGAGAAAGCAGTATCAGGAAGGGAACTCATCACATCGGTGGAAGATGGACAGCCACAGAGAGTATTTCCCCCAGAAAAACCTCAGCAGAAAGAACAGTACCCAATAGATTACCTGAGCAAGTGAGATGGAAATATTAAGTCAGTGTTCAAATGTCTTGGTTGGGGGGAGATGTATCTGGAGAAGGCATGGTCTGAAGTATCTATTTTTACAGCAGGAACTGGGTTTTCATTTGGTCGAAAAGGGGGAAAAGGATGAAACGGAGTAGTCCTCTCCTAAAAACCTTGCAAACTCTGTGTGACTGTGCCAACACAACTCTGATGTGCATCACAGAATTGTCAAGGTTAGAAAAGACCTTCCAGATCATCCAGTCCAACCACCTACCTACATCCCACTAAACGATATCACTCAGCACCACATCCAGACGCATCTTGAACACCTCCAGGGATGGTGAATTCACCACTGTCCTAGGCAATCTATTCCAATATCTAATCACCTTACAGTCTAGATCTGTTTTAACAGCCCTCTCTTAAGCAAACAGCAGAGACCACAGTGGCAGAAACACAGGTCTTTCCTGTGTTAGTCTGGCAATGGTGGCCTAGTGGTCCCTGGAAAGCATAACTTCAGACAGATGACAGACTCAAGCCACTAATGAAATTTCAGGTAGTGCAGACATGAGCTCCTTAGCAAGACCCACATGCAAACACAAAGGGTCTCCCTCCAAACCAATAAATCAAATGTTGTTTTTATCTGAAAAGCAGGGAAGTCAAATTGGCATGCAAATGTATATAAACTTAGTATTTTGGCCAGTCTGTATAGACACTGATTTGATAAACAGAAGCAGACACAGCAATAAAAGCATTTTTATACAGTACAGCATTTGTTGGTGTGAAAATGTTGCAAAATAAGTCATTCCACCAAACACATGATGTTTGCTTTAGAAAAACACTGTTACTGCAGACTCCAAGACCATAGTTTAGATTTGCACACTTACTCTCTTGCTACATGCTACTGCAGTTTGTTTTGCTCTGTTAGGTCTTCTACAGCTACAGTATAGTAATACAGTTAAGACACCCTCTTTAAAAACCTAGTATGTGCTATTTCAGATTTACCAATTTGAAGGGCTCTTGCCTGGCATAATCTAGTAGTCCTCCAAGCAACCCACCTGAGCAGAAGAGTAGCAGAAAACTTGCCCTTGGCAAGTCATAAAAATGTTACTGTAAAATAACCAATAATGGGTCCTCCAGATAACCTTCACAATTCTGTCACACAGCCCTACCAATCTAAGATCACAGTTACAGTAAGTCTTTACCCAAAGCCTACATCCTGCCATGCCAGTAATTACTATCAACTCCATAGAGAACAGAGCTGTAGCCTCTACAGAATGATCTACTTAACAGTGACTTTGATGAAGCTACTACTAAAACTAAACCAAGCCTGTCCATCAGGGAACCTGCATCTTTTGTTCATTCTCTCCCAGAGTCCAGTGAATCACCAGGTGTGCTGTTTCTAGCAGCTGCCAAGCTAGCCACACATGGAAGGACAGCTAAAAAACCAAAGCAACAGTCATTTTTACACCAAGATCTGGTATTTTATGCATTTGCTTATTACCATGGCACAGTACCTTCTATACAAGTATTAGTCCTCAGCTATCCAGAGGGATACACTATTATTACCTTTCTTTGCAGATAGGATGACAGGGATAAACATCACTGCCATGTCTGTAATCAACACACTTTTCTAGAGTAGAGAAGCAACATAGGGAAGTATTTCCAGTGTAGATCCATCATAAAAGCTTGCACACTGTTCAGGTGTTAGACTCAAGTCCATGATTTAAGATCAGCAATAGAAAGACAGCTCCAACAGCAAACCTGCATATTTACTTGGCAATGGATGCAACTGGGTCAGCAGGAAGCCCCAAAGGAGATGCAGACTAGAGTGTGTCAAGGCCACACAGGAGACCTGTGGCAGAGCAAGAAACCAAATTCAAGCATGGCAGGATGAAGGGTGCTGTTCTAAATCCTTGACCCTTTCAAGTCCACTGAATCAGATTTGGGTATTTAATGTGTTACTGTAACATCCTACAAAAGTTACTTTTGTGAAAGCAAGTAGCAGCAAGTATGCAGGTACAGAAACCACGAAAAGGACCCAAGAAGTGCAACTATTAGACAGGCAGCTGGGACTCAAAGAAAGGTGCAAGACAGCAGCCAAGTAAGAATTAAAAGACACGGATGAGAGAACAAGATGTTGAACAAGTGAAAAGGCTGAAAAGTCAGCTTGTGAAAGGTTGAACTGTTGTTAAAAGAATTTAGTGTTATGTAAACTGCAAAATAGCAACAAGAGGGAGTTTGCACAGTTTAAACTTTGTTCCATATCAAAAAGAAACAAGGCAGAGGAACAAAGTTAAAACCAAGGCATTTAAGTGAGAAACTCCATGCACAGCACCTACAGTTACCTTTTTCTGTTTCCTTCTTTCCATGGTTATTGCAAGCAATGCTCTCCTCCATCACTTTCAGTCGCTGGAAAGGCAGTAATCCCCTACCTACTCAGTGACAACCTATAAAATTCTGAGAAGTATATGCATGCAAATCAGGCCTGAAGTAGATGAGAAAAAAGTAGGCAGCAGTATAATAGTAGTTAATAATCCACAAAGAAATGAAAACCCAAGAAATTCATGGTATTGTTTTGTGCTGGTGAAGATAGGCAGCCTTTCTAAAACAGGAAACAGCAAAAAGGTTCACAAGTGCTCTGCAGTCTGACATTTAGCATGATAACATAAACTAAGAATTGCTGAACAAAGCTTTGGATCCTTCAGGACCATATTATTTCAGTTTCAAAACTACACAGTGTTTTCTACAGAGAGCTGGGGCAGCCAGTTAACACAGTTTACACTAAGGGCAATATAAAAAATTTCTATACAATATGTAGATATGAGCTATTTGTGAAGATCTAGCTACTATTTTGTCAGCTCAAATTAGAATTTTTTTTTGAGGACATATGACTAAAATCTGCATAAAATAATAACAGGAATCTCAAATAGATGTTTCTAGACAGTATTTAAGAGCCATGAATAAAACCATTCCTTTAAGAAAATGGACCTGAGAAACTAAGTATTAGGACAAGCTGAGTAGCTGCAAAATTAAAATCTTCCTTGGAACAGCTTGTATTGATGCACTTCGGTAGCAATAGGACAGAGTGAAAGTGGAGCTGTAAGTTTGAGGAGTGGCTAGGAAGAAAAAATTGTTTATAACTTGTACTGTAAAAGTTTAAGTGTAATCTATAGTATCTTATGTAACAAATACCCAGAATCTGGTGCCAGTACTTCAGTTCAAGGGGTTTGAGATCACCATTCCCAACATCTGCACACACAAAACAATCTTGTCTCCAAGAACAAACAGTGAAATATCCCCATTAGTCTGAGTAATTACCAAGTGATAAAAATCTACCATCTATGCCCCAGCAGTCAGGTTGCTCAAGATAGTAAGAGAGGTTCAGGAAATACTTAATCAGCTAAGAGTCTGCTGGTCACCAGACAAAGTATTAGGCACTGGCCAAAGCAAGCTACCAGGACACCACTTGATTCAAAGGCAACAGAAATGTCAATGGTACATCAAGGCTGGTTTATGGCATGTAGCACAAACCAAGACACCACCACCACCACCTGGCAGAGTACCAGTGCATAAAAATATCTTCTATAATATAAAAAAGGTATTTTTCAATAATTTGAATGGGCAAACCAGCTATTGGCATCTACATTGTTGGTTGGCTCCCTCCCAGCCCATATGCTCTGGCTCACTCTAACACAACTACCACTCATGCATAGCTGACCATGCATATAACACCATTCCTACTGCAGTTGCCACTCAGGAGAAGCTGTGAATGCCTCTAGATATTCAGTACCATCATGTCAACCACCAGCAGAAAAGCAAAGAAGCAGATGACTCCTTGCCAGTGGTACCCCAAGCCAACAGTGTTGCAGACAGCAGCTGCACAACCCCAGACCCAGTTATAAGTCATTACTGGTCACCCTGTTTAAACACAAGATGCCATATACATGGAAAGTCTAACTAAACTCACATTTGAATGTTTAAGATTAATTATAGGAAACCACGTGGTTTACATGACATGGGAAATGTAAAAAAATTATTGCTTTGTTTCCTTGTTCATACATGAAGAGGAAATAAAAATGAAATTATTATGGAATTAAAATCAGAAGAAAAAATTTTACAAGATTTAGAGACTAATTCAAACTAGTTATGGAGCTTATGTACTACAATAACTGTCTCCAGAGAGATTTCAACTTGTTTTAACCCTCTAACAAACATTTAGGTATATGAACTCTAGAGAATGCTTTTTTCATTGGTTTCTATATAAGTTGTTTCTCTGAAAAACAAACTACAGAGAACTGGTGCAAACTGCTTCAACCACCACAGTGCCCTATTTGGAAATATTCCTGCACCACCTCCCTCAAGTGCTCTTTAGGCAGGGGAATTTATGTAAAAAAGCTCTGTTTTGAAAGACTGAAGTAGCGCCAGTAATTTTTATTTTGAAATCACCAAAGTGAAACACAGGACAGGCAGGCACCCAGCCATCTTGATCAGTTCCCTTTCATTAGAAAATGAATTTTTAGGTCAGTAAAGCTCACTTTACTATTGCCACAAAAAGATGACTCCATCTTAAAAAGGCATAAGGGGCTACCATGTGATTTCACATTGAAAAGATGACACGTTATTATTATGCTGAGACTCCTCCAAAGACATTTAGTACAACTGTGTTTACTGAAGTGGAAATTAATAGGACAAGAGAGAAAAAACATTAAAATGCCTTACTGGAGCACCCTCTCTTGGTGTTCTTAAACAGCAGTTAACTCGGAGTCTCTGATCCACAGTTATCCAATAATTTAACACAGAAAAAAAATCCCCTATGTCCATGAACTTGAACCAGAAGATATTTTAAGTCAACTTACCTCACCGCCAAGCCTATTAATGACCTAGATACTTCAATCAAGTTAATCAGCAAACCATCACAGCTTGCTAACTCTCAGCCCTACACTGGGACCTAAGCAACTTAAGTTGCTATTTTGACCAGCAAATTTGCTCCTCCTTTTCTCTTCCCATTTCTACACACTTTATCCCAAGCCAGTACAGCACCTGCACAGTGCTGGTTATGGAACCTGGGAAGATGCTGATGCAGTTGCAGCCAGAAGCCACGCAACCCTAAAACTGGATCCCTACCTCCCCCTATCATTTGTAGGTCATGTTTTTGCATGGGTTTAGGAGGGCTTGTATATTTTGAGCTACTGGTAGTTGCAGCCTGCAGAGCTTGACCATGGCGGAGAGTACACAACTTCCGTGGAGATGCTACTAGCTTTCATGGCAATATCTCCTGCAGCATGCCAAAAGCTTAGGTGAAAATGTTTAAATAACAATACAATTAAGAAAATCAAACAGCCTGCATGGTGGCAGGCAAGGCAGCAATCAAGAATATGGAGACACTAGTCATCACCACTACTAGGAAAGCAACGGCCACAGGGAAAAGGAAGAGGAGTGCAACCGTCACCCTGCCACACAGTTCCTGTCAACAAGAAACTGGCAGAAAGAGTGACCACAGCAGCAGCCAGGTTGGGGGGGATAAGCAGGATGGATGCCAGGGTAGCAAGATTTACAGTAGGGAAGAGAAAGCAGGGTAGACAATGTTGACTGAGGTCTGAAAGGGGTTGTGGAAGAATGATGTGCCCCAGACCAGGTCAAGAACAAGTTGCAGCAGTGCCCCAGCAAAAGGAAAGTTTGCCCAGCTATCAGGCATGCACAAGGTCTACATGGTCAGATCAACTCAACTGGTATCATCAGAAGCCTGGACATGAGCACTGGAAGAGGTGCTTGACCAAGGGAGGGAAGTTGCCTGTGGTCACAGTAGATTTTGCTGAAGTATTGAATCTAAAATTGCTCAAGTAATTCTTACTAAAAAAGAGGGAAGAGCCTGAAAGAGACCGTTGGCACACATGCACAATTGCACTAACATATACAATGTGAAACTAAGAAATACACTGTTCCTACACAGAGTGCTTTCATGCTTAGACATTTGCCTTCATCTAAGATTTAAAAAGTATGTCTTGCAGAAATTCTCCACACTTCCTTTGATACCCAGCCAAATCCTTAAACAGCATATTTTACTTCAACTTTCCATATGAAGATACAACAGAATCAAAACATCTCCATACTCTTCTCCTCCTCAGGAAAACTAATATGTATATTCAAAGAAACTTAACAGCCCAGTTGCTCCTAATTTTGAACACAAGTGTTACACTCTAAGACTGCATTTCAGGAGTGCAAATGTTTTTGCAATGAAATGAAAAGCCCAACTGCAGTTTCATGTCCACAGATGTAAACTTCTACAGAGATGTGAGTAGCTTTTTTCTCACTAGTCTGCAAAAACACCCAAAGACTCAACTTTCTGTTATTTCAAATGGAGAAAAGGAAATAAGCATAGTCCTCTTGCCATTCTTGCTCTCTCATAACTCATAACTGTAAAACTTCAACTGATTCTAGCACCAGGTTACAAGCAACAGACACCTGTAGAGACAGCCATTTCCAAGCTGCCTAGGTTGGTGGTGTATTTTCATCACCACAGTACAATCTCCATCTGGTTACCAAGTCATATCTTGCCCGAAGGCAAAGTGAGCCCATGTCCTATGACATCAAGTTCTCAAACTTTGCAACAGAATCCAAACTTATAGTTAAGCATTCAGCTACTTTCAACATACGTGCTATCAGAGGACTATAGATTTATCCTAGCATCAAATATACAGTCCCTTGAAATTAAAGACTGTGTTCGAGATACCTGCATGTGTCCTTCCTTGTACCCCCCCTGCCCCAACACAGCACATAGAATATGCCCTAATGAGACTATGCAGCAGCATGCACAAAGCTTCATAAAAAAATATCAAACCCACATTTCAGCTGTTATTGATCTGCCAGACATAGGTTTCTCAGAACACAGCACTACCAAATTCTTTAAGGTAAACTGAAAACCCAGTAACTAGGTGGGAAGGATGTTTATAGATACATGCATATAGATATTTGAGGAATTCTGATGCCAACATGCAAGACAAGTATCTGAGGCATGGCAGTCAAGCAAACCAAGTGGCTGGGCAAAGGGCAGAGCAAACTGCAAGTGTTGCCCACCCAGTGACTCACCACCTGACCAGCATCTATCACTCATACCATACCTCTGCTGGACAGTGTTATGAGGAATAGGCAGTCTGCAAACACATCAAAGGAACAGTTTAGGGTGGCGGGAAGGGGAAGCACATTAAAGTAAAACAAAACTTACATCCAACCTAATGAGCCAAAGGGAATGGGAAATCTGTAGGCTGGATGAGATGTGCACAGCTCCTACCTGAGCAGCAAGTTTGATGAACTCACATGCTAGCTACTGGGAACCAAAGTAGTTAACAGCAACATTTTTCCCACTAATACTCTTATAGCTTATATTGTTATTCAACAAGCCTAAATCATGCTTATGCATAGTAACAGACAGTGAACTTGGTACTGAGAGAAATTCCAGAATAACTCTTTTGTCAATTGATTGCTGCAAGAACATTGTCTTTACTTCTCTTAGCTCTACTGAAAAACAGCAGAATGTGCCCAGCATACACGCAGCATAATGTCCTAGGTCAAATATATCCCCCTCGCTCAAAGAGCTGAAAATTATTCTTTTCTGGATATCTGTACAAAAGTGCTTTGTGTTCAGTATGGCTAGCCAGGGAAAGAGTAAGCACTTATCCTTCAGAAATACAGATTTTTTTCTTTGCCAATTGATTCTTTTACAAACATGTTAAATGAAAGATAAGATGTTCTTTTCAATACCACTCTGGTGGCAGATGTAGTCTTGAGATATGAGCCACTTGTTAGCAAAATTCTGAGTAACTTAATTCTACATTTATTAATGTATATGTTATTCTTGAATAATAGCACACTCCTTTCACACTGCTTACTTTACATAAACATCACCTCTGCTCTATTCTGGCTTGCTTTGAAAAAACTCTCCTGCCACTGCAGCGCTGTATGACAAGCACACCACATCTCAGGCTGAAGTATTTACAACTGAATGGAGAAACACCAACTGTGTGGAGCAAGAAACAGTCAAGAAAACTCTGGATTTAGAGAGAAATTTAACTTGGAAACTTTCTGAAAGATCTAAGGTTCTCATGCATTACATTCTAAAACCAATTTCAGTAGATGTGTATTCTACTACTGACAGTGCTTACTGGCAAATGATCAACTCTCATTCTCTCATGCTGGGTGTTATGGTTAATTAGACCTTCCTAAATGTAATTTTTTGTGCTGCATTTCTATAGGGTTCTTAATCTAACTTTAAAAAAACAGTGCATGTAAAGTAATTAAAATTAAGATATTTGCTTAGTTAAGGTGCAACACGAGAGTAATTGCTATATAGCAATTGAGGAGTTTTATTAGAAAATTATGATGAGCAAAATTGAAACATTGTCTTTATATAGAGAACTACCACTATTCAACAGTGATCAGAACCCAAAACTTGCCTTTATATTATTATTTGTATTGTATCCATTCCTGCTACTTAGACGATACAGCAGCACTCTATGTAAGAGCAAAAACTAACCTGTAAAGAACTGTATTTCTTTGAATTAAGGAAGTTTTTTTCAGTCTCTCCTTGGTCCTCTGTCAAAGCAAGTTGATTTTCTATGACAAAATACCTGTACAGCTAATCTTTATACTATTTGTTTTCCTAGTTTTCAGCAATTGCCCCTGCCTTCATCTTGCACCTTCCCAAAAACCTAGAAAAGTTTTCACAGGATTTGAGTCAATCTACTGCTATTTTATCAAGACTAGAAATAAATTTATATAATTTTAGTAACATCCATTAGAGGTACATACACTTACATGCATAAGGCTGCCCAACAGACCTGCAGTTACCCAGTTTTGGATCCACAAATCTTGCAAAAGTGAAGCTCCAGTCTAAGCACTGAAATTGTTCATCTCTGTTCAACATATGTGAGTTTGCATTACCAGAGAGGAGACTATACACGTCAAGAGAAAGCAGAGTGTTTACTGACACTCAAAGCCATCTAGAAATATTGAAGTAATGTGAATGCAACTCAGGGTCAGGATGTGAAACAAATGACTGAGAAGAGGAATGCATTGCAACTTATTTTAGTTTTGCAGTAATTGTACCAAGTAGCTCAGTACTTTGCACTCCTAATGACCAATATATTTGATTTATGGGTTTGTTTGGGTTTTTCACACCTACTTAAAGTTGTGCACTCTGGACATCTCTTGGACAATGCATGTCTGACCTCTGAACAACAATTATCTGCATCAGAATGAACAATATCCGATGTTCAATGATCTTATTTACAGCCTGGTGGAAGAGTAACCTTTCCCAATGCTATATGTCACATCAGTATGTAATGGGAAATCCCGCTCCAGAAGTAAAAGGCAGTCAAATAATGACCCCTTGTAAGTCCTTTTAAGTTACTGGTCCAAGATGTGATCTGGGTTAGGGACAGTCAAAGGGCAAAGACCTCTTTCAGAAAGAGATTTAAATCGTAATATATTTGAGTTCAATGCTATATTTAACTGTCTTACCAGGAACATCTGTTTGTATTCTTGTTGCAATAATCAGGAGCAGCAGAAGCAGCAAAGCACGCTGCTTTAAGAGGCAGAGCCAGCACTATATCACACAGGGAAATGAAGTGCACAGGCTGAACACGTAGACTTAGCTTGCTTAGCACTATGCTAATACAGGTGGGTCTGTTTACATGCCAGTTTTTATTCACTGTTTAGTTTTTAATACAGAACATAGGCAGAGATGAAGTAATAAGAAACATGCTGCTCAGTTCATTTATCTTGGGGAGACACTGTATACTGTATTTCCAGGCCAGGGTCAGACATCTGAAAGTGTGATAGTAGCAAATGAAATTCTACATACATCCCCAAAGCAGCGGAATTCAAGTTGATACATCTGCCAGTGACATGAGAGGAACAAAAGGAGAAGCAAAAAAATACAGCTTATAAGATTTATTTTACCACCAAGTCTTACCTGTTGGCCTCTTTTGTCTTTGTCATTTTATAAGGGAAAAGACTATGGCCCCAGTCTTATTCAGTGTAGGTTCACAGCATCTCACCTGTCTGTGCTGGGCACTGGCCAGGAGCCCATCCACTGCGTGTCAGGGTTAGACTACCCTGAGCCACTGCTGCAAAGGAGTCCTGGGGATGGCAGGCTACTCTGCAGGCCAGCCCTTTCCCAGGCCCCACCAACAGCACAAGTGCCATCAGCAGACATTGGCTTTTTGGACAGGGGCCAGAAAGACACATCTCATACCTACACATAAGACATTTGCATCTCAAATTATGTCAACACACACTGGTGAAGATAAGACCATCATTTGAAGATTGCTTTCAGGTAGCCACTGAAAGCACAAGTCAACATCTTTCTCCCTCTTCCCTTCCCATTCTCTGCTGCTCATTCTAGTCTACATTTTCTCTCCACTTTTTGTCTACTTGAGTGCTCCGGGGGCTGAGGGAAAGTGGGACGAAGGAACTCATTCTGCTGAGAACTAATGCAACACCACAAGATACAAATGTTAGGGCTTGACCAGAGCAATTCCCTGGTCTGACACAGCTTGGCTGCATAAACTACTGCTGGCACAAGGCAGACAGCAGGAGAACAGAACTACCCACCCCACAGTCATCTGAAAATATAGTTCAAGGAACACTGCAGCTTTCCTTTATGCCTTTTGTATTTAATAAGTGCACACACAATTACACTGATTTAAAAATTAAGATACGCATCTGATATACAGCTATTTCCTTTCTATTCTTGTCAAACCAATTTCTAAATAGCCTTTAGTTTGTACGTGCGATATTACATTATCCCAATTACATCATTCTCTGGCAACTATGGCAGGCCTAGCCTGTGAGTCACTTTCCAAAATGAGGGGAGAGTCACACTAGGGAAGAACAGGCGATTCAAGGGTTTCTATTGTTATAGTGCACCATGGGATGGGGTCCATGCAAGTTCAGTAGCTGTTCAGTACAGAAGAGCAGCTAAAAGTCTCACTATTGACTTAGATGAAAAGGAGCATCTTAGATAAGCAAACAGGCAGATACAATTCCACAGCCCCAAAAACCAGAGCTATGAGATCACATGCTTGCATGTATTGTTTTATTAATGCATAGCAGGTATGAGAGCATACATTGAGCTGCAAGTTACTCTAATTGCATTTTCAAGCTGAGAGTTTCCACAGCTATAAGCAACAGTTTCACTAACCCTATGCACAAGGCAGGGCCACAGGACTACAACAAACCTTCTCTACTCAACTCTGTCCAACCCTTCAATTAATCAATCTGAAAAATAGATGAAGAGAGACCCAAAGGGCTATGAAAACAATTTCTTATTACAGTGTCCTGAAGAATAATGCTAATTATCACAGAAGTGTTTCCAGTTCTTCACCAAATTCAGACACTTATCCACCCCAAGAAGAATGTTTCCTCTTTAGTCACTAATTGGATCTTGTTTGTAAAGCCAATCTTTGTTTCAAAGTCTGACACAGTTTGGAAACCAGAGTACTATGAAGGCAGAAGATTAAAATGCCTCTCCACAGCTGACAACAATACTAGAAGCATTGTCCATACATAAAAGAATGGGACACATTATTTTCC
Organism: Aegotheles bennettii; assembly: GCA_013398125.1. NCBI lineage: Eukaryota > Metazoa > Chordata > Aves > Caprimulgiformes > Aegothelidae > Aegotheles > Aegotheles bennettii. The sequence goes on from VZRW01006918.1 coordinate 24,266, forward strand.
TTTTTTGCTTTTATTTTGTAGCTTAAGATCTGACACTAACTCTTTAAGGTATATTGGAAGCATCTGATCTTGAAGAACTGCAGTCTCATTTAAAATATTTACTAACCAGGAAGGCTAGCTGCATACTGAATCAGTCACTTTAAATGCTAAGCTATGCAAATGACAGATTTATTAATTTCTTAACTTTTGGTAGTTTAGGAAACAGCTACTCCAAGAACGAACAAGCACTGCTCATTGAAGGCAATGGTGCACACAGGAGCAAGATAGAGGTTTGCTGTACGGTTGTCTTCCTGCTTCAGACTCAAACAACAATTTCTCCTCTTTCAAATAATGGGGTTACCTGAAAATAGCAGAAATACTGTGGCTGAATTTGCTGCACGTGTGCATCTCCTTCATGGGACACCAAAAATTCAGACTTTTTCCAGAATTTGCTACCTTTGGTCAATAAAATAACTATTTAAATTAACTACAATTTTTATGATTTATAACCGACTTATGTACTTCACATGTTCTTCATGACATTAACAAACTGATACAATTACCATCAAAAAAGCCACCACCATGTTACAGCATTGTATAGTACACTCTAATTTCTTTTAAGTCACCTGCTACTTCATTTTTCTAGCCTCTAGTCAAGAGAACTATGCCATGCTATATTTTTTCAACTCTAGTACAGAGCACACCATCCTGAAGTATTCTGGGCTCCAGTCAAGGAGCATACTGATTTCTGCCAGACAAACGACACTAGATCAGTATTCAGAAACACATACCAGATCCCCTACCCTGAGTCAGTACACACCAGTCACTGAGACATCATGCAGATGGTCTCAACCTCTCCCCTCTGCTGTAGCTATGCTTCTGACAGAAAAGCAGCAGAGGAGCTTGATTATCTGTGCTTTTAGATCCATATTCAAGAGAGAACTTGTATGTGCTAAGCTGTCACATCAGCAGCAGCACCACTCTGCAGAAGTGCAAAGCTGCCAGGATGCAATAGGACCAGCAGCCCAACATCCCCCACTGTTTAACATGCAAGTTAAAACCACAAGAGGAAATCACTATATTTTTGATGAAAAACTGGAGATCTAGAAAAGCTAGTCTGAAGTGCCATTTTGGGTTTTGTCAACCAGAACAAAACTTTGCATAGTTTTGTACATACTGTTTATGCCTACACTCAAAAGCCAGTACTCAAGTCAAACCACTGGACTAGCCAGATCTGTTGCTTGCTTTCTTAAATCCTCTCCAAATACTTACAAAGGCACTTTTTGTCTGACTACATCTGAATTGTTAGCTTTAGGACCAGGTTCTTATCTACTTATGTGAGCCAGTACCTTAATTTCATATTCCTCTTAAGCCATTCTGAGAATGTCTCAGACAAGGACCCTCTGTATCCTAAGGTGAAAGTTAATTGCATGCTTTACAGAGCAAGTCCAGTGCAACGCAGTTTTCTGCTGCCATCAGGACAAGACAGGTACACTGTCAGAAAGACTCAAGGCAAATAGTTTAAGACAACTACGGTCTCATATCTAAAAGTTTTCCTTCTGAATGAGATATATTTGTGTTAATTCCAAACTTCACCAAAAAACCAGCCTGAATATAAGAAGTATGCCAGAGAATATAAATTGAAGTGACAGGCTGGACTACAGATCTCATAGCTTTATATTTTGCTCCCCAGCACATCCAACACAAAAATGTACAAACAGGTTTACTATTTAGTCTCAAAACCCTTCAAATGTCAATTTGCCAGAACTTAACAGAGCAATTTTTTTAAACAACATGTAATGTTCCCAAACCACCTACTTCAGAGGATTGACTCATAAGACCTATGGACAACTTGTGGATGCAAGGCATAACCAGAACTTGAAGAAATGCAACAGGTTTGTAACTATCTTCAGTTCCAAGTACCATCAGCCCTAAATTTAAGGTACAACAATTCAGGCTTCTTTGCACACCAACAGTATTGGATACTATTCAAACAGCTGTTAGAGAGCACAATCATTTATTCCAGCGGTTGCACTCCGAGAATGCACAGGTGTGCACAGATTGTGTACAAGAAGAGCAGCATTCCCAAGGACTTAAGTCTCAAAGTTTGATTGCTTGATTGCTTCCAAAGGTATTGAAACACAGCACTTCAAGCCATGTCAGACTGAAATTCAATCAATACTTTTTTTATAAATGTGTCTGGACATTTTGCTGTGCATTTACATGGAACATACAAATGACTAAGAGGGACTAGTCTAATTATCCCTAGGAGAGTTGAGCTGCTATTTTTTTGGCCAGTACAACAGATGAGAACTCCTCAGCTCCATGGAGAGCAAAGTCAGTCAACAAATTATAGGTCATTAACTCAATACCTTAAATAAAATTTACAAGCATGTTCTTTGTTGAAGAGGTAGTGTGTTTGATTAGGAGATACATTCACAAGTCAGCTGTTTTACCTTACTTGAATAATTGTTCTTATGTATGCTTGCTATTAGCATCTCATCTACATACCTAAGCATTGCCATCAGTCTGAGGACAGTGGTACTGAATCTTCTGAAAATGCTTTACTCTTCTTTCAAGGCATGAATGGCCAGAGCCTGCTAAGCTATTGTGCAACTCAAGGTAAGTTTACATTATTGCCTGAATTCTTAGCCTGGTCTTTATGGGCCATATAGAATCACAGAATGGTTTGGGTTGGAAGGGACCTTAAAGACCACCTAGTTCCAACCCCTCTGGCATGGGCAGGGACACCTCCCACTAGAACAGGTTGCTCCAAGCCCCATCCAACCTGGCATTCAACACTGCCAGGGATGGGACAGCCACAGTTGCTCTGGGCAAGCTGTGCCAGTGTCTCACCACCTTCACAGGAAAGAATTTCTTCATAATATTGAATCTAAATCTACCCTCTTCCAGTTTGAAATCATTACCTCTTGTCCTATCACTCCATGTCCTTGTAAAAAGTCCCTCTCCAGCTTTCCTGTAGGCTCCATTCAGATACTGAAAGGATGCTCCAAGGTCTCCCCAGGGCCTTCTTTTCAGCTCTCCAGTCTGAACAACCTCAACTCTCTCAGCCTGTCTTCACAGGAGAGGTGCTCCAGTCCTCTGATCATATTTGTGGCCCTCCACTGGACTCACTCCAACAGCTCCATGTCATCCTTATGTTGGGGACTCCAGAACTGAACACAGTACTGCAGGCGGGATCTAATGACACCAAAGAAGANTACCGTCCAGGACATGGTTGGCTTTCTGGGCTGCAAGTGCACATTGCTGGGTGACATTGATCTTTTCATTCACCAGTACCCCCAAGTCCTTCTCCTCAGGGCTGTTCTCAATCCATTCTCTGCCTAGCCTGTATTTGTGCTTACAATTGCACCTATCCAAGTTAGGTGCTACAGCTGTGTAACCCATCCATCTTCAGCAGTGAGAATCATAGAATCACTGCCATCGAAAAAGACCTTCAAGGTCATTAAGTCCAACCATCCATCCAGGACTGCCAAGTCCACCACTAAACGATGTCCCCAAGGGCCACATCCAAATGTCTTTTGAACACCTCCAGGGATGGTGACTCCACTGCTTTCCTGGGCAGCCTGTTCCAATGCCCTCCACCCTTTCTGTAAAAAAAAACTTCTTAATATCCAGCCTGAACTTCCCCTGGTGCAACTTGAAGCCATTCCTTCTTGCCCTATTGCTCATCACCTGGGAGACAAGACCAGCCACTCCCTCAGTCCAACCTTCTTTCAGGGAGTTGTAGAGAGCAGTAAGGTCTCCCCTCAGCCTCCTCTTCTTCAGACTAAACAACCACAGTTGCCTCAGCTGCTCCTAATCAGACCTGTGCTCCAGGCCCTTCACCAGCTTCACTGCCCTTAACAAATACAGAAAGGCTGTGTATCCCTGTCACTACCCTTTCAAGCAACAAGCACACTGACCTGCAAAAACTGCTTTCCAGTAAAACAGCTCAACACTATCACTGAACACACCAGATATATTGCTCTTTTTATGCTTAACCTGTATTTAACCTTTTTTTTTGTATTTAAGTAGTATTTAATTGCATCCTGGTTGGGAATTAATTTTAAGACAACAATAATTATTTTTTAAGAACCCAAAGCTGATGCTTTGGAATCATTTAAGATTGAAAAGGAGAATATGGGTGGGCTTTTTTACTTCCTTTCAAAGTGCTGACACAACCCTTTCATGATAAATTTTCGTTTGTTAAGTAGAGCTTACACAGAGAAGAAGTCTTCTCTAATATATCCATTTCAACAGAGGAAATGAATCTTGGACAGAAAGGAGTTTGGCAACAGTCTCTAACCAAGAGTGGTTACTGAACCAAACTAAAGCAACTAAGCCTAACCCATTCTGATCCAGAACAGGCTCCTACAACTGTTGAGAGTCCTTCAGATCTCCACAAGTACCCTGACAGAAGCAATAACCTCAAACAAGTGATTAGTACCTAGGGAGCAATCTTTGTATCCAGCAGAAAACTAATTTTCATATAGTTTCATTATTGCTTTTCCACATATTATAATCAGCCTTTGACTCACTACTGTAATTTCTAGTACTGATCTGCACTGTACCAGGGAGTTGAGTAAAAGGGAAGCCAAACACCTCCTTTCATTATCTGAGATAACGCTTATGAGTAAGAATAGTTACTACACCATGAATACTGGGATTTATTTACACACTGCCCACTAAATTGTGACAATGTCTTACCAGCAGGTCAGTGATGGGTATGTGGACTTAAGCATATGTGCACTCATAGGGAGAATTAGATGAGACCACAACCTAGACTTATTGAATGCTAGTTTGATTTCTAGATGCAATGAAAGCCACAGCCAGCACTACTTTTCTTCACTGCCCAGCACACCAACAATATTCCACCATCCACCATTCTTACATCAAATGCTAAACTGAAATACCAAGTGAATTGCAATAACTTCCAAATTCAACAATAAAAGGCAATCATTTGTTTTAATGCCAGGAACTTGTGGGATGAAGATTAACAATGACTTACATCTGGCTACCATCAAATCACTCTGATGATCAGAGGAAAGCATTAGCTGAACCAAAATTATCTGGTGTTTCTACCTTCAAGCACAGCAACTGGAAAAGTAAGTCATCAATATGATTTCCCTTCCACTCTCCACAGTAGAGCTAAAAATATGTCACAGGGATTAATAATCCACAAAACAGATATAAAGGAGCACTGGAGCAACAAAGAGAAAAGAGCAGATGTAATTTGACTCTGGATTTCCATTCCATGATGACTTCCTAGCTAAAAATAAATTCCAGGTAACTGGCAACAGATCTCTTATCCCTCCTCTCAACAAGGCTGCCTGCAATAGAAGTGAGGGAGACAAGAATTATGCAAACAGAAGCAAATCTAACATACATCTCTACTGTAACGGGGACTACATATGGTTTACGCTTTCACTGTAGCAAGAGTTTACCTTGCCAGAATACATTGCGACCATCACAGCAATAGTATCTGCCCTGCACAAAATAATGAACTGCTGTACTAGAGTCAAATTGACTGTCTTTTCCAGGGACAAAGTGTCAGCCAGCAAGGAGCATGCCGCAGGAGCCACAGCTGTGCCATGGCAGCCACTTCCTTCCCTAGGACCCAGCAGGCTGGAGCCAGGAAGAGAAAACCTCTCCCAGGTCGTATCACAACTGCTTCTCTCCCAGGTTGCTGAGGTTCAACTTTGAAAGAATAGGAAAGCTACTCCTGTCAGGAAGGCTTAGGTTGTAGCAAGAATGATTTGCATGAAAGAAACCTCATGCAAACAGACTATATCAGGGTGTAGACATGTGTCTACTAATAAATAAAATGCCTAGGTGACTAATTTTGCACCTATTAAGCCCCAGTCTGAACAAGTGAGAATCAACAGATGTTTTCTGTTGTCATTATGCATGTTCTCATGTAGAAATCAGCATTTTTGAGTTGATAGCATGTAGTTATGGAATAGGATGGCTTGTAAGGACAAATATTGCACAAAGATTCCTTTCAAGCACAGCACATTGGCAAACCTCCATCCCTTGCAAATAAGAAGTTTGACCTGGGGCAAAGAACTTGCCTAGAATTTAAGATCTCATTAAAATATATAGTTACTGTTTCTCATTACTGCAAGAAAGCTTAAAATAGGAAGCAATGTAACTTAAAAGTATCACCAAATTTCTGAGCATGCAGACTGCTACAGTGATTTAGTAATCATTTACTGTCTTAAGAAAACCAGGAAGATGATACTGAACCTGCACACTTTTGCTCCTGACATTCAGGATAAAGAAAGACCCGTACCTGTCTGAGGCAAAGCAGGGAACACCAGTGGAGGGTGGGAGGTTAATTGCCAGTTATAAACAGGCAACAAGTCTCTTAACCCTCCCAAAAGCAAAGGCTGAGGAAGATGCAATAGTGGGAAGAACTAATTTTGGCTGTAAGAGAATAATAGAAAGGGAGCCAGAAGAATAACTCTTCTTTCTTAAGCCAAAATGAGGAAGCAGACCAGGAGTTAAACATCAGAAGGCTGGGGGGTTTGGGTTTCTGGCTGTTTTTTTCCCCTCCAAAAAACAAAGACACTTAGCTAGACTTCACCTACGGTCAGGAAGAAAACCTGTTGAACAATATATGATCTCACCCCCACAGCCATCTTCCCCGTGATGAGGCATGCTTCATACAAAGATGCTCCCCTGAGCACACTTTCATTTTCATGCTTGCCACAGGCCAACCAGCAGCTTTTTAAATATTGCTCAAATTACTGAAGTATTTTCAGCTTGCTTTATATCAGGCATACCAGTTTGAAGCAGATGGGAAAGAGCAGCAAGGGAAAGCCTTGAAAGCATGGATACATGAGGTAATTCAATACTTATAGGAGACTAAAACTGAATCAATTAAGTCAGTGGCAAGTCAGAAACAAATTTCTTGGATTTTAGGATTTCTTAGAAAATGAAAACATAGAAACAGCATAAATAAATGCTTTTTATTCTTGCAGAAATTGTATTTCTGCTTTTCAGTGTTAAGAATAACTGGTATAATCCTGTGTTTTACTCTGGAAACATTGCTTGAGTTTGCACAAGATACATTCACAGTAAGTCAAATGCTTAAAGTTTCCCTCCCTTGAAAAGTAAAAAATAAGATGACAAACCGCAGGATAAGAATTAGAGCAAGAGTTTCACATTCACTTCTCAGAGATGACAAATAGGAAGTCAGGAGCAGATTCAAAGATAAGCAGGAGTCAATGAGTGATCCTGAACAGCTAACCGAGGGAATACATCACATGAGGCTTTCTCTGACTGAGTTTTCTTTTTAGACAAGTCACAGGTCATAGATTTTACTGGGACAGTAAAAAACACTGGCCAAGCAGACTCCATTCATCCCAAGAACGATCCCCAGCCCAAGTTTTGCTAACTCCTTCAGTTTTGTCATCTGCCCTCATTCCCAGGCTACTTAATTGGTTTGATGGCTTTTTAACCATGCTTCTGTAAACTGTCTAAGTCTCCATCTTTCAAATGCTATATTGGTAAATGTCTTGTTTTGTTCACTTTAAGTGTCTTGGCTAATCAACCCTTGACTATATGTATAATGCACATCTTCAAAGTAAAAACCACAGCTAGAAACCACATTTACACTTAGTATATTCACACTGTATTTTTAACTGTCAAAATTACTATAGAAAATTGCCATCTCATTGTCAGTTATCTTGGTTATAGAAGCTGTCTAATCTAGCATGTTCAGAAGTGGTTTAATCTAGGATCAGTGACTATCAGGTCTAATGCATTGCAAGAAATGCAAGCTAGACACTCACTGCCAAGAACAGGCAGACCTTGTACCCCTGTCTGTAGCTAAGTCCCCTAGCAAGTACATGGCTATTGTCCCCTAACCACTATAGAGTTAGCATAAATGTGTTGATAAAGTACATCTAAACTACTTTAAAAGAGCAAGGAACACAGTGCACTTCAGCAATTCATTGTTAGATGCAAATCATTGTTTACAGCAGGAATAGACAAAGTTTACAGCTCAACATTTGGATGGAACAGAACAAAGATCTTATCCCTAACAGAAGTAAACACTCTTTAGCACTTGTTCTGAGAGAGGAGCAATGTTTGAACTGTACCAAAACTCATCACACTAAATACCAACTGTTTCTGCCCACTCCTCGACAGTGCAGCCTTGCACTCCTATCTATCATTCCCCCACCTGCCTTTTTTAAGACAGGGAAGCAACAATCTATTTTCATTCTCTAGGGGAGCTTCTCTCCTTTTCCAAAAAGCCATCCTCAGGCCCTCATCCCTTACTTCACTGCTTTTCCAGCTTCTTGGACCGCTTGACTGTGATCCTGTTGGGACAGGCTCTTGGAAGAGGCTTGCAGAGTCTGCTGAAGCCATGTGCCTGCTCCCTTCATGGGCCACCCCTACCCCCACACACCATCAGCCCACATGTTTGCCTCTCCTCTTCAAGTGCTCCCTCCCCTTCAAGCTTGTACTTCAGTTTGTCTGACATTATCTTAGTCTAATTTCTTCCATAAAGACCATTCACAACTTCGCCAGCTGATTTTCCCAGGACATATTCCGAGGCTAAAGCAAATGAAGAGCAAGACAAACTTCCTTCAAACTCAGTAAACAGGCCTTATCAGCTGCTGCAGCTTCTGACTCTGTCCCCAGCTCTTGGACCCAAGTAACGGGACAGAAGTACCTGATCAAACCTTGCACCCAGAACAACTCTTTACCTTTCTCTTCCCTCCTTCACCGTTGATGAAACTATTTGGTTTCAATATCATCTGAACATCTTTCACCTGTTTCTTTTATCAATGCACATTCAGTCTATATATTGCTATTTCCTTCTCCAAAGCTCATACCTTGACACACACGATGACAGCAGTAAGCCATCTGCACTGGTCCATGTTCAAAAGTTTTCATTCTCTGCCTGCCTTGCAGAAAGCCATGTGTGTTACAGCAGTGCCATACTTACTGTGCAATGTCTTTTATAGATACTGAGACAGGATATTCACTCTATTCATCCCTAATGTATTCAAATAGGTCACACAAAGTTCAGTGTTGCACACACCACTGTCAGACAGGCTATCTGGAATACAGTATATTCTTGAGTACTCTGAGAAAACAACACAAAGACAGATCTCAGTCAATGTGACTACCTATAGAAAAGCAAACTTAATCAATGCAATAACTATGACAAAGTTTGAACCTTTTTTTTTCCACTTTTCTAATGAGACCTAACAGGAGTGGAGGAAAGAAGCAGCAGAAAATGAGATTGTAAAATATTTCAGCAGGTAGTGTCTGGTCTGTATTAAAAATATTTTAGCCCTTCCAACACACATGATCAAGGATAAAGACTTGCCAGCTGTAATTCTTCCCCATCAGAAGAACAGAGCAGCTGCTGACTTTAGCAGGGCAGGCACAAAGATGAACACAAACAGTTAAGCCTAAGAGATTGCATTTTTTAGATTTTAGAAAAAAGCTATTAATGGGGTCCTTATCAACTTGGGTGCATGTTTCTTTACCATTCACATCATGGAAAACTGTCAAGCCTGCTGAATACATGAACAAGTCAAATGAAACAAAGCTATCTGTACCCTCTCACAAATCCCAGCACTTTCCCAGGGCAAGAGGAAGAACAGGTCAGGTTCACTACAAAGCACCTACTGAGTGTTTCTCAGTTTCACTCAGGAAAGTGGCAGGAGTCCATCTTCGACTCCCATACAGGTATGCCAAATTTATAATTCAAAACACTTCTTCCAGTCTCCAACCTTAAAAATCCACTGTGGGACTCAAGTTATTTCACCCATTATTTGCAGCTGTTAAAAAAACACTTCTGCAGATCAAATCATAAGTCTTTAATCTGTCTTGACAGGTTTAGATTAATTAATAAATTGTAGTTAGAAGTCTTACCTCAGTACAGTGCTACAAGCATAGCTAGCAGAAGTGAATTACAAAGGCTCATTTTTAATCACCAGCTCAAACACTTTTGACCTTTAAAACATAACCTCTATTCAAGTCAGGATTGCACTTTAAACTCATTAAGCCACTTTCTAGGACATACTATATCAGGGTACTTCATCACGATTTCTGAATGCACGCCTTGAGAAACTTTCCAACAGATGATGCAGCAGGAGAAAAAATGCCTGAGGTTATTCAGTTTTTTGGCTCCTTGATCAGACTCCTTGGAGTAATACAGTCATCATGAAAACATTCTGCGGCACTGACTCAATAGTATTTCAATGTTTAAATGTCAGAATTGGATGAAAGCGGTATTGTGCAAAAGCTCTAACAACTGTTATTTTAGAAAGTGCTTTATCAGACATTACCAAAGCTGTACTTCTAGACAAAGCAGTTTTCGTGTTTTATTTGCATGCTCTAAGGCTACCCAGACAGAAGTTTTACTAGTAAGCAGCCATGTAAAAGGATTGACTTCTTTGAGATGATAGCCATTTTACACTAGACACATGCTTATTTTAATAGTGGCACTCAAAATGCTGAATGCTTCATGTTAAATATTTGGACCCCTGGTTCAGCTAACAAATTTGCATATCCTTTCCCAAATCCTTGCTTGGCCAGTCTAGAGAAGAGCAGATGTTCTTCTTCTGTAGGAGGAGGAAAACCCCAGCTGCAACTTCTGTTGTATCTGCTTCCACTGCACTGCTACAGATACTCAAGCAAACCCATGCCACCCTGGCAAAGTGATCACTCCATCGTACTGCTGCATGTCTCAGGACAATTCTCTGGCCTGAAACAAATGGCTGATAAAAGAAAGTGACCAGCAGAGAAAGGTCAGGAACTTCGTTTACCTGCTTTTTACATTGAAACTGAGAAGTGGGAGACCTAAAGCAAACAAGCCATTATTCCTTCAGTGTCTTCTTAACACTGACATCAGCCAAGAATTGAACATTTTTTTGTTCAAAGTACTGGACTGGTTTTCATGCCTGCCAAAAGCACAAGAAGCTGCCATTTCATTTAGCTTACAAAAATTGTTTCATCCTGTTCTGTCACTCTCTTAGTTAAAAAAAGGGTCAGTTTTGATATACTGTTCTTTAAGCTGTCAGGCATTTTCATACCAGTTTTATTTTCATCAACTGCAGGGCAACCAGGAGGAAAAAAAAGGTGCCAAAAGGAATTTACTCTTCCTTGAAAACTTCAAGTGGTCGTCACACTTCCTCTTAGCCCTATTCTCTGCCATTCTTGTAAGCAACAAAAAGTTAAATACTCAGATAAAAACAAAACAATCTACAAATTTCTTAAGTTTTTTGGTTGCTGATGAGCCATAAACCTTTGGCATACTGCAGGCAGAGACAATTTCCAGTAACTCACCTGTTTATTCACATCCTGGATTATATGAAAGGCCACACAGCACACTCAGCATTAATTATTAATCTATTTATGTTATCAAAGTACCAGCTAAGCAGGATCTTCACAGAAGATACGATTCCTCCAGTGGCACCCAGCTCACAGAAATAGAACAACCAAAGAGCCCTGGGAACTCTGCCCTGAGAAAGTGGCTTCTTTTGCAACATAGATCTTGACATCAGTGTAAGTCAGAAGCACTGCATGCATGTTTCATCTTTGAACTAAGGATTAATGAAAATCCTGCACGGTAATGTAGATATCATTGTTTTTAGGAAGCCTGTATAGCAACAGCAGAGTTCATCCCTGTATTTTGAAATTTAATGACCAGCCACAAGAAAGGAAAAGTCCTTAGAGATGAACAGATGAAACTCTTTCTGCACTAAAGCAGAATCCAAACAAGAACTTCAAATATGATCTTTTGCCAACATACAGACTTTGGGCTCACTTTCAGAAAGTAGAGAAAATAAAAATAACAGCTTTGCTGACTGCAGTGAATGCTCAATACATCAGGAGCCCTTTACAGGTTTCAGGGGAGGTCTCAATTCAGCAGCTGTAGTCTATTGCCTCTTCCTTGGCATCTCAGATTATTAAAGATCAGTCTTGGTAAATCCTCCAGTTACCCCTGCTTTCTTAGTCTTTTTTTGCACTGCAATGGACAAGTTCAATTTTTGTTAAACCTCTGTACAAAGGTCTGAAAATGCTGTTTAACATGTTTTTCTAAGAAGTGAAATAATTACTGTTGACATTGAAAATACTGTTGCAATCTCAGCCAGTAACCACCACAGTAAATGGGTTAGTCCCTGCCAGTTTCAGACACTGAAAACTCAAGCAGCTGACATCTTTCATACTTAGTCTTCTCTGACAATAAACAGCTTTTAAAAGGAAGGCAAGATGCTAGAAAAATATCAAGAAATCTCTTTGTACTCCTAGTTTCTTCTTAACATAGTAAGAATGCATAAACCACAACTAAATAACACCTTCTGGAATAAGTTCCTGTTTTAAAGTATGTTTTCTCCTATTACTTCTCACTAAGGAAAACAATATGTGCTAATAACCATCATGTGATACCACTTTGACCTTGAGGAAGTGGAGAAAATGTTGAAATTGGAATCACCACAGAAGTTAATTTATTTAGCAGCAACAGATCAAGGTCTCTCTCTGTGGGGACAGAAAGCAGCAGGAATATTAAAGCATCCTCCAGATTTATAAACTGAACACACAAGTATGCCGATACCTTTCAATACTTTACTCTTGCATTTACCAAGATGACAACTAAAGTATAAGCTCTCTCTCAAAAAAAATATAGCCATCGCAGTATTAAGTATGGAGCTAATTACAAGGTTAGATCAGTGTTCATAGGAAGGGGACATGAACAGGAGATGTGGAAATAGTGTAAAAACATGCTATTAAAAATAAAAAAATCTGCAAACAGTTTTTCCAGTGGCATCAAAACTCTATTAAAAATCACACGCTTCTAAGCCCCCAAACCCAACAGCTCATGTTTAACATAAAGAAGTAAAGAGTTTTGATTTCTGTTTCCAGAAGCATCTGAAAAAAGTGTGCCTCAAGAGTTACCAGGTGCATCAAGTTGACTCTTCCCCCTATGCTGTAGACATTAATCAGAAAAACAGAAAGCCCTAAAACCCGATTTCAGTCATGAATCCAATCAAACTCTGTTCCAGCAAAGAGAGTGCAGCTGAGACTGAGGTCTGGCACTCCCCCAAACATGCTGTAAAGCAAATCCCACATAGCCAAGTCTGTACATCATGTAAACGCAGACAGGCTTGAGTAAAGCACACTGTGCTTTCCTTGGGCCATGGCAAGGGAGATGATGCAACCTACAGCTTGGAAGCTGTCAGTAACGGAAGACATTCCAGGTTTTAATACCCACTTATGCCACATTATTTCATTGCTTTGCTGCTTTAACAGAAAAAGAGGTTTAGCACAACGTGTAGATAGATGTTCAAGGTAAATCAAACTATTTACCCATCTTAGAGCAGCCTGTTTGACAGCCAGCCTTAAAGACACTCCTGCCAGAGAGCATGGTTTATGATGCATTTGATACTCTGATGCTTTCTGTAAGAGCAGTGAAAGGGTGTCCTGTGGGTAAGTGTGGCTTGCATTCAGCAGTATCCTCCACACACACACACCCCCTCGCAGCCCAGAAGCAGCAGCCAGGGTTTGTACCCTGTATTCAATGGCCCTCTACAAATTCCTCCCACTTTTAAGCTTCCAGGCTGGCGTACTTTTTGCACAACTCCAGTGAACCATCTGTCTTTCTGTCCTTGCTCCCACTGCTTCTTGCCGTGTCACCCCCCCCAGAACTGGGAAACACACACCAGTGACCTGAAAATAACTACACAATAGCAGGACAATTCCTGTATAGTGAGAGGTATTTGGCTGGAGGAACCACTGAGGCTTTTATTGCCTTCATGCACAAATTCTGCCTTTGACCCTACAACAGGCAGACTGTTATTATAGAGCAAAATGATACAGTAATTAAAAGCGTTGGTTTTAAGGAAATTTTGTTAATGACAATAGTTCCTCTTACACTCCTGCTTCCTACACCAAAACTTATAATACTCCCATATACTTTGATGTCAAGTGTATTTTAGAAATGGTTAAGGTGTTACTGATGACAGAAGAGCTTGAGTTAGACTAGTTTATTGCTTCCCTTGCAGGGTGAATGCACCACCAATAACCAAAAGCTTTAACAACCCAAGTGGGAGCAATAAGATCCAGGATTAGAATCCGGGCTCTCATGTCTACTGCCTTACAAAGTGAGTAGGGTACACCTGCACTACAGGCATTTATATCACACACTTAAATTGCAAATCTGAGGTCTCATCCCAGGGCAGGCTGGATGTTTGTCCTCTGAGTGACTGGAAAATTATGCACGCAGTTAACCATAATCCTGACAGAATAAATCTGTACTGAATGCCACAATAACTACTCACTTGTCAACACTTATCAATTCAACTCTAATAAAAACAAAAACCTGCAAGATTCCCTCCCACTTCAAGCTGGTAGAGCTGTTACAATTGCAAATAGTGGAGGCCTCAGCTTTCAAGCCAAAACCTGCTTAGCATTTAGTCATTGGAAGACATGTAAAATTCTTCCTAGCTCTTCAAGCTGGAGAGCAGCTTTATTCATTCACTTTAGAGGGTTCATTCACAGCCCTTCCCCCAGACTCAAATTTATCAGGCCCAAAACCCATTCACAGCTCTCACTCTCTACTTCTGAAACCAAATTCAGGCCTTAGTTGTCAACAATGATGCTAGAGTGCAGCAGAAACAGTGGAATACAGTAACTGTTCAAGACCATATCCTGCTGCCACTGCAGAAACAGACAACCACTATCTTGCCTCTTTATTTCGCAGTTAACACAAGGCTAATTCTGAATGCATACACTGTGGGCAATTACAGGAAGCATATTTTGGGCTACCACTTCTCTTTTTTACAAACAAACAGGTAACTCCATGGATTGTTTTCTCATCTACACATGCACTACTATCTAAGAGGTTCTCTAACCACCTCACGAGATTCAGAACTGCAAAATAAAAATGTTGGCAAGGAATGTTTGTTTGAGTTTTAAAGAACACATTCTTTTGCACGTGTGACTGAATTAGTTTAAGCTGTACTAATACAAGAGTACATGCCAGTACATCAACTCAGTTGACAAATAGATACATCACAAACTTTCCAATGAATGGCTTGGAGTAAAGAACCTTTTTTCCCCTGTCAGTGTTAAATCTGGGATTGAAGAGATTACCCTGAAATCTCTCTTTCTGTGTATTACAGAAAGTGCATAAGCAATAGGAAGAAAAACGGGCAGCTGGAAAACAAGCAAACTGCAAAACACTGAGAGCCATTTTCACAGCCCTCCCTACCTTGGGTGAGATGGAGAGAATTTGCAGGTTTTACTTGGCTCCACCCAGAGGCCTGCACATGCCTATCTCTACATCTATCAACAGCAAAAGCAACTACAGGAGGCTGTCACACAATCAGCTTCAAGTGACAGTGGCCCCAGAACATCACGAAGAGGTGGTGTCACAAATATCTGAGCTCCTGCAAGGTGCATGCATGCTCTCAGCAACCCTGGGACACTCGTATACCCCACCTCTTAATAGATCCTTGAATTTAAATGCAGGTGAATAGAAAGCCATCTTTCTTAAAGCACATGGACTGCTGAGTCCAACATCAAGCAAAAGCACCATACAGTGCACAAATTGAGCCACATGACCCTGCTATTTAACCAGGTTCGTTATAAATCTGACCACATGTTGCTTTAAAAAAAAGGCATCTTCCCATGTCCTGTTGGCAACCAAGTCCCTCACAGAGGGCTGCCACTCATCTCGTGATGGGGAACACTGTGCGGTTTGCACTAGCTGTATCTACTAACACAGGATTCACGTGGTCCATAGTGAGTAACACTGACAATCAAAGCACTTTTCTAGCATTACTCCATACCTAAAGATAGGAGGTACAAAATGTCAGCCTCTCCAGTCAGTGAATTCTTGAGGTATTTGCACCAAAAGTGATTTTTAAGAGAACCCAGAGTTATATCCCTCAGCAGCTGCCTTATCCCATTAAGTGCTTTCCTGCAGTAGTTGTAAGGCAAAAACCAGGTAGATGCAAGGTCATACCTACACACTCATTGAGTACTGACCCCGGGGCTGATTTTCTGACCCAGAGCTCAAGATATAGTGGCACATTAGTTCTTTTGCAAATCTCAACAAATACTGGACAAATTTTAGGATCTCCAGTCCCAAAGCAGTAGCTAAGCAAATCGTAAGGACCTGTATTTCTAACATCTACAAAGCTATAGCAAAAGTCACCTGCTCTAAAAGTATGTTTCTTGTGAACACTCAACTTCTTGTTTCCAATACAGTGAGATCCCACCAGCGCATGCATATGGGCTCCTCACCAGCAGCAGTGGTCTACGCAAAATACTGCTATAAAAGTCACCAAGAAAGTTGCTGCCTCACATCTTCTGATCTGTGAAGAGCCATTCACAGCTCCCCACAGCAGTTTCTGAAGAACCTGAATAAACACTTCTTCCAAAGATCAACAGCTGTCCAGGACTTGGCAGTTGGGAAAGGAGGATCTCAGCATGTGAAAAGTACACTCCTGCAAGGGAGATGTTAAAAAGCAGATTCCGTTAGCCCAGGTAATTTCCTCTCCTAGTCCAAAGCAAACAGATGCATGACCAAATAACAAAGCTTTTTGAATGCTACACTAGAGTTATAGCACAATGGGATATGTGCCAGGCAGAACACACCGCTTGCTGGCCATCAGCTGGCCATCAGCTACATCAGCAGTGCAGCATTGCAACTATCTCAGCCTGCAGTCCAGCACAAGTGGTATAGGCACATAGCATGTGCCATGATTTATTTCATCATTAACACACAGGGAAGCAAAGACCTTGACTGCTCTCAGATGAATAAGAACTACACTCTGACTTACTGAGCAGAATCCAGACAGTGAAGAAGGACCTACCCAAAGGTAAAGGGCAACACTTCGGCCCTTCAACACTAAGCAAATGATAAAACAATGCCCTTCCCTCACACAGCTACTGTGACAGGTCCTTCCCAATAGCAACTTCATACAACACCTTTAGGCAAGGTGCAAACCTCAAGTCCCTCTGCTACGTCTAACACCCACAGCTGTGTTTCTCCCTGCACAAGTCAGCCTCAAGCTTTCATTTATCTTCCTTCCAGACATGGAAGTTTTGGTTGGTGATGTGCAAGAATCCCTGCCAGCCTCCCCTAGTAGCCTGCTTCCCTGCTCTCTGGTGTACTCCATATAATAATGACTCAGCTACTACTGATACCTTACTGAGGTCACCTCAGTTTACAATTAATATTAACAAGGAGCTACTCAGGGTGCAGAATGAAGCCATCCATTTGATCTGAGAAGCATCTAGTCTTATGGGTGAAATATAAAGTCAAACATGCTTGAGTTGCACCACAGATAATCCAAGTTGCAAAGGGGAAAGTGAAGGAGAAGTGAAAATGTCATGAGCCTCATGGTGAAGCTGAATCTACAAAATACACCAATATGAAGGCATCAGAGCATGAACTAGCTTCAAATTTGTCACTCTTCCATTAAAAAAAAGAACCAATTCCTTTTACAAGATGGTGATGCCTAAAACAAAGGTGGAAAACTTTGGGAAAAAGAATCAGCTCTGAAGTGCATACTAAGGGATAAGTGCCATATGGTTTACTGTCCAAAAAACAAAGGTCACATCCATCATTACTCAGCAGCATTATTCCACAACTATACACACTGAGCAATGACCCATAACATGCAAAAATTACCTCAACATCTCAGTAAGCAGGTCAATGCATCCTGTACAGAAACTAGCACAAAGGTTTCTCTCTCCTTCAGATCTCACTATTAAGACTTTTCACATGCAAATATCACTATACAAGTAATTATTGGATTGATTGATATCACTGACACTTGCGTATGAAAACTCTGGCATATCTGCACAGTTATATAACCATCTGGAACAAAAACTGTTCAACTCAAGAGCTGTCTGCTAGGTAAGTACTCTTGAGGATCAAGACATGAAACAGCAAGTATAATTTCTGATTAATATCTGTGTGGACTGAACTACTTCAGGGATGAGTATATCCCAGCTAAGTAGGATTCTTTCAAGACTTTCATGTCATGAAGCACAGTAATTTCAAACATTTGGCCTTCACAGAGCTGCTGCCAGCCATGTTCACTGTTGCTTTATTAGGCTTAGGCAGACAGCGTGGGGAAATGAGTCAAAGTTCATAACCTCCATGTCAGCAGACGACCACTCCCAGAAAAATGTTTTTTTGAAAAATCCATACAAAACAGGTTACAAGGAAGTAACTTAACACTTTCTGCTTATAGTCAGATAGTTGTACAGCTATATCAAAATTCTATGAATTTACCTCTAGCCACAAAGCTTTAAAGATTTCCTGTAGTCTGAAAGAAATTCACTCATGAGCTGTCAGGACTGCAGTTACTACAACTTTGCTCATGAAGAAATGACAGCAAGAAACCTGGCAGAATTCACTTAGTGCCAAGCCTTCACAGGACACCAATACCTGCCCCAGAATGGGGTGTACCCCACAGCAACCCTCCATGGTCCCACAGTCCTGACAACTGAGGCAAATTCAGCTTTCTAGTATGCTATGGTATTGCAAAACTGTTAGCTTTAACTGAAGCCAATTAGGCACTTCAGGGTTTGTACTTTTAAGTATATTAAACTGCATGTGCATTTTTACACAGCAGCTTTCCTCTGTGATCTCAGTGACCAATAGTGCAACTAGCCATTGCAAACAAATGTTATTGGCTTTTATTAAATTAAGTAGATCAAATAATTCATTTTATGTTGCAAAACCTGATTTTCTATTGTAAAGAAATTGAAAAAGAATGAGGATTGGACCAGATGACCTTTCAAGGTCCATTTCAACCCCTAACATTCTGTGATTTACATTTAAAAAAAAATAAAAATGACTTCTCAAAAGAAATTTCTGAGATAGTTTTCCTTCACTATGTCTTCATTGTCCTAACATTTTCACAGAAGTTCCTGTCCTACCGAACAGCTTGAGTAAGAAGTAAAAAGAAATAAGACAAATACTGGCAGTTATGGTTATAAAATTGCAGCATATACTTTGTTAAACAAGATGTATTCCATTTCATGCAGAGAGAGACAAGGTTAGTAAAATGAAGCCTCCCATGGTTCAAATTTAAGCTTAGCCAATAAGGTATAATTTCTAAAAAGCCAAGAGAAATAGCGTCTGCTTAATTATGGATGATTATAACCCCAGTCAGCCACAACAGATTTACTATAAACTTGATTTGCATTGTATGCCAAAGCTTTAATCATTGTTTAAAATCCCTCAAATCTCTGCTATCACTTACAGCACAGCAATTACACATCTGCAGAGAAAAGTAACAACAAAAGCCAAACTCAAGGCAGAATATGATGTTCTGGGTATTATAAAAATAATCTTTGGGAAGGAGGATGTTGTAGTAAATTTTATCTATTAAAATTAACCTAATCCAGTAAAACATTAGGGTTTATGACACAGCTGTTCATGCCCACTTTAAGCCTTTGTTATTTAACAGAAGAATTTCCCAAGTCATACTGGAAATGTAGTGTTGCGATGCCTGGAGAACTCCTGTTAGAGGCACCCATGGCTACATTGCTGAAGTGAGAAAGACCCTACTCCTAATTGTTTATTCTTGATTTTATTCTTCTCAGGAATTCAAGAATACTGTATACTACATATTTTTCCCTACTTTTTAATATACGATAAACTTCCCTTACAGGCAAAAATAAAAACAATAAATTTAAAAATCAAGGAATGTATGAGCAATCAAAAACTTGCTTTATAAGATGTGATTTCAGGGACAAAATGGTCAGCAATCTAACAGAACAAAATGGTTTTTTCTAGTATCAAATATAACACCCTATTCAAATATTAGTGACTTCTGCAGTTATTACAGAACTGTTCATTGTGTTTGAAAAACAATTTCCTATGCTGTATACATAAAACAGATACTGTGCATAGCACAGAATGTATTTGCAGAAGCATCCACCACCAGTGACAGGATTCTTCTTTCATGCTAAATTTGGCAAGTTTTTATTAAAGCTGGGCTACAGGAAGTAAGTGTGAAAACAGTGATCTGAAAAGCAGCTGAAATTACACATTCTTCACCTGTTTAATTAACTCTGGCATTTCAAAATGCAGAGCTGCTATAAAATAATATTTTGATAACAAATATTGTGAGAAAAAAACAGCTCCTGACATAGTACTGTCCCAGCCACAACCTGACCTAATCTTTAGCTATTTATTGCTTATTTCAGTATCTATTACTCTTCAATATGGGCCAAAACACATTGTGTTTGCACACTGTTGACAACACAGTATTTGCTGTCACTTCAGCAGCTGCCAGCTGAATGGAAGAACTCTCCTTGCTTTACTCATTTCAGTCTATTTTTTGGTCATTGTTATCCACACTATCCCAAATACAAGAAAATCCTCCTTGTGAATTCAAGTTTTATAGAAACAAAAAGCTTGCAACTGTAAACAGAAATCGAGAATGCCAGAGAGGCAGTTCCAGGAGGGCATGGTTATAAGCAAGGAGGCAGCAGCCACAGCTCCAGGCAGTTTCACAACCAGTTGCCACACCTGGGGCCAAAGGCACCATCCTGCCTCCTCTGACCCAGTCTCAGTACCACAAGCACATAGCTGGGGAGAGGGCACTGTGCATTTTGCACAGGGGCTGCTCCAGCACTAGGGAGTAGGGCCCAGCACCCAGCTGGGACCCCTCCATTCAGCAGCAGCAAAAGCTGATCCATCCTAGCTACACAGCTAGGAGACACAGGCATTTCTGTTTGTTTCTGAAATATCTTTGTACTTGTTTGTTGCCACACTGTTTTCACATTAGTAAGAGTCCATCTCAGGACAAAGCCTCATAGTGCAACTGAATTATCCCAACACATCTTTGTGAAGGGAGAAGTTTCCCTCACCCTCTCTTTCCTCCCACAGCAGCTCTGTCCACCTGAAAGCACCTCCAGAACCTTCACCACCTCATCATCATCCTCCTCTCCTCCCTAACAAGCACTGGGACCAGTGTATTGAGGCACAGCAGGTGGATGGATATTCAGCAGCATCAGGTTGCCCCTTCAGCTCACCTGTGACAACCCAACCCCTTGGCAGGGGAGACACAAGGCTCCTTACACTGCAGCACTCATCCCTATTTCATGCAGTAGAGCAAGCATTGGCCATGAACATTACCAGTAAATTCCAATTTTCCAAATGGAGATCAGAAGTGTTTTCAGGTACCTAACAGCTCTGGAAATTCTGGCTGCATAGTCTTATCACCTGCTGGCAGACCTAAAGGAATATTTCTTCTAGGAAACTGCTAATAGCATGAACACATGAAAATAAATACAAGGAAGAGGAGATGGTTACTCATAGCAAATGCTAATTTAAGTAATTAATTATAAGGACTTGAGTTCATAGTGACAAGTAGCCCTGGGAAGGGGCAAGGGTGAAAAAAAACAGGAAGATAAATTAGTACTAATAGTAATAGAACAGGCTGGATTTGGAGACTAATTATTGTTCCTATCTTGCTAGAAGCCACCAGGTAGGCGAGTTGCAACAAACCAAGGAAGAACCTTGAGTAAAATAAAATTTGACTCACTGAGGTTTCCCAGGATGGTGGAGCTGATCTAACCTCCCAGTAAGTGAGGTGGAGACCTCCTCCCTTCCCTCTCTCAAGTGTGTGGCTGCACCTCATCTCCTTCCTCTTGCAAGCGTTGTTTCTTCTCTGACCCCTTGATCAGACCATTCAGCTCACTAAACCACGAGAAAACTAACTCAGCAAAAGAGATATGAATTTCCTGCCAGTATAGCAAGCTGACTCAGCTGACCAAGGACAACTTCTTGTAACTGCATGATGGAGGCAACAGGAGTGTGCAGAGCAGGACAGTCCTCTCTGGCAGCAGTAAGACACTTGCCATCTTAAATAGGTGAACAGGGAGCTACTCTGCAGTGAAAAGAGGAAGAAAGAGAAAAGGAGGCAATGTTTGCTACAACAAATGGGACAGTATAGTGAATAGGAAGTCAGAATGGCTGATTTTTATAACTACCCTAGGACAGGATCACTGGCAGCTAGCTGCCCTGCAACTGCTAAACAGGTAACCATCCGTGCCATGCAGTGATGGCAAGGGGAACAGTGTAGAAACAAAGCCCAGAGCACTGTTTTATGGCTGATTCCTGACTGACATACAGTGGGTTATGCCATTCTAAAGATCCTATGGTTTGTCACAGCACCGATGTTTCCTGGCTTGCACTAGTAATCAGAGTTCAAGTTTCCTTCTCTCTACAGGGTTTCCTAGGTAAATGATTCAACTAAAGTTTAGGACTGAAAGCAACATCATCAAATGCAGAGTAGAAGTAAGATACTTACTTACCAGTGGTGCCCAGATCAATAAAATGATTACAACAGGCATCTTTGAAAAATTCTAACCAGACTGAATTTAAAATACGCTTTTTACACACAATACTAGCAGCACTTCAAGCTACTTGAAAAGCACAGGGATATTTCACCTTGTTTTGTTGCTCTGTAATTATGAAAATGTTGTTGAACATTTGTTTTGAGAATGCAGTGTACATAGCAGAGTGCATTTGCACAAAAGTGATAAAATCCCCGTGTGCTTGTGGAATGGTGCTTCATTACAGGCTGTCACTTCAGAAGATGAGTACTCCTGACCAATGGGCTAGAGGAACTAAAGGAAGAACAGAGTCCAGGTTATCTTACTTCCCTGCACTTGCCACTGAAACACTGAGATGATATAGATCATTAACCCAGTAAGAGCTCAGGTGACTTTCTGCCATCTTAGCAACCCAAGTCACTCCACAGTCACTAGCACTAAGGAAGCATGACCATGCAGCCAGGAACAAAAGACTTTCCCCAGTTAGTCACATAAGCCTGACTCAGCTTCTCACTAAACCACAACCTTAAATCTTAGCACCCAGCCCCTACTTTCATTGAAGATGGTCACAACAGTAACTCAGAGGAGATGGTCTTGACTATTTCTAAATCCTTTTTGGAATTAAGCTTTCCACAAGGGGCATTTGTTTCTTATACTGAATGTTACAAAATTCCAACATTAAGTTAATCCAAGTAATTTAGAAGTTGAATTAAAAGTCACAATGCTCAAGAACACAAGAGGTCTGATCTTATAGAATCACAGAATGGTCTGAGTTGGGAGGGATCTTAAAGATCTGGTTCCAATCCCCCTGCCATGGGCAGGAACACCTCTCGCTAAACCAGATTGCTCAAAGACCTTCTCTATTTAAAGCTTCTGTATTTAAAGGCCAGGTGTAAGTGTGCTTTCATTTACTTACCTTTTTGCTTCTTCTAAGTGGCACAGATACTCATAAGCAATGTTCTGACGCCTCCTCTCATCCATTTCCTCTGCTGAAAGCCTTTCATCATCCACAATAGCTGCAAAGAGAAACCAGTATCAAGTTACACACGAGTTAGGGGTGATTCTTAGAGCAATTTTACTAAAGACCTAGACAAACTACTGCACAAGAGAAATTAAAATAGTCATGTCTCCTCCTCCAAAGAGGTCTTTCCTAGCATGGTACACAGATACTTAGATCAGCAAGACGACGTTATTCTCTATAGGGTCAATTCCTCACATTCCACTTGTTTCAAAACCAAGCACATAGTACTCTCTGCCCATGGCCTGGTCTGGGGACAGAACAGAGCATTCAAACATGTGGGGCTGAACCTGGGAGCCAGCAGAGTTTCAGTTTGTTCAACCCCAGAGGAGTTTGAGAATTCCCATGTGTAAGCTCAAAGCAAGCAGTGGGTAGAACAACCCAGTGCTAAGCAGAGCCTCAGTAGTAGAGTTGAAGACAACACACTGCAAACACATCTTGAGGGCAACTTGAAACCAGCTGCACTTTCAGGGGCCTGTGAGATTGCAACAGGCTGAGCTGCCTCCCACTGATGGGTGATGAGGACTACTCAAATGAACAAGATGTGTTCACACTTCTACTTACTGGTCCAACCACATCACCTCTCACAAAAGCACTCTCCCAGCCCATTAAGGATGACTCTGTGCACATCTTCAGCTGCAAACGACCCTGATTGCTAACTACTACCCCATGACTGGTCCCCCTCTCTTTATAGGGTACAGAGGGCCTCTGTGAGCACATCTGCAAGTCTTCCAAATGTTTCTAGCAATGAATTTGAAGGACCATAGAATAGTGCTGACTTTGGGCTGAATTTCAGTCATAGCATGTGAGGCTTCTGAAACAGCCTTTAGCATAAACCAGTTGCCAAAATGACACCCTATTTATGCTAGCAGCTGCCAAAAGAGCTGGCCCTGCCCTGACTTGTGTTTCTCAGCCACATAATCCCATCACCTCTCATGTCAGAGCTGGTAATCCTGCAGCTGCATCAGAGTACCAGAACAAGGGACAGCCCTTGTCAAAGAGCAACAGCTATGAAGAAACTAACTTCTAGGAAGATCAGATCTCTGATCTGAGCTGCTGTGCACCTGCGGGCATGCTGGCAAAGAGACAAGGGAGGGGACGGAAACACAGGGCTGGGCCAGCCGCTTTCTGCAGCAGCCCATGAGCCGGTTAGCTGAGAACATCAAGACACATTCACAGGAAAAAAACACAGGCCCCACTCCTCCTCAAATGCACTGTGAGATGCTTTGTAAGTTCGACCACTATGCAGATTGTACCTGTAACTAGCACATTTTCAGTATTTCTCTGACACAGTTGCCCCATGGTAACACACTTTCCAGTCACTGACACAGGCAACTCAAGTAAAAGGCACTATAATAAAACAAGAAACAGGACTTTACAAGTACATGTATCTATTGAAGGCTGTACCTAAAAAAAGCCACAAAAACAATACAGAAGTGATCCTACATTCATTTACTGAGGACACAAAACTAATGACACTACTCGCCTACATTTTGGACTGATGCTACCACATGTTTGTTAACTTATCATATAGTTGCTTTAAGCTTTGTAGTTTCAGTTTTAATCACCACAAGCATTGATATGTCTCATCGTCCTTTGCTTTTAAGATAGCTCTTCCTAATTACCCAGAAGTTTCATACACTGATAAAACAAATACACATCTTGCTCCGAGTCCCTTTTAAGCCTGGTAACTCCAAGAACCATGACTCACTCTAAAATGAATTCTCAGATACTGTAATCAGGCCATCACTTGCTATGAACCAAAACATTACTTTGGAGGCAAACATGAGAAGCAGGTTGAAAAACACTCAGCCTGGCAAACTGGCCATGGGAGGCTGCTCAACTGGTGGCTCTTGCACTGTCAGCACAGCCAGGACATGCTGCTCCCACAGCTCCTCTGCTGCAGAGAGGTCCTAGGGAAAGTATTGATGAGCTAGGACACTGAAATTTAATATATCACTTTGTTACTTGTAACATTGAGTTCTAGGACCACTTTTCAAACACCATAGCTCTCCCTCATCTATGAGACCCTCAAGGATGAAGACATGTGCCATCAGAGAAGCCCAGCTAACCATCCTAGTGGGCTATGGCCCTGTCAGCCAGGATGGTACAGCTGATACCAGACCAAACCTTCATCATCCTTTCCACAGTTCCCATGCCCTGCTCCTCTTAGCTTATTAAACAGTCATTTATCCCTACCCTCCAAACACAACGCACCACAGCCATAAACAAAGCAGCAGAAAATGTAGTTGTCTGCAAGTAGGAGTAAGAAAACCACACAACCTATTTGATAAGAATCACTCTAGGAATTTACCTGAATAACACCAATACTTTACAATCTAGTCCTGGATCTACACATCCAGAGGTCCCTCCCATCCTCAACAAGGACATCCCAGACCGAGCAGCCCTGGCCAGCCTCAAATCCCTCATTAAAATTATTTGCAAAGAATGATTGAGTGACTAGGTGAAGGCAGTGACAGATACTGTGGGATTGTAATAGTTGTTCTGCTTAGGAAACACTCTAGTAACAAGGTAAAAGGGCAAGAGGCAAGAACAAGTAACTTGTGAACACTGGAAAGTGAAAAACCCAGATCCTGTCTAGAAGAGATACTGTATGAGGAGTTCAGAGGTAGGAAATTAGGCTTCTTTCCTGCTAGGGCCAAAGCAGCTGTTTCTGGGCTGACAATTTAAGCACTGAAAAGGCAGAACACAGGGAATGCCAACACCTATAGTGCTTATGCTGGGAGGAGTCTCTTGCAACACCAGCTTCTGATAAGACTGGTTACACACTTTCCCCCTCCAGCACATATAGGCTTCAAAGTAACAGTGCTATCACAGCAAATAAGCAGTTACAGACACTTTTAAAAACAGCAGTGACAATCTATAGGATAGAGGTGGCCCCAGAACTGAGCTGCAGATGAAAATACTTTGAAGACTTAGGTCCTTAAAGTCTAGTCTCCTATACAATATTTTGGCAAAGGCTTCAGACAAACACCCTATGAGTGTATCCATCAAGACACACCAAGTTCAACACAAACAAGTGAGCTTGGTTTGAAGAGAGAAAGCTCAGTCTTTCTGCCTAACAGGGCAAGTATTAGTCAGAAGACTGGGAAGATTGATGAAAGAATAAACACATTTCTGCTGTGTCAGTAACTCTTGATAGTGCTCAACTTGCAAGAGAAGAGAATGCTGCTATAAAGTATGTTACACAACAGAGTAAGCAGGGCTGGCCTTCACCCGAAGACCTTCAGACCACTGGTAAGGCTAAGGACAATCCAGACAGATCCAACAATATGTTGCAGCTGAAAAGATTCAAATACCACAGAACAAGGCACATGCAAACTACATAGAAGCTATATAGGGGGAAAAAGCATCTAAAAGAACATCTTATGATTCATCAATTTTGTGACTTTTGATTTGGAATTAAGAGGATAAAATATCAAATACTTCCTCAAAAAGGAAATGCCTGTAGTCCAAACATACTCTTAACAAGAACTAATAAAAAAGTCAGTGCAGGTAGCCTCAAAGTTTTCCATTTCAGTTCACTTTAGATTTTGCCACCCTGTTAGCCAACAGTCAATACATACACAAAGCATGAATGCTAAGATGCCAAGATCCCTTATTATAGATATTACTTCATAGAAAAACACTAAAGGAAGAATGTGTATGAAACACTGCATGAAGCAGTGAGTAGTGCTAAAACTAAAATTGTCACACCTAATTTTGAACAAACACAAGAACAGACTTATTTTGGCATTTAGTACAATGTAACAATTGTCTACGTAAATTCTTCCCACAATTGATTCAAAGGAAATAGCATCACATTCTACTAGTAACCTCCTATATAGTCTCATTCCACAAATTTCTCACAAAAACACATCTGTTTACCAGAGAGCTTTCATAAATTGAGAGAAAATCATCTTCTATCAACTGACATATTCCAGTTACATCCACCTTCTTCTTTGTCCAAAATATTTGTCCTGTATACCACCATCACAGAAGAAGCAGAAGAACAGGCATGGCTGTAGCTAGGACTAGTGGATGTTTGAGGTTTGGTTATGGATTGCAAAAGTTTTCTGATGCACCCTGATCCCAGACAGCCACTACAGTTATTGGCAAATACTTCAAGGTCTGTCATCTGTTGACCCCAGGGCTGCCAATGCAACCCAAGGCACTCCATACACCTACACAGAATCACAGAATCCTAGGGGTTG
Source organism: Aegotheles bennettii (assembly GCA_013398125.1). Classification (NCBI taxonomy): domain Eukaryota; kingdom Metazoa; phylum Chordata; class Aves; order Caprimulgiformes; family Aegothelidae; genus Aegotheles; species Aegotheles bennettii. The sequence continues at coordinate 51,818 of VZRW01006918.1, forward strand.
GAAGGGACCTGGAAGGATCATCTAGTCCAACCCCCCTGCCGGAGCAGGGTCACCTAGAGTACATCACACAGGAACGCATCCAGGCGGGTTTTGAATGTCTCCAGCAAAGGAGACTCCACAACCTCTCTGGGCAGCCTGTTCCAGTGCTCTGTCACTCTCACAGTGAAAAAGTTTTTCCTGATATTTACATGGAACCTCCTATGCTCCAGTTTACAACCATCGCCCCTTGTCCTATCATTGGACGTCACTGTAAAAAGCTTGGCTCCATCGTCCTGACACTCACCCTTTACATATTTGTAAGCATGGATGAGGTCACCCCTCAGTCTCCTTTTCTCCAAAAAAGAGACCTACAGTCGTTGACCTACAGTCAACGTAGCACAAGCAGCAGTCACCAAGTCTGACTCAGCATTAGTAGACAACATAAAAGCATTTCAGCCTTCTAGAGTAAGTTTTCAGAAATAAGGCCATCACTTCTGAAGCTGAAATATAATTACTGAAACTAGTAATCAGCCCAGGTGTGCAAGAGCCACTGGAGCCATGACCTTATTAGTGTCTGGAAAAAGATTCAAAACTTCAGGTTCACATAAAATATGCTCAGTTTACACAAGAGTTTTAGGAACAAGTACTGACTGTGTAAATGTTGCCTAAGTTCAGAGTTAACCCTCTTATCACAACTGTGGCAGGGATTTTGGAGGGCCCAGGGTCGGAGTTAATCCACATCACTGAGCTTACCAGATCTCTCCCAGTAGTATGTTTATACTTGAGATGACATTAAATAAGAGGTGTTTTACAGATCTGATTTGTAATAGTGTTCAAGTGAGCCCGTGGATCCATGGATTGTATTTTAATTAAAGCTAACCTTGAAAGTTCTATAACACATAACGAAAGAGCATACAAGGAAAAGTAATGCTTGTTTAATTTCTGAATGCAAATGTAGAGAATAATTTACAAGGCAGAATTCTAAGTTATTCATGGGTAACAATTCCCCAGACACAGTTTTTGTTATCTTAAACTGGGGCTGGGAAAAAAAAAATGGAAAAACTATAGCAGCTTTTAAAGACTTCCTAGTCATTCATTTGCACTAAGACATATGGCTACCTGCAATAGTTTAAGAACAGCACATGGCTACATCTAGCAGGGAGACCCTTTAATAAGGCATTTGGTACAGACATGCTGAGAGACTTCTTATACTGAAGAAGGCAAAAAAAAGGAATGGAGGCTTTTATTTCCCAGGGCCAATCCCCCCCAATTTCCTGCTACCAGAGAATTTTTCCCATGGAAAGTGAGATGTGAACAAGGAGGAGGAGGGCTCTTTTGGCACTGGAAAAGGGAAGTGCAACACACAGGACACAACAGAGGACAGAGAGAACAAAATCCTCTTATGGTGACAGAAAATTTTTTAAGTCAGGACTGAGAGAGAAGAAAAGAGATATGAGAGCAAATACTGTAAAATGCTGGAATAAAAGTTTTCCACCAGAGTATGAATTAAACATTAACTAAACCATATCTGGCACTCCCAGCTGTGTGCCATCCTGGCTGTGCAGTAGGCAAGGCAGTGCTCCAGTCCACAGGTGTGAAATACTGCAGATTCTGTGTATTCCCCTCACACATTCCTGCTGCCTCGACCTAAACACATCCTCACATCTCCAGGATCAGCACATGGAAAATCATTTAACAGAGCCATGCTGTAACAGTTGATAACACAAAAACAAAAGCCAAGCCCCTCTTGCACAAAAACTCCTGACTAACACTTTGCTGTCCATAGCCAGCACCAGTGAAAGCTGAGCCTGGTACAACAGGCTCTAAGCAGCACCCCATTTATGTCTGTCTGTACCATGAGAACCAGCAGCAAACGTGAGGCATTTGCAACCACGCTTCAGTGCTGTAGTTTCAAGAAAAATCTCACTGCATTTTAGATGGTTAAGGTGACTTTAAAACTTAGGCCATAAGAGAGCACATACTGTTTTGTCCTAAAGTGAAAGAGATCAGTAAGTTCAATGCCATTTTTTTATTCCTAGCAAAATCTGTACTTGCAGGTGCCCAGTACCCCAGGTATGCCTGCCCAGGGCAGTTCAGCTCCACAGTCATTCCTAGGTTGGCAATTCAGTTGCTGCTACTGCCCCAACGCAGCACCAGCCAACCCCTGTAACCAGAGCAGGTCTGAGCTGGCAATGAATGGGCTGAGTCAGGCTCACTGCTACCTGAGCTGCCATTGCTGCAGTGGGGCAGGAGCTTAAGGCACTGCCAGACAGCTGGAAAATACATGGACAGGATTACATGTAAAGATATCAGAAAAACACTGCTCAAAGCTACAGAGGCAGGAGTTCTTTCCCAAGCCTCGGCTCCCAGTATTGACTCACAGGTATCTAATGCAACAGTTTATTAAATATGCAGAAGAAAATACACCAACTTTAACAGTATTAATAGATATTTAATAGACTACTAAGAAAAATGCCTTTACAACACCAAACACCTATTGTAAGCATTCTGTTATTAAGGTATTTAGTCTACAAATCTATTGTTATAGAATTATAGAAGTCTATGATGATGTTGGAAGATATTTATCTTTAGAAGAAAAATTTAAGGCTCCAATCAAAACGGCTTTCTATAGATTTCCTCTGTCAAAGAGCACAGTCCCAAGCAGCTAGTGCATGTTCCACAACAATAAAACACAATTCTATTGCTCCAGTTGAGGGAATTCAGTCCACTCCCTGACCGTTTGCTCCAAGAAAGGGCTCTAGACAAAGGTGGACATTGCAAATGCTCAAAAACCTACCACAACTGTGAACTTGAAGGGCAGATTTACTTAAGACAGTGGACTAATACATTTTATTAAATTATAAGGCTTTCAATGTGGCATTTTTCAAATCTTCCCAACATTGAACTACTCTGCCCCTCCCTTAAAAATGGATCTCTCTCTCCTAATCTAGTTCTCACATTGTCTGAAGCACACAGGCTCAAATTTTCATACAAAATTACAGATACATCCTTCTAGCCAGCAGACAGACATTATCCACTCTCACAAATTGTATGTCACACAGGATATACAGGGCTACTGCTCTGGACCAGATGTCATTGCCAGACACTGCACAAACAGGGAAAACAAACACCCTTAGCACAGGAATATTGACAACAGAATCACAGAACAGCTTGAAGGGACCTTAAAAGTCAACTAGTACAACCCCCTGCCATGTGCAGGGACCTCCCCCACTAGACCAGGTTACTCAGGACCCCAACCAACCTGGCCTTGAACTCCAGCAAAAAGACATCCTGATGTTAAACATATTTGCTAAACCAGTCTCTGTTGAGCTCTCTCGTAGAGCCTTATTCCCGTGCATTCAATTTCCCGAGTCTTCCTTCCCCTGTTTCCTTGAAAAAGGTCTTATTTAAGTCTTGCATATCTGTTGCCAGTCCAACCACATCCATTTACAGAGACTGGGAACTATTACAATACATGGACCCTAGGACTGTCATGTCAAGGGGACTGCGATGCAACAGCAATCACAGTCTGTGCTCCTGGAGCCAAGTGTCAAAAATGCTTGATTTCAGTCTGTCAAGTTCTGACACTGGCAGAAGGCTGTAGGACTCCTCAGACATATATCAAGATACCTGAATTACTACAAAGCTTAGAAAAAGTCTCATTTAACCACACAGACACAAGACAACTTTGGCATTCAGCAAGTAACCACGAGTTGTCAGAATGTTTAACATTCATTTTTCTGTTTATAGGTATACACATCCTTTACTTTTAAACCTCAGCCTTTCTACAGAACCACTAAGTGTGACCTGAGTAGAGGCAATATGTCAAAAGACATTAGGTAGTTCTGACATTCTTATTGAATAACTATCACAGAGCATAGCCATCTCTTTTCTAGTAGGGTCCTTTAACCTTATGCAGAAAGGTAACATGGTTCATTTTATCTCAACTTCACTGTAATTGTTCTGTATGTTTAGAAGAACAAGGAGACAGAGTAATGGAATTGAAGAGAGCATATGAAAATACAACTCCAAAAAATTTCCTTTAGCTTCAAGTGTTGCCATCAACAATTGCAAACATGAAATGCAATTTATCAGCCTATTGCCCAACCACTTCCACCCACATTTAACTGCCAGTCTTGCTGTCTGCTGCAGCAAGACTTCACATATGTGTTTATCTTTGCATACTTCACTAGCTGGTCACCTCAAGGCACAACGCATTTCTCCAAGATTCAGGTGCTTAGATGCCTTTAAAACTCCAGCACTTTTCTATGAACTACCCAGTTGACCTTAAAATTCTTTGCTAATAAACCCTCAGCCTACATTCCTGAAAAAGTTGCAAGCCTAAGGAAGCACTCAGACTGACGGATCCTGAAGTGACAGTGAACACCAACTACAAGTTATTTCTTTCCCTTATGGGCCAGCCTATCTCAACTTGCCTTGTCCAAAAGCCATTAACACGGTCAAGCTTGAAGACACCTTGGAAAAGGCTGCACTAGTAAATAGTTGGATGGGAAGGTCAGCTTAGTTTCCACAAGCTTACAGCAAGAATGACATTATTCATGTGGGTTTTAAAAAAAGCAATATTTTGAAATGGCTGGTTGCTCAGATTAGCACATCACTGGAGGCTCAAGACGTTCAAAATATTGCACATTCCAACAGGAATTTCCAACAGGTTTTCCTTCTGCAGAAGTTAATTCATGAGGAAACCAATAGTAAAGCATGAAAGGTTCCTCTGTCAGTTTTATACATTCACTGCTTTCTTAAATAAAGAACTTGTGGTTTGAATTCCATATATTTTGACACATTTTACATTTGCTCTGTTCATTTTACTGGAATTACTTTAACCTGATTGTTTTTTATTAGCAATATACATTAACAATCCTCAATAAAAGAGCCAAAATTTTAACATATGGATTCCATTTCCTTACATTTTACCTACTGTGACCTCAGTTCAACTTAACACAAGCAGAGTATAAATGAAATAATGAAAAGTAAGGACAATTTAATTTTGCCAAGCTAGTAAAATACACTACTCAACTATGAAAGACATATAATAATGTTAGAGTCTACAACACATCTCAGTATTAACCCTGTAACTGGGTTTAGTCAGAAGAAAAATTCTAAATATTTTGCCTACAAATACCACCAAAATTATTTTTAGCATTAGAAAGTCTATATTTCATTTTCCTCTGAAAAGAATTGCAGGTATATCAATAAGCCAAATGCATTTGCACACCTATATAAAAGGAGGAGTGACTTGTGGAGGGTAAAGCACTTTGAAGATTACCCAAAGAGGATGAAAAGCTCATCCAAAAGGCATTCATCCCTATACAAGAAGCTGGAAGCAGAGGCACAAGTTAGCAGCAAAAGGAAACATCCTGCAGCCTTCTGCTGAACCCCAACGGCAGCTTTCATTATAGGTAGTCACACCACCACAGCTTGTGGCCACAACCCCACCCATAAACATTTGTGATTCGAATATGGGGCAGAAAAAGCCACTTCAGAAGCAGAGTGGAAGAACAGGAAAGAGGGACTGGACACCATCAAGAGGAAGGGCAGGGCACAGACTGAATTCACCATGGTGGCAGCAGGAAACCCAAACTCATGTTTATCCATACCCCCACCTGTGTGGACACATTGATGTTGACCCATGGCTCTATCGCACTCCTACTGCTGCCATTTTTGACACTTCGATGTGCAAGCAGCAGCTAAGATCACCCTAATTAAGCTGTTAGAGACACCTCAGCCAACATGCAGGACCAGAATAAAGTACAAGGCTTACTGTGGCAAAGGGCAGCCATAGGGACTAAAGAGACTTAACAATGTCTAACAAGAGCTACTGATGTTTTACCAAAAGGCAAACTAGTTGAAATCCACAAGGAAGAGCATAACACCAATGTTATCAGTCACTTGTTATTCTTTCATAGAAATTCAGAAGACTGATGGCCATTTAAACAGTAACCAATTAAGATAACACCCTGTAAATGCTGCACAGGATTTTTGGCTAAATCAGAACATTGTCTGGTTTCTTTTGCAATCTTGAAAGTATCGAAAAGCTCATCTTCATTACAGTCTGAGACCAGAACAGTGATTTCTAGATACATATGTAGTAAATCCCTACTACCTGGAAGCTGGTTAGAGAAGGGCTACTCTTGGGTGTGAGAACAGAGGAAGATAAGAACAACAGGCACAGGGGAATGAGAGACAGGGGAAGGGAAGAGCCTCTCACATTTCCTGAAGAGTCCAGCACAATATCCTTTTTGGGAGGGAACAATTGCCAAATGGATTCAATATTCAGATTGTTGGGAGATTAACATCAAAAAGCTTCCTACCAACAAACTCTCAGTACAGTAACCAGCTGGAAGAAATGTGGTGAAGTGTAGCTTAAAGAACAGAGAAGGAGGATGACAAGCAGGAATGCTGGAGTGAAAGAGAGAACCTGAGGAGAAAGCTGTGTTCAAGTGTCACTGAGTAACTCAGACAAGAGCTACATGAACCTCAGGGTCTGAATCATAAGGCTCAGGAGGATTGAAACACCTGTTTAGGAAGAGTCATGAGCAAAAGCATCCCTTAACCACTGAATAACTGAAATCACCATGAGAAAGACTACAGTGTGGAAACCCCGAGCCCTGACATCATATCTTAATTCTTCCTTTGACAATTCATCATTTCCTGCTCCTTCCCCAGCCAGTCTGTTGCAGAGTCCTTCTACCAAGGTCTGAACAAATCATCTGCTTCGTTCTCCATACTCTGAAAGGAGCTCCAGAAAACACATGAAATATTGTGGCACATTTTTCCTTCAAGATACATACACAAGCATGTGAATAAAGTATGCATGCCATGAGGTTTACAGCCTTGAACTTTGAGAACACATTTCCCTCTGACTGCTTTGCTTTTCATTCTTAAATTATTACAGTCAATATCTTTGAAGCTTGTAATTAAACTTATTTTGTTTACAGGCACAATGGCTTTTTTTAATCTTAGTGGGAAGAAAAAAACTTAATCATCAGGAATAATACATCTGAAAGTTTGGTTTGCACCTACAGAATTAGGTTGAACAATTTTAATACAAAAAGTGGCTTAAAATTAACAAGAAATTAAAGAAATGCTGTGTGATGCAGAACATCAACATGTAAGTGTGGTAAATTTAGGTATGAGTAGGACCCCTGGGTAGCCAGAGGGAGAGAACAAACAGTCATGGTGGTTCCTGCCCTCTGTTCAATATTCCTGGCCACCCTGGGAAGGCAGCTGAGCTGCTTGTGAAACAGGTCCCTAACCCACTGTGCATTCAGCAGCTGTTTCAGCAGCTGAGATGGCCCAGCACAAGCAGGAACTACAAAAAAAGGATGGAGATGCAACATGAGGCTTACAATAGGATCTCACCCTAAAACCTCTTCTCTTTGCCAACTGTACCAGTCAACACAGGTGTAGAAAGGCACAGGAGATGGAGATGCATCTTTGTTCCCGTTTCATGGGTGAGATGCTAACATTCTTGCAGAAAAAAAGGCAAACTCAGTGTATACATGTAAATAACCAGCCCAGAGGCAGTCCCATGTCAACAATCACCTCAGTTATTACTTCAAGACTGCTTGGCTGCCTCCATTCCACAGTAGGCAAGCAAGTGCCAAAGTTACTGCAGTTGGCACCACTGGCTCCAGGGTAACATGCTCCCAGTGCTCCCTGCTAAATCACTTCAGGAGCACACTACACAGCCAGGCAGACAATGCTTGCAAGGCAATTGCCTACACTGCTTCTGGACAATTCTGGCCCTTGTTACTCATCTACATACACAGTAACAAGAATTTTTTCTTCATTCACCATCAGGAGTTAAAACCATAGTACAGAACAAAAGAACAAAAGATTTAAGTCTCTAATCACAAACCTTTGAACAAGGTTTAAAAAGAGCAGACAAAAACCCCACCCTTTCACTCAGTACATCCAATACCTAAATATTAAGACTCAAATCTGCTCTGAGTGACAATGACACATCCACCCTTGCACAATATCACTGCAAAATCATCAGATATGGAATGAACCAGATGTTCCTCTTAACTTATCAGTAACTTCAGTACTTCCATTTCCAGAAAAAGTCACTCTCAGCTGCACTCACAAGATAAGTTTTCACTCAAATCATACACTCAGTTTTCTAAGTATAACTGCATTAGTTTTACTAAATTCATATTTCCTCTAAACTGACAGAGAGGTTTGTCCATCTTATCCTGAAGAAATTAATTTTCCAGGTTACCTGCTTGTGTCCACTCCATAGCCCACTCCAAAAAGTGGAATTCAGATTAATGCACAAAGTACTGACCATAGGACAGCCTCTTTGCTGCCTTGAATCCATTTCCACTAATGAAAGCACTGCCAAATGTCAGGAATAAAATACCAAGAGCATATCAAAAACATTGTGTAGACACCTCAAAACAAACATTCTGCTTGAAACAGCAGTATCAAAACCACTAGAATATAGGAAGCATAACTGGCTTTCAATTACTGTTATGGCAACCATAGTACAAGCAACACATATAATCTTAGCATCAAATTAAGCTATGTATTTGCAAGTTCTGAAGTCTCTACCCAACAAGGAAATTCACGTGCTCAAGGGCTGAGCACTGACTTATCATCTTTTGCATAGTCTAGTCTGTTTTCTTTGTTGAAGCATTGCTTCAAAAATCAAGACTTTTGCTAGGACTTGTAATGGTTCTTCCTTCAAGCTTTGCCTTGGTGTCCAGCTCATGCTATGGTCAGCCTCCTTATAGTAAGGCATCTATAGCTGCTACAGGAAGCAGAGAAGTCTGAAAAAATAACTACTCTGTCAGCAATATCTCACCCAGGTGAGTCTCTGCCATTCTTTTTCGGTACCGAAACTAGTTCTGCAGAGACCCAGTGTCACAACAAGACTTGTATTCAGCAGTACTTCCACTTCTCCTGGCCTGCACACTAAAGGCTGTCAAGGGTGAGCACAAGTAAAATACTTCTACATAATTGGTAACACTTCTCATGCAAATGGTCAACTTCCAAGAAAGCCTATATTACAACTTGAGGAAGTGAAATCGAAATAACCTGACTGTATGCACATTTGCATCTCAAATGTGCCCAAGAAGCTAGTGCAGACCAATTCTGCTACTAATATAGCACCCCAAAATTCTTGACTGCTCATTTCTTCATCCTTTCGGGTAGTCCAGGTAGGCCTGTCAATGGGCCACATTTGCAGCCTGGACAGAAGAAGTCTACCAGTCATCATCCTCCCACCATAGTTTCAGGAAAAAGGATAAATATGAATGTTACAGAAGTCCATATCTATTTTTATCAGAAGCCTCTGTAAACAGTTATGGAGCTACTTAATTTTGTTTAAGTGTGGAAAAAACAAAAAGGGGAAATTACTGAGTGTTATTGCCATGGTTCAGTGTTATAAGAAACACCAGCCCTTGTTTTGCCTGTTACAACCCATGATACTAAGATACTTGATTCATTTTGTTCTAAAATAAGTCACATCAGTGAAATATTCAGCATGTGATCTTACTTCTCGTGATCCATATGAAGATAGAAGTTGGAGCACAAGGAGCTTTCTTTACATGTGATAAAAGCTGTGTATTTTCTGAAGCATTCTAACCCATTCATTGAACATAATTACCATAGTCAGAGGTGATACAAATTCAAAGTGGCAGGCAGTCACATCCAGTACTTGCAGGTAAACTGCCTACCCACCTTCAGTAATCAGCTGCCATGTAACTTCAAATGCCAAACCAAGGCTGGTTCATCTCCCAGCCTCCACTAAATCACAGTGAAGAGATCTGTGCTCTGCTGTGATCTGAAAAGCAGTATTCAAAAAAACTTTTGAGCTAAGATGTAGTGAAATCATTTATTGTGTGCCTGGTTTTGTAAAACCAGCTGACCATTTTTCCTTGGTAAATGTTCTGTCCCAGATTCATCTAAAGATAATCCCTGCTCTCGCCAGGAGTCCTTCATGTTCCTTTGCAGTTACACTACCACATATCCATGCTGATATTTCAATGTATTTAATTTGCAGCACTGTATTGAGAACATATGGATTTTAAGACTTGTTTACCACTGAACAGAGGCCAGCCAGCTATTGATTGGGTAAATCAGTTGGGCTTGAAAAACTAAAAATCCCAGAAGTAAGAAGAACATACCGCAAGTCACATCTCCTTCCAACAGTTCTGAGGCCCCACAAGTCAAGAAATACTTTACCAGCAGAAAATGGTTGAAAAAGCATCTTTAATCCTACTTTATGTATAAAAAAAGCTTTTTTTTTGTTTCTTATTCAAGTAGCCATGTATTCAGACAGTTTCTTGCAATTTTCTTACCACTGCAGCATTGCCCAGCAAATACTGCCATGCCTTTACTGACACCGATTTATGGAACTAGGGCACTAGACACTAAATTCCCTCAAACATTTCTGTGACACACAGGGCACCAGGGTGGCAGCAGAACCACAGCAGAGGTACCCAAGAGGAGGCCATGGTGATGCACACTGCTCCTTCCAATGTGCCCCAGTCCACTCTCGAATACTGCCTGCACATTTTGACACCACACACACACTTTCCAGATCTGTGTGCAGCAGTAACACAATTTAAATCAACTCCACCTGTCATTCCCCTAGTTGCTTGTGCTCATCCCAGCTCCAGCTACTACATTGCGTTGGCAATCCTGCCTGAGGGTTCATGCTGCAAGCCAGACCAGGGACCTAATCCAGCCAAAAATCATCGTGTAGAATGAGTCAAAGTTGCTTCTTCCACCAGCAGAGTTGACTGAAAGCACACACAAAACCACAACTTCAGGGTGCGGTTCCAAAGAAATTTAAACACATTTAAATTCTGGCTGCTACAGTCCCTCCTGGCCAGAAGGTTCCCCCTGCCTCATGCTGGCAGACACAACTGTGAGACCTGCAGCCAGGCCCTGCAGAGGCCTGAAGCGACTGCAAATCCAGCAATGCAAATCAGCTCTGCAAAGAGAGATTAGCTTCCTGACAGATTAGGTCTGCGTGCCAACGTGTGAGGGTTGGCGAGAGGTGAAGACCATAGCAGCCTGACAGAGCAACTGAAGACACCTCGGCAAGTTCAGGCTGCAGAAACCTCACTAGTTGCAGTGGTCTGCAGGAAGGGAAGAGCATGAATTTCAATGTAATTAACGCCAGTTAAAAACAGCAACTTTTGTCGTTAAAAACAGCAACTTTTTTCACTAAAAACATGACCCTAGATACAGGATGTTTTTGTCAAAGCAAACCTGTGTCGTTTAGTTTTCAAGCTTTTTACCTTGTTTCTGATCACTTCTGTCACACTATTAGAGATTTCCCTTGTAATTATCTATGATTCCCAAAACACCTCTGAAACATCCCTTCAAAAACAATAGTAAAACATTCACTGGCCTGTAGCTTGACATTGCAACCCTGTGAAAGAGTGATTGCCTTAATGAAGCACAGGTGTACAGTTTGAGCGTTTCTCATTCCAACTGTGCTGTGCTCTTAGAAGTTATGAGGCTCTGATACTACAAATGTAACCAGTGTACTGAGCAGCTTTACAGATCAAGCACAAATATATGAGAATACCCTGAATTTTCAAGAGGAACAGCCAGTAGAGGAAAGGCAGCATGCATGACTATATATTTCCCATTAGACTTTGGAGCCTGGTAAGAATCTGTTTAAATGCCTTGCTAGATGCCATGAGAGCTTTTATTGCGCTTTGAAAGAAGCAGGTCAGAGTCCACAGGGGAGGCCTGGCAAAGACCACATCCTTCAACACCTACTTCAGCTGAAGCCACAGAGTACTTATAGCCTGATATACCCAAGCCAAGAGAAGCATCCTGGATGAGGACAGGAGTTCCTGCCAGCTTTGGAGCCTGCTGGCAGGAAGGGTAGACACCACACCTTGAGGCAGCAGGTCCTGAGGGGCTAGCCGTGGTTTGCCAGCAGTTGTGAGTCAGAGCTCTGAGGTGATCTTTGAATCTGAATCCTGAAGAATTTACACCCAGCCAACCTCTTAACTTGGACAGTAAGTGGTAAAAACGAACTGACAGTGTTTCTTGCTAGTGCACACTCATTTAAACAAAACAGTAATTTAATACTGAAATTGGCCACCAACAGGTTCTTGATGGTTGTTTATTTGCTTACACATTTCAAAAAATATTCAGGAGCTGGGCAAAGTTTGTGTGAACACCACCTGATTCAGTGTCTCCCTTGATGGATAGCAAGGAGGTTGACATCCAAACCAAAGCATCCCTTTTCTCCACTCCAAAGACCTCCATGCACATAACATAGCCCCATCTCCTCCCTCTCCTGCCCCATAGCCCACCCACCCTGACACCTTAATAAGGCCCTTGGCCACCGCAGAGCACCCTGCAAGCACTGCCTGCCCTGCCAGCCCATCACCACCAGTGACCAGGGTACCTTTGGCCAATGCCACAGCAGCTTGCAAAATACAACTCAAGCAGTGCCAGGAGCAAGGTGTTGGTCACCAACACAAATCTGCCTCTGTGCCAGGCACTCAGCAATCCCCTTTTCTCCCAAGCTTTGAAGATAAGGCAGTACACATCCTGTAAACAGCCCTCTTCAAAGCCCAGGTGGCACCATGCTGAAGAATACATCTTTTTCTGAAGGTGAACACAAGTGCCAAGGTGCAGGAAGTGCTGACCCATGAATGGGCTATGCAGGTCCCAGCTCACATCCCAGCCTGTCTCATCAAGAATCAGAAAACAAGGTGCCCACAGCAGACTCCTCATCACTTTTCTCCCCTCCCTGGAATGAGTGCACCTGGCCCATGCCCTCCCTGATTATGCCCCCTAGCCCGAGTGGACACCACTTCTCCTACATCCAGCACCTGCACTTTCATTCCGCCACATGCAGCAGTTCAAGGAGACCTGTTCCAAAAAAAACACCAGGACAGCCTGAACAAGTGACGCAAACACAGCAGGTTAATCATTTCCTGCAAGGAGCAGAGCACAGGAGAGCACACTCGCTTATCATCCCACTGAAATATGACCAGTCCTGCCTATCACTGCCAGGCATTTTTTTTTCCACTTTACATGTAAGGTTATTCCTAGTAAATCACAGTCAGCTTGAATCAGCAGGAGTAGCAAGTGAACCCTGAGCTAGAACAACTAGGTAACTGAAACACCACTTAACAGAAGAGGCGAGCTGCAAATCTGCATACTTCCTATTTTCTGCCTTAAGTATTGGACTTGATCTAGCACACTCATGTGCTATAAATCCCATTTCCAGAACAATATTAATATTTCCTGTTTCAACTGTGTTCAAGTAGCTTTAAGCATGCTGTAACACAGCTCCGTCCTTTCTTTACCAAGAGACTTCAGGAGAGATGAGCCTGCTTTGTGCAAAAAGCACACAGAGAACCACTCCTACCAAATGAATTATGTGCGCTTGGTTAAACAAAGCAGTTAAACTTTTCAAGTTCTCATTCAGCAGTTTAATTATTAGCAACCTACAAAAGAGTGGAAGAGATAAACAGTGTATTTGCTTGCCAAATTACACCCATCAATAAAAAAGAAGAAAAATATTCACATAAGCCACAAGTACTAAAAGAAAGTATACACCCAAAAGAATATATATGCATAGGATACAGCTAAGCTTTCTCTTTTTTTAGCTTTAAAAAAACCATCTGTTTTCACTTAGAAAACTCCTATGGAACTTTTACCAAAAAGGATTTTTTCCTCCTCTTAAATTGAAAAATAGCCATTTGTTTCCTCGTGCTTAATAGATATACAGACAAATTTATAGTTTCTGAAGTTAAATGCTTTTCTAAAAGCAGCCCTTTTGCAAGCTTCCACATCTTGCCAAAGAAAGAATCTAGATGCAGTTTCGTAGAGGGGCGTAGGCTGTGTTTCACTTCAGGTTTGCCCTGCTTGTCTCCACAGAAGCTCCTTTATGAAGCTTCAAAGTACAGGCAACTCCCTTCACCACTGGATACCAAAGTCAAGTTTCCCTCATATTTACCCATCTATGCCCAGTGAAACTGGATTTCCAGCCTCAGCAAGAGAAGATTTCTTTAGCTGCTTGTCTCCAATAGGCGTGTTTGATGATGCTGAAGCATCTACTTTCAATATACAGGGACCAAGGGCATATGTTAATTCAACTACTCTGAGCATGGAATTGCCTGAAATCCTTTGCAAATCCAGACACTCATGGCCTCACCCACTGTAGCTTTATTACATTCCTGGAAGTGCAGTGTAGCCATTCAGACATTTTGTAAAAACTGAAGTATTTGTTTCTGCACACAGGTTTCAGGGAGAACTAGCAAATAAGGACCTGAGATAGCATTAGGGAAAAAGCATTCTCAAAGATACACTACTGTCTGATTCACTATGTTCCTGTGTTCAAAACTTTACATTTAATCTGTGAGGCACGTCCAAGATTTATGCATTTTCTCTATGTGATCTTCAACAGTACCAAGTGTTTTTGTTGCAAAAATGGCTGATACCTTGAGTTGTATTAAAAGCCTCAGTTCTCTGCAGTTCTGTGAACCTCTGCATCTGATTGTGCTGAGATTGAAAAATAAACCAGGCAACAGCTGTAGCCAGACTGGAAACCAGCTACGTAAATTCAGTTGCAGTGTGCCCGTTAAGGCAGTTTCAGCTGTTTTAAGATGCTTCCATGTACTTATATGCTCTCACTTGAATTGGTGCAGGACATGAATACCTGAAAACCTTGATGAAGCAGTAACAGAAATCTCTTCCACATCTTTTTTAAGCTATTGGCTTAAATGCAGAGTATGAGACACCTTTAAATAAGTGGTCCAGGAAGCCATCAGGCCCTGGTCCTAACAGGCGAAGAAAAGGCTCATAGACTGTTCTGAGCTCCTGCTTCTCCCATGAACAATGTTCACCCTGAATAAGCACTCACCCAGAAAGGGATCTTCTTGTTTAGTTTCATACAGCTATTTCCTGACTTTAAAGATGAAAATTATCAGCTCTAAGAATTTTTTCTAGATGTGTATCTTGGAGTTACTACATCAGCAAAACTTGTAATGCAAAGCTGGTTTTTAAGTTAAGGATGTGTCTGTGCAGTTATTCATTTTGGTCTACAAGGTCTTATGCTCAAGGATACTTTTTTCCCTACTGGTATCCATCAGGCTACAAAATGTAGCCAAAATTTGCATCCGTCTTCCTCTCTAATTGTCAAAATTAAATGTTACTGATAACCACACAGTGGTTCATATAGTCCCTAGCACAGAATTATCATAGTAAAATTCTAAACTTCTGCAGAGCAACACATGAACTCTGTCAGTAGCCTGAAGCCAAAGACAGAAGCCTGAGTTAAGTCAAATGTTTCAAACAGTACTAAGTCACTAAAGCAAGGAGTCTCAGAAATGTGATAGCCTAATTTGGACAACTTAACTCTTCCAGGAAACCCAGCATAAATGTGGTGTTTGAAATTGGAAACTGTTTGCCAGTGATCCAAAGTGCAGTTTTAGTTATACAGAGAACCTACAACTACAATGGGCTTCGTAAGAGCTCAGATAGTGCTGGTGAAAATTTTCTAGTTAGGGAATTCTTTTTCTGGTGTTTTAAGATGCTGCTTCTTTCCTCATCCATAAATGGCTGGCAAATACAGTGTAATCAGACTAGGGTTTGTTCTTTGGTGTAGGGAGTTCTCTATGCAGTTCTTTGGTATTTTTTTTTTTAATATAGGCATCAGTCTGGCATATTTGAGGAGCCTTTGCCCAGTCCCTTTAAAGGAACGTTATCTCAAATGTTTCCGCAGCAAAGAAATCCATCCTAAGATAAAGAGGATGTAGTGCAGTATGACAGCCACAGCACAACAGCCACAGCCTCTCACACAGGGTAGGACAGAACAGCCACTGGAGCCTGAGCAAGCAGGCAGCATCAGGTAGAGGAGGGGTGGCATAAGAGAAGCCAAGAAGGATCTTATTCACTCTTGTTTGGGGTGAAGAAGACCAAACACTAGCAGAGTGGCTACAACTCAAAACAACAACTTCTCCCTAGTCACTGCAGCAAAAAGCTCTGAACTAAAGCTCTGAACTATCATAGCAAAGCAGACTACATCTTCAAAACTATATTCTGCCTCCTTAATGTGATTATTCTTTCCCCACAATAAATAAGGCTTGATACTCTTGAAATACTCTGAGCAGCTCTGACAGTAAGCTAAATCTTCCTCAGCACCCAGGCAGGAACCTGAGCACAAAGGATGAGCCTCTTGCTTTAGCCCAAAGCCTCGTCTTT